>QEPC01014028.1:222897-285055 GCA_003113815.1 Sphenodon punctatus
TCTCTCACAGGGAGTTCTCCTTCCCCATCATATGGGAGGTGCCCCCATCTTACCACCCCCCACCTTCTCCAAGGGCCATCCCCCCTCCTCTCACCAGGGGTATTGGCCTTATCCTCCCTAACCTATTCCCCCTCCCCATGCCCCCAAACCTCAAGCCACACCCACCTCATCCCCCCAGAACTCCTTAAAACCACAAGTTAAAAACAAGATAAAAGCCACACACCCGTAATCCCCCTCAGTCCCACTAAGAGCCACACGTTGACTGCAGTACACAATGATGGTGGCAGCATACAGTGGGTCCAAGCATGGATCCAGCAACAGCAGTGGCAGAAGTAGTATTGGCGGGACAGCAGCAGCCAGCCAGGAGACGATACGGCCATTGCTGTCTGGGTTGGTTAGTCCCTCCCTTCGGGAGGGCAGGGTGCCTGAATGTCTGAAAGAGGCTGTAGTTAGGCCCTTGATCAAGAAACTATCTCTTGATGCTGATGCTGCTGCCAGTTATCAGCTGGTCTCTAACCTTCCCTTTTTAGGGAAGGTTATTGAATGGGTTGTGGCACGGCAGCTCCAAGAACACCTGGACCGCACCAGTTTCCTTGATCCCTCCCAGTCCGGGTTTTGGTCTGGGTATGGTACGGAGACTGCATTGGTGGCCTTGGTTGACGATCTCCATCTGGCATTGGACCAGGGTCATCAGACCTTACTGGTCCTGCTAGACCTTTCAGCTGCGTTCGACACAGTCGATCATGAGGTGTTGGTGACTCACCTGCGGGACCATGCCGGGATTGGCGGGATGGTTTTGGACTGGTTTCATTCATACCTGGCTAGGAGAACTCACCGGGTGGTCTTGGGGGAGTGTACGTCTTCCCACCGGTACCTCACGTGTGGAGTCCCGCAGGGTGCCATTCTGTCCACCCTCTTGTTTAACATTTATATGCAGTCGTTAGGGGAGATCGTGAGAGGGTTTCAGGGCATGCAGTGTCATCAGTATGCTGATGACACTCATCTCTACCTCTCTTTTTCCATCGACCCAGGCCATGCAGTCTCTTTATTTTCCCAGTGCCTGATGGCTATGGGGGCTTGGATAAGGTTGAGCCATCTGCAGCTGAATCCTGACAAGATGGAGGTGTTGTTGGTGGGTGAGGGCCTGGGGAGCCTGGGGGGCCTGGGAGTGGTTGCATATCCTCTTGTGAGGGGGATTTGCCCTCCCATGATCTCTCAGGTGTGGAGTATGGGTGTGCTCGTCGATTCATGGTTCAGCCTGGAATCTCAGGTTGTGGCTGTGGCCGGGGGTGGTGGTGCGTTTTGGTAGCTACATCTTGTCTGGTGGCTTCGGCCGTATCTCTCAGACTCTGACCTTGCCACTGTCATCCATGCCTTCATCACCTCAAGGCTGGATTACTGCAATGCACTCTACGTGGGGCTGCCTGAGAAGCTGGTCCATAGGCTGCACCTGGTGCAGTCTCCTTACTGTGGTGGGCCGCAGGGAGCACATGACACCTGTTCTCTGGGCTCTGCACTGGCTGCCTATAAAGCACCCAGTTAGGTTAGGTTCAAGGTGCTGGTTTTGAACTTTAAAGCCCTTCATGGCCTGGGTCCTGCCTATCTGCTGAATCGCCCCACTCTTGATGTGTTCGTGCGACCCCTGAGATCGTGCCTGGGAGCCTTTTTGGAGGTTCCCTGGGCGATATGGGTGGCCACTGATATGAGATCTTTTTCGGTGACTGCCCCCGTGCTGTGGAATTCACTCCTGGAGGAGGCTTGGTTGACCCCCACCCTACTGTTGTTTTGATGTTTGTGTAAGACCTGACTGTTCCACCAGACTTTTGATGAAGGGGGGGATAGGAGGGTAGGGTTTTATGATTTGTTTTAAAATGTGTTGATTTGTTTTAAAAAATGTTGTTAAATCCATTGTGTTGTTTGCCGCCCCGAGCTGCCTGTGGGCAGGAGGAGTGGGATATAAGTTTTAAATAAATAAATAAATAAAATTTAAAAATGAAAACAAAATTTCAATATTTACAAAAACTAAGGATTTTTATAAATACATTTTTATAAAATAATTTGCTACCCCACCCCTCCTCCAAGCAGCCTGGGGCAGCTTAAAATTTTAGCCATTAAATAAGAAAAACAAAAATGAATAACGACATGGGTCCCTGGTGCACACCTCTAACCACTCTTCCAAAAGTCAGAATCATGCCTCATCCCGCCGAAACCCAGTGACCTCCTCCCTGTCCCAGCTCCATGTCCTATTTTTCTTCCAGCAACCCCCCTCCCCTCCCCTTCTCCAAATATCGATTAAGAAAACTTTTAAAGTGTCATGCTGTTAATTAGTTAAGTCATTGGTGTAGTTTTCATTCCATGGGTGGCTAATTTATTTAAATAAGCAGCACAATGTCAATTTTGTATTTTGTTTAATACAGTTGAGTAGATATATACAATGCAGCACTGCTTTTGAGAAAGCTTTGAAAATGGTTTTCAATGACTGTTCAAACATCTCCAAAGCTTGAACAGCAAAAATGATCACGGACAGCAAAAATGAAAGGGCCATAAACACAGTTGAATCAAAACTTATGTTCAAATAAGGGGAGAATATTCTTCTGTATTCTCACAGCTACTAAATAGGATAAGTGCAGGTGACAGATCCTCTGTGTGCACTCTTGTCATTTTTGGATCTTTTAATCTCATTTATTTATTATCATACACAAAATTTTAAATATAAAGATTATGGATAGCCTGCTTTTGGATAAATGTGTTATGGTTGCCTGATACTAGAAAAGATTACCAATCCCTAAGCCAAGAAAAGATTAAATAAGTAGCCTTGGCTAGTGCTGTTTCCCGGTATTTCTGGAAGAAGCTAAGAATCCGTAAATTGTTAATAAAAGCTTAACAACTAAGATGCATAACTAACAATCAAGAAAGAATTTATCACCTTCACTATATACTTCATACGTTTACCTCATGCAGCTAAAATTGCTTCTGTTCTTCAAGTTTCAGCCAGTTAATTCTCTGAGTCACAATCTCTCAGGTGGACACTGGGAAAGCAAAAAGATTATACCCACCATGCTTGAGGGAAAGGAGAAACAGAATTGTAGAACCTCCCCATAGAAAATGGGGGAAACACAGTGAACATGGGTCCCTGGCTACAGGAGAGAAGCCTTTGGTAGCACATACACGACACACCTTTGAGAAAATCGGCCATTGCCCAATGAAACCATTAGGGAATTCTTCAACAGGAAACACTGGAGTCACTCATCCAAAGTCACCACCATGTACTCCTATCAACGACGTCCTTGACATTAACCCTATGGCAGATTTAATAGCACGAAAACCTGTTGACAGGTATAAGAGCATTGGCATGAACATCTTTGTCCCTCAGCAAAGGACGTTTATCAGGCAACACCACAAGCACAGGCTCTGAAACAGACACAGGCCACAGTCTCGGTTCAAAGACCAAGGCACGTAAATATATACAGAAATGAAAGCCAAGCTCAAACTGAAACTAGCTAGAAAAAAGACAGCTTCTCTCTTTCTTTAATTTCCATAAATGCTTGTGTTATATTAGAAGAAGAAAAACAAGTCAATAAAATATAAATTTTTAAAATATATGTTCTGGACTTGCATGAGAGAAATTGTTTTGGATTTTCACATATGGGAGAACATAAGCCAAACCTTTCCAGATTGGCTACTGATATTGTGTTTTAGTACGAGGTTGCTCAAACTGTCTCACATTAAAACTCAGTCTTAGTTCCTGTCCCGAATGACAGGCAATCCTGACAACCTCAGTTGAGTTGCTAGCCTTTCCTCCATCATTTTGTTTTCCAAACTTACATCAAAAGTGACACTTGTGTTTGCACAGAAAGCATTACTCAGCAACAAATTTCTTCTCAAGTCTTCCCATGTTGATGTAATGTGAACAAGCACCCTGCAAGATTACAACCACTGGTGTTTGCTGAAGTGGTCCAGTATTTTCCTTTATATAAAACTGATCTTAAAAGCACAACTGGAGGGTTGCTTTGTTGTTGATGTTTTTTATTGTTTTTGAAATTATTCCAAGATTTTTTTAGCTCAGTCCACTTAGACATGGATGATGATGATGATGATGATGATGATGATGATGATGATGGGTCAGAGGATATCAACAGCATTCATTTTATGTTATACTTTTCTTCCTGCTCAAAAGGAAAGAAGCATCAACTTTGCCAGTTTCTTTATAACACCTTTGTGCACTTGTACATGACAGGGTCACTTATGACAGCTGCCTTCTATTGTATTATATTATCCATCAATTGGCAATCCATTCTAAAGTCCATAAAAGGTTTCATTCAGGAAGATGCACAGAGTACAATGAATATTATAATAGTTAAAATACAACTGAGGGGAATGTCCACAGAATATAAAATCAAAGTCAAACCATTTTGGAAAAATGAGGCTGAGCTGAAATTCTGTAAAGCCATAGAAACAATATTCATTCATTCATTCATTCATTCATTCGACTCCCTTTATTAGTTGAGATTCCAAAGTTGTCTTTGTGTGTTTTCACACAAGACACTCTCCACTCAATACCCACCCACCCACTATACGTGTTACAGGGCACCCATAGGGCAACACTGCAGCCCTGCAACATGTAAAGTGGGTGAGTGGAGAGTGCCTTGTGTGAAAATGGCCTTTGAAAGCTGCACATTTTGCCCCACTATTAATTACTGGGATCACAATTTTGTAGGACCTCATAGCAATAGGGTGAAGACAGACATGTGACGTTGGGCTGCTGTGGCCTGCATTGACCCACTTTGCACTGGACCTCACCAGCATGTTTGTGTAGGCACCACCCAATGTTGGCCTAGGATTGCCCCGGGTCATGTCAGTGGCTAGCCCAGGCTCTCAACCCTGGGCTACAGGTGTTAATTCACATAACAGGTAGTTGTTATCCCACCTGGCAGTGGGGGGTGGCTACCCCCTGCCTGGTTAGCTTCAGTGGCATGAACACATGGCCCCGCGGCCTGACCCGGCCAGAGACAGAAAGCAGGAACTGACACGTGACTGTCCGACTCTCCCCTCCCCCCCCATTCCCCCAACATGACAGGCAGCCATGGCAGTCAACAACAGGCAGCCACAGAAATCCCCCATGCTGGGTCAGGCAGGCGTAAAAACAGATATGCCCACTTGGATTACCCAGCTCTAACCCACCCTGGTGGCTCATGGGGCCAGACTGTGGGCCTAGTTCCTTTCAGGCTCACGTTTCCAGTCTGGCAACCAACCTCACCAGGCTTTGAACCAGGACCACATCTGGCTGACCCAGAACAGACATTCAGGGTTCATTGCTAGCCTATGCAGGCCAGATGGACATCACATTAGTTAACATCCTATGTCCAAGTCACAGCCCAGACTAAGATCCAGCCCATCAGGGCAAAACAGGCTAAAGTGAGCTGCCATAGCTTCTGTGGCCAAGCAGATGGAGCCTTGATTTGGTCCACCATGGCTGGCCACCTGGCAGTCATGGCCATCATGGCTGCCTGTCATGGCGGGAGGGTGGGGATGACAATGTTGGATGCAGCACAGTGGCAGGGCTGGCCAGCCACATGTTCATGCATCTCCATGCCTTTCAAGGCAGTCTGGACGCAGGAATGTTTGGTGTGCAGCCCAATGCCATCTGAACCATGCCCACAAAACTTCCTGACTCAGCCCGGGTCAGGCTGCCACCTCACAGCCCATCACACCTGTTTCCACCCATAGTCTCAATGTTGAAGAATCAGGAGAAACCAGTTCAGACTTTCCTAGACATTATCTATTGTTTGCCATCCCTAGCATCGTTCTGGTGTGAGGGGGGGGGGTAACTTTAAGGGAATTAGATATCTCCCTGTCAGAGGGGGAGATATGAAAGTTCGTTGGGTATGGAAAAGGAGGGGGGAGGGTGCAGAGGGTGTGGGGTCACCCTTGTGGTCCTGGTGTGACAGCCACAGGGGGGGAGTGGTGTTGAATGGGTGGACGGAGGGGGGGAGGTCCGCAGACATAGGGGTCGTGACAGGCCAGGGGAATTATGGTTCCTCTGGGAGGCGTGTAACAGTTGTGAGACGGGACAGATGCCTGGTATCTGTCCCGCTCAATGGTCCCAAGACAGATGGTGAAATGGATGATATCCAAGGGACCTCTGGCCCGGCTTTGGTGCTGGTAAACGCGAGGTGAGTTGCCAATAAATCAACAGTAATCTGAGAGTTAATCCTGGATCAGGCGGCTGACCTTGTGTGTATTACAGAGACGTGGCTAGACCCTGAGTTGGGGGAAGTATTGGCTGACCTTGTTCCAGCCAGGTACTCCTTCCAGCACCAGCCAGTTGGAGGGACAGTGTAGTCATTATTTTTAAGGAGACATGGTCTGTGAGGAGATTTCCTGTGCCATATATCATCGGAGTCGAGGGCCTCCACCTGGTGTTGCTGATATACTGTGCATCTACCTGCTCAGCAGGTTCCCTGTCCACTCTGACCAAACTGGTGTCTGAGGTGGTGTTGCGGTCCCCGAGGACTGTGGTCCTGGGGGACTTCAATATCCACGCCAACATCAGTCTTGAAGGGGCAGAGTTGGAGTTCATGGCAACCATGGGCCTGTCTCAGATAGTTGTTGACCCCACCCATGTTGGTGGACATACCCTGGAGATAATATTTTGCACAGTCCTTGATGCAGAGGATCCGTTAGTGGGGGAGGTTTCAGCTGTGCCCTTGTCATGGATGGATCATTATCTCCTCAAAGCCAGTATCCTGGCACACATCAGCCCCCGGGAAGGTGGAGGACCATTTCATTTGGTCCATCCCCAGAGATTTATGTAACCTGTGAGGTTGTGGGGGATGCATCCTCTAGACATGATGGTCGTTCACTCAATGTCAGGCTCCGGAGTACGGAGCTGGGGGTGGGGGGGAAGGAGAGAGAAGGAAGGCCAGGACTATCAGGCTCCAGGGGACGGAGCTGGGGAGAGGGAAACAAGGTGGGAGAAATCAAGGTCCAGGCACAGGGGGGAAAGGGTGTCCTAAAGGCAACCCTTGAAACCTCTCAGTCACTATCTTGTACCCAAGAGATTATGCACTCAGCATCTCTACCAGACACGCTGGTCTAAGAAGGCACACGACTCATCATTGAGGCCAGGGTCCAGATCCAGAGGGGGAACCCACCACAAGGACATGAGATAGGATCCCACAAATGGGAAACTTCACAGGGGTAACTAGTGGAAGGGGAGTTAGGAAGAACCCAGTCACAAGGGTACAGGCCAGGATACTCAAGGCAGGGAAGCTGGCGGGTTAACCAGTACCCTGGAAGCAAGGGGAACCAAGCCTAGGCTCATATAGTACAGGGGGAACTAAGTAGAGACTCACACAGAACTGGGGGGAACTAAGCATAGGCTCACACAGAGCAGGGGGGAACTAAGATGTATGGAAATTGCACAAGACAAGGGGGACTAATAGGCATGGAGCACACACAAGACAAGGGGGACCACACAGAGCGGGGGAAAGGAACTAAGCATAGGCTCACACAGAGCAAGGGGGGAACTGAGGCACAAGCTCACACAGAGCAAGGGGGGAACTGAGGCACAAGCCTACACAGAGCAAGGGGGACAAGCAAGCATGGGGACACGCACAAGACAAGGGGCACAAGCAAGCATGGGGCACACACAAGACAAGGGGGACAAGCAAGCATGGGACACGTGGCAGCCAAGACCCCACATGCAAGGCCAAAGGAAGGGGCAGGACAAACACTCACCTTATGGAGAACACACAGGAGGAAGGCAGGGGGACACCAGATCCAGTCTCACAACATGTAGCCTGGGGGGCGCACAGGACTCAAACATGCACAAGGGGGCTGGGGTTCACACACACAACGCACTATGCTAGTACACCTTAAACACAACAGACAAGAATGGGAAGGGGGTAAGAGACGTTGCTCCACCAGCTTCCTGTGTCTACACCAAGACTTAAATACTTCTTGTGGCCAATCAGGAAGCTGGGAGGCAGGACTAGAGTAACTGGCTACAGCTAGGAAGGGGCATGACACACAGGGAGCAAGCACACAAAGGAGACAGAAAGGGGAAAACCCAATACCCTCACCAGCCCACCAGGTGGTGCAGGGCACTGGACAGGCTCTCCATCACCCCAAGGGCCATGGGTTCAAGGTCCAGCCCTGACACTCAATGACCTCATGGCCTTATGGACTCTTGTGCTGACCAACGACAGCAAGAGTACAGCTCCTAGGCATCCACTCCCAAACTTCTGATGCTGTGGGTCCCTGTGGTATACAGAGGATCTGCAGTGGATGAAGCAGGAAAGGTAGAGTTTAGAGCAATGGTGGTGTCATTCTCATACTGAAGTTGACCAATTGAGACATAGTGTCTGTTTATGTGCCTATGCCATGACAGTGTGGGCAGAAAAAAAGGCATTTTTTGCTGCCTTCAATGCATCCACTAAGTCATGTCCAACTGAGCATTTCTGGGTAGTGAGGCATCTGGTCAGTCCGGCCTCCCTCCGCCTGGACCTAGAGTCATCTAATGCTCACTGTGACTTGTTAGTTGACTTTTTTGTAGACAAAATTGCTCAAATTCATCATGGGTTAGATGCTGCACTTTTGGCAGCAAGTGAACAAGAGGCAGTCTAAGTCCCGGCTTATCTAGTTTTATGGGATCAATTTCAGTACTTGTTGTCCTCCAATGCAGGGGATACTATTGGTACTGTTCGAGCCACCCATTGTGAACTGGAACCATGCCCATCCTGGCTGGTTAAGGCCAGTCAGGAGACGCTGAGGCTGTTGCTGACTGGGATTGTGAATTCCTCCCTTAGGGAGAGCAGAGTGCTGGGCTGCCTCAAAGAGGCGGTGGTGTGACATCTTCTCAAAAACCATCACTTGACATTGACACCCTGACCAGTTATCGGCCAGTTGCTAACCTTCTCTTTTTAGGGAAGGTTATTGAGTGGGTGGTGACTCGCCAGCTTCAGGAGCATCTGGACTGGATTGGTTTCCCTGATCCCTCACAATCTGACTTTCGTCCGGGTTATGGCACTGAGACTGCACTTATGGCATTGGTCAACGACCTCTCCTGTGAGTTGGATCAGGGTCGTTTGACCCTGTTGATCCTATTAGATCTTTTGAATGCATATAATACCGTTGATCATGAGTTGTTGGTGACTCGTTTGTGGGACCGAACCGGAATGGGCGATACCATTCTTGAATGGTTCCACTCCTTCCGGGCCGGGAGAACTCAACGTGTGGTACTGGGCGATTGTTTAGATTTCCCCAGGACCCCACATGTGGAGTCCCACAAGGTTCCATCTTATCCCTTCTCTTGTTCAACGTGTACATGCAGCCTTTAGGGGAGATCGTCAGAGGGTTTGGGGTGAGGTGTCATCAATATGCTGATTACATCCAACTGTACTTCACTTTTACATCTGACCCAGGCCCTTCAGTCTTTGTGCTTACCTGGTGCCTGTCAGCTGTCAGGGACAAGATGAGGGCGAGCCGTCTGAAGTTGAATCCTGAGAAGATGAAGGTGATGGTGGTGGGGAAGGCTGGGGATGTGATGGCCCCCATCATTGATGGAGTCCGTCCCTCCCTGGTGTCTCAGGTCCGTATTCCTGGGGTGTTCCTGGACCAGTAGCTCCACCTGGATGTCCAGGTGGCAGCTGTGGCAAAATGTGCATTTTGTTCCCTCAAGATTGGATTACTGTATTGCACTCTACATGGGGCTAGGCTTGGTGATGGTCTGGAGACTGCAACTGGTGCAGAATGCGGAGGCTTGCCTCCTTAGGGAGGTGAGTTATCACGATCACATTACACCGGTGCTTCGTTCTTTGCACTGGCTGCCAGTAGTCTACTGGACCCAATTCAAGGTGTTGGTTTTAACCTTTAAAGCCCTAAATGGCCTGGGCCCTACCTATCTGCAAGATTGCCTCACCCCATGTCCTGAATCGACCTCTGAAGTTGGTGGGAAGTGCCCTCCTTGAGGACCCCCAGGTTTCGACTATGAGGAGGACATACTTGGTGGCAACAATGTGGTTGTGGAATTCCCTCGCCCTGGAGGTCCGCCTGGCCATAGACCTCCCCTCTTTTCATAGACAGTGTAAGACCTGGTTGTTCCGCCAGACCTTTGGTGAGGGAGATGGGTTATGGAGAGGGTGGGGGTTGGGGGGGTTCTTTGTCTTTTTGCCAGGTTTTAATGTTTTATGTGTTTTTATATTGAATTTTTTATTACGTATTATTTTTTATTGTTGTGCACCACCCAGAGTGGCAGAAGCAGGTGGGGGCAGCATAAGAGTGTAGTAAAATAACTAAACTAACATTCATATCACATTTGATATAACACCCACACTATTTTGAAATCTTCGGATTCTCATCTTACTGTTCAATAAAGCACCCAGCGGAAGGAGCCCCAGGATGAATTCAGCTCCATGAGAGGAGACATTTTGAATACTTGTCCAAAGTGAGAATATATAAACATGTGGATAAACAGAATTCCATAAAACAGTGAAGTCCAAAGAAAGATCAACTAAACTTACATAAATGGGTCATAAATACCTGGCTTCTATATGGGTGTGGACTATAAAAGAGCATAGAGATAGTGGCTCTCTATAGAGGAGGAGAGAGAGGATAATCTTAATCTCTCTATGGAAGAGGTACTTTTTCTATGGCTTCTCTATGGAGAAGCATGTAGAGATTATCCTCACATTGGGTGAAATCCAAGCGGTGGCATATGCCACCCACGGGTGCAATGTCCAGATAGGCGGTGGGTGCACATGTGCACTTGCACCCCATGAACACAGCAAGCTGCATGTGGCCTCGGTGTGTGCCTACTGGTGTGCCCCCACCCAGCCTCTGCAGCCCAGGGGATGGAGCAGGTATGACTCCTGCTCCATCCCCCATGCTGCGGTGTTTGTGGGCTCAGGGGGTCACATCAGAATGGGTGTGGTGCGTGTGCCTGCCCATGTGCTGGCATAAGTACACTGTGCCCAGCATAGGTGCAGTGCAAACTGTCTGATGGATTACACCCTGTATCTCAAAGTCAGGCTAAATCAGGCTGAATGGCAACTTGAGAGCTCTGGAAGTATAATGCTTGAGTTCTTAGTCCAATGGAATTTCATTCCTGAAGCAAGAACCTTTCCCAGTTTTCACAAGATTCTCATGAGAAGTAAGAAACATTACCAGGACCTCATCTAGATCTTGGTAAGATTCCAAGATCTCACAAGAATCTGGAGAAAAACAATAACGGGTCTGCACATGTGCAAAATGGCCAACACGGCCATTCTGAGCATTTGTGGCACTTTTCAATGGGCAGCTGTTCTGTGCATGTGCCAGCACCATGTGCCATGTGCCAGCAATATGCAGATTGTATTTATTTATTTAAAACAAATATTATCCTGCCCCTCCTGCCACAGGCAGCTCAGGGGGGCTCACAATCACATAAAGATATACAAAAAACACTTTAAAACAACTTTAAACAACTTTAAAAGGAGGTAACAAATAACCTCCCACCCCACCCACCTCCCCCACCAAATGCCTGGTGGAACAGACAGATCTTACAGCTTCTTCGAAATGAGGGGAGGTCAGGGGCCAGCCGGGCCCCCTCTGGCAGGGAATTCCACAGCTGTGGTGCAGCCACCGATAATGCCCTCTCCTGTGTGGCCCCCTGGAAGTCTTGGGGAAAACTTGAGCAGTGCCCCTGGATGACCGCAGGGGCCGATCCAGTACCTGGGGGGGTGAGGCGGTCCCGCAGATAAGCAGGGCTTAGGCTTTTTAGGGCTTTATAGGCCAAAACCAACACCTTGAATCAGGCCCAGAAAACCACTGGCAGCCAGTGCAGGGACTGTCTCTTATACACATCTAGATGTGTATAAGAGACAGATAATGCCCTCTCCTGTGTGGCCCCCTGGAAGTCTTGGGGAAAACTTGAGCAGTGCCCCTGGATGACCGCAGGGGCCGATCCAGTACCTGGGGGGTGAGGCGGTCCCGCAGATAAGCAGGGCTTAGGCTTTTTAGGGCTTTATAGGCCAAAACCAACACCTTGAATCAGGCCCAGAAAACCACTGGCAGCCAACGCAGAGAGCAGAGAACTGGTGTAACATGCTCCCGGTGGCCCAGTCTTACCAAAAGATGGGCCACCGCGTTCTGCGCCAGCTGCAATTTCTGAGCCATCACCATGGGTAGCCCCATGTAGACTGTACTACAGTAGTCCAATCTTGAGTTGATGAAAGCATGGATGACGGTGGTCAGGTCAGAGTCTGAGACATATGGCCAAAGCCATCACACCAAATGTAATTGGTGAAAAGCACCCCTCGCCACAGCCTCCATCTGGATATCCAGGCAGAGTTGTGCATCGAGGAGCACCCCCAGACTTGAATCTGGGAAACCAATGGAGGACAGACCGTTTCAATGACTGGGGATGCCATCTCCACTGACTTACCCACCAGCATCACCTCTGTCTTGTCAGGATTCAGTCTCAGTCGGTTAGCCCTCATCCAGTTCCCCACAGCTGTGAGATACCGGGTAAGCACTGAAACTGCAAAGACTGGGTCTGTTGAAAAAGAGAGGTACAGCTGGGTGTCATCAGCATATTTATTTATTTATTTATTTATTTATATTTATTGGCTGCCCCCCATGCCCATGGCATCCCGAGGCGGCTCACAACAAATAAAACAATAATAAAACACATAAAAACATCATCAAATATAAATGGTTAAAAAAACGCACCCCAAAAATCCCCCCCTCCACCCTACCCTCCCACTCTACCCTCCCACCCTATCCTCCAAAGGGCGAACAGCCAGGTCTTACAGGTTCAGCGAAAAACCATCAGGCGCCAGGCGAGCTTTCTCCGGGAGGGAGTTTCAGAATCGCAGCCCGGCCACCAAGAACGCCCTCTCCATTGTGGCCCCCTGTTTAACACAGGGGACCTCCAGGAAGGCACCCCCAGTAGTTCGCCCTGAGGCATGGAAGGCGAGGCGGTCCCCAAGGTGACACCACACACCAAACCCCCTGATCACTTCGCCAAGTGGCTGAATGTGCATGTTGAACAAGAGAAGGGACAAGACAGAACCCTGCGAGACTCCACTTGAGAGGTCATGGTACGATGAGAAATACTCCTCGAGCACTACACACTGAGTTCTTCTGGTTAGGAAGGAACGGAACCATTCAAGCACAGTCAAGCCCACCCCTGCACAGTCCTGCAGGCGCGTCACCAACATCTCATGATAAACGGTATCAAATGAAGCCGATAGATCTAATAGGATCAATAGGGTTGAATGACCCCATTTCCAGCGCAGACCATCCACCAAACCCACAAGCACAGTCTCAGTGCCATGACCCTGCTGAAATTCTGACTGAGAGGGATCGAGAAAACTGACGGGAACAAGATGCCCCTGCAGCTGCTGAGCCACAGCCCGTTCAATAACCTTCCCTAAAAGGGAGAGATTAGAGACAGGTTGATAGCTGGCGGGGAAGTCAGCATCAAGTGATGGTTTCATAAACAGAGGCCGCACCACTCCCTCCTTGAGACTGCCCGGCACTCTGCCCTCCCAAGGGAGGCGTTGACCAACTTAGCCAGCAATGGCCTTATTGTCTCTCGTCAAGATTTAATTAGCCAGGACGGGCACAGATCTAACTCACAAGAAGTAGCCCTAACCACCCCAAGAACACCGACCACATTGGCAGGTGTCACCAACTGAAATTGATGGACAAGGTGGAGCTTTCATATTCTCCAGTTCCTCATGTATATCAATTGAAGTGTCAAAGTCCTGGTGAATACAAGCAATTTTCTCCACAAAATAATCCACAAACATGTCACAGCGGGCAATAGCTGACTCCACTCCCAGGTGGAGGGAGGCCGGACTGACCAACCTCCAGATGGGATTTTGTGGATGCTATGAGGGCATCAAGGAACTCTTTCTTTGCTGCCCACATAGTCACGATATAGGCCTGTAAACTGGCTCTATGATGCAATCTGTCAGCTTCAGCATGAGAACGATACCACTGTCGCTCTATCCTCCACCCTTCTCACTTCAGCAACTGCAGTTCCTCAGAGAACCAAGGAGACCTGCGGAGCTGCCACTTGGGCAGTGAACGCCTAGGAACTGTCCGATCGATGGTCCCAGTCAGCATAGCGTTCCAAAGCACGACAATATCATCATTGAGACAGTCTTCGAGGTCAGAGGTTTACTCACCCAGAGCCCTCTGGAATCGCTCTGGTTCTATCAACCTCTGCGGGTGAACCACTTGAATTAGTTCTGCACCTTTCCAGGGGCAGACATGCGACAGGAGCGGGACCTGTAGGAGGTAATGGTCCATCCATGACAAGGGCATAGTTGATATCTCCCCCACTAAGGGAACACCCGCCTCAAGGCAAGTGGAAAATACAAGGTCCAAGGTATGTCCCCGCCGATGTGTTGGGCCAGTCACCCTCTGAGACAGGTCTATGGTTGCCATGGTGGCCATGAACTCACACTCCGCTCCCCCAAGATCAGCGTCAGCGTGGATGTTGAAGTCCCCCAAGACTAATGTCTTTGGGGACCTCAACACCACCCCCAACACCCTCTCCACTAGAGCAAGCAGGGAGGCTTCTGCACAGGTAGGTGCATGATAAACAAGCAGCACTCGTAAACTTTCCCCTGTCAAATTAAACACAAGGTGGAGTACCTCCTTACCCGTTATAAATTGCACTAGATACCTCCGCACTAACCATCACTCCTTAAAAATCATGGCTACACCACCATCCCATGCCCCAACACCCCTCCAGGCTGCCCCGCCTTGGCAGCGAGGGAGATTCCCACCCAACTCAACAAACTCCCCAGTACCCCCATTTAACCCAATCTCTCCCCCCTCACCAAACATCTCACACCACCAAACCAATATAACCCCCTTCCAAATATAATACAATATAATACCCCTAAAACCTCCCACCTATTTCCCTTACATAAAACATCCCAATACAAACACAAAGCCCTACACCCCCAACCCCCCAAATCCCACCAAGGGCCACGCCCAAGGGCCCTTTGGTGCAGCCCTTAGGCGCACGCCTGCGGCACATGCCACTTTGAAGCCCCTACTGGGGCCAGTACCCCACTGGAAGCTGCAGGCAGTGAATGAAGCCCCGCCCCTTCTCCCTCTCACACTGGGAGGGGGGTGGAATCCCTGCACGCTGGCTCCCAGCCCCGCAAAAGGTGAGCAGCACTGAAGAGGGGGCGAGCCCAACCAGCTTCCAGCTCCCAGCCCCCGCAACAGCAGCAGCAAAGGTGTGGGGGTAGGGGTGAGGGAGCGAGCCCAACCAGCTCCCACCCCAGCCCCCTGCCACGGAATGGCTTCCCTTTTCCAAAATGGCACCAACTCTGCCAGTGCCAATTTGGAAAAGGGCTGCACTTGCAGCCATTTTGCACATGGTGGGTTTTTTAAAAAAAATTGTTCGCTGTGAGGTGGCTGCCTCATCAACCCACTCGCTTTCTCACCTGATTCCGCAGAGAAGTGGAGAGGGTATTGAGGAATCCTGGAGCAGTCCCTGAGTCAGAGAGAGGCAGTGAGTACAAGTTTGCATTATTTATTTTTTCCTCTGAGATAGGGCAATTTTTGGCTCGTTTGTATTTGCAAGAACGAGCCAAGAACCCCGATTCTTGTCAAGAAAAGTGAGAATGTGAGAAACAAGCAACAGCTTTCATTCATTCAGGATTTTTAACATACCTAAAGGGAATATTGGAATGAATATTTGTCCCACAGCAAATATTAATATATTAATTGAAACCCCTGTTTTACTGGGGACTTTTGTCATTTTGGTTTCACTATTTAATCAGATATTTAGTCAAATAACTGAATACTTGAACAAAAATAACTGGGGGAGGGCAGGAGATAGGAGAAAATGGAAAAGCCAACCAAAAAAACCCAAAGTAAAAGTCTGAGTGAAGCAGACATCTATAGTGTTTCATATCCACTTCAGCAGACCCCATATCAAAGCAGATGAATTTGATTAATATGATATTCACAATGAAGATTTGTTTCAGAATTGTTACATCACTGCAAGACACCAAGACACACTCTGTTCTCACCTATTTTAATCCTTCAACTACTAGTTTTATAGCTGCACAGAATGGGGCACCATTCACCATGGAGCTGGGATGACTGGATGCCTGCGGGATGCACTTAGCATTCTATGAAGAGTGGTACCGCTCGCACATGGACCTCTTGCGCATCCAGACTGCAGAGGTGCACCTGGCTGCCCAGCTGTGGGTGGGCATGGCCAGGGGTGCTGCTAGACCCTGGAGAGCCCACCACGGGTGCAGGCGCTCCCTGGCCCAGGTCAGGGCCCAGCGGGTATCCAGGATGGCCCGACAGGCCCTCATCTGCGCCTGGGAGTGGGCTGCTGTGCTCCACGAAGTGGCCAGCTGGCTCCAGTGGTGGAGGGAGACTATGAGGTGCACAGCCCTGATCGCTATGCCCATTGCCTGGCAGGTACGGGTCATGGAGTGACCACAGGGGTGGTGGGCCAGGGCACTGGCTCAGTGGTACAAGGCCGCTTGGAGAGCGCACTTTCGGATGGACAGGCATGTCCTCCTGAGACTCGCAGAGCTGTTAATGCCCTGGTTGGAGCACCAGCACACCCCCATGAGGGCCCCGATTCCCATGGTCCAGTGGGTGGCAATCGGGGTCTGGGCCCTAGCAATGCCTGACTCCTGCTTGTCTGTCTTGCAGCACTTCGGCATCGGGGTAAGCACCATTGCCAGGATCCTGAATGACATCTGCGAGGTGGTGGAGGGTGTAATCCTGGGCCGAGTGATCCAGCTGGTGGACCAGGGGGCCGTGATAGCCGGATTTGTGGCTAAAGGATTCCCCAACTACATGGGCGCCGTGAACGGCACCCACACCGAGATCCTCCGCCCATCCAATGGGGAGGCTGCAGAATATGTCTACTGACACGGGTATCACTCCCTGCAGCTGCAGGCGGTCATGGATCACCGGGGATGGTTCATGCACATTTACACAGGCCAATCTGTCCACAGCCATGATGCCCGGATCATGACAATCTCTCCCTTCTATGTCCAGATGTATCGTGGGGACTTCGCAGACATGGGGATGACCCAGATAGATGGGGTGCTGATGCCTCCCTGCATCCTGGGGGACCTGACCTATCTCCTCACCCAGTGGCTGACCCAGGGGTCACCAGGAACCCTGTGGAGGCGTTGTACAATCCCCGCCTGTGTGCCAGTCGGACCGTGGTCGAGAGGGCCTTTGGGGCCCTCAAGCAGCACTGGATGTGGCTTGCGGGCCGGCTGGACTACAGAGTGGAGAGCTCGGCCCTGGTGATCGGAGCCTGCTGTGTGCTGCACATGTTCGAGACCGATGGGGCTGCCCTCGACTACCCCATGCCCTGGCACCCTCCCAGAGCCATGCCTCTCTATGTGAACGCTGAGAACCCATGGGAGTACTGTTACGCAAAGTGCATCCATGCTGCCCTGGCTAGGCAGATCAGTTGTGAGGCTGAGGCATGAGGCTGCACACCACCATTGCCACCACCCTGGGGTCACCACCAGCACCCAGGGTGCGCCCCTAGATGCCCACCTGCCCCCACCCCAGGGCCCATGAACAGAACAACGACTGCACCTGTGGTGCCCATGCATTTATTGTGCATACCTCCTACAGGTACCACCACTACCACCACCACCCACCTCCCAGTGACGTTCCCCTCCCCTCAGGCCACTTGCCCCCTTCCCTTATGCCCTGCATATCTCTTGGGCCTCCATCTCGGCTCCCCTTTGGCTGCCATGGAGCTGTGGGAGCTCCCCTCCCACCCACTGTCCGTGTCCCTGACAGTGTCCTGGGAGGCCTCGGTGTCCTGAGGAGCAGGCAGTGTTGGGAGGAAGGGAGGACCCAGTTCTGGAGGAGCCCCCCTAGGCATATGCTCCCTACGGAGGCATACAGGGAATGGTAGGCAGATACATGCGCCCAGCGGGTGTGCCGGTGGCTGGGGTGGTGGCGGAGGGGGTGGGGCTGCCGAGGGACCCGGCATTGGGGCCGGGGTGGGCAGGTTGCCCGGCAGGGTGGTGGCCATCATGTAGGTTCTCATGGTCCCCGCATACAGCAGCAGCGAGGTGCCAAAGTCATGGGACCGGTCCATCTTGGCAGAGTGCTCCCTCACCATGTGGTCAATTGCCTTTTCCAGCCATCCGAATGCCTCCACCTGCCTGCTGTGCTTCCGGTGCTCCCGCCTCCATTCCAGTCTCACCTCCACCTGCAGCCTCCGGTCCATTGCCTCCGCTTGCTGCACGGCACTTTCGGTGGCCGCCTCTATGAGGTCGATAACTGCTATCATCCATTCGCCCTGCTCGGTGGTGGTGCGGACTATGTCCTCCACCTGCTCCTCCCTCCAGCGACATACCCGTGCATGGTGATCCCTCATCCACTGAGCCATGGGCACAGGGCCAGCTTTCTGGGACCCGGCGGGTCACCCTGTTGGGGTGCACAGTAGGGGTTCGTTAGGCACCCCAGCTGTCCACCCGCATCCCATGCCGTGGCTGGGGGTCAAGAGCCCCCCCTTGGGTGGCCGGCCGGGGTTCTCCCCCGGCATGCCCCTGTGCCCAGGCCCCTCCTCCCCCACACCACATGGGCTGGGTCCCCCGCCCGGGCTTCCCCGGCTTCCTCTTCCCCCACCTGCCGAGTTGCCTCACCTGGGACCTCTGGCTGCTCCTGAGGCTGCTCACCACCATCCCCCTTGGCAGCCTGTTGCAGGTGCCAGGGCATGCCGTGACCTGTGCAGATATGGGAAGGGGTGGGTGGGGTAGGCTGAACCTGTCCCCTGGCGGCTGCTGGGCCCCCTTCCCATGATCTGGGGTGTCAGGAGTTGCTGGGAATGGCCCCATGGCCAGTGTGCCCCCTCCTTCCCTTGGCCCATCCCCTCTGGTCCATTTCCCATCCAACCCGCTTGCTTACCCTCGATGTCAGTCTTGGAGCCCTCTGAGGCCGGTCCCTTGGTGTTACTGTGGTCCCTCTGTGTCCCCTGGCTGAGGGCGACCGGTGTGCTGGCCTTGGCCCCTCCCATTACAGAGATTGGCTGGGGACTCTTTAGGCCAGTGCGCAAGGGGGGCCCGCTCCTCCCCAAGGTCCTGGGGTGTTCCTCTTGGGGGTTGGGGCCCCTGCCTTCTCACAGGGTGGGGAGGGGGGTACATCAGCCCATTCCCTGCCCTGGACCATGGTGCTCCCCACGAGGCGCAGGGCAACTATGGAGCTCTTCAAGTGGAGGATACGATCCAGGGCGTCATAGCAGGGGGCGGTCCGGGCTCCATGCCCGTACCGCCAGTTGTTGTCCTTGATAGCCTTGTACCCCCTCTTCAGCTCCTTCACCTTTGAGCTGCACTGGGCCACAGTCCTGTTGTGCCCTGCTGCCTCCATGTCCCGCATGATCTCCTGGTACACGTGTTCATTCCTCTGATTGACCACTAGTTCCAACTGGTTCTTCAGGATCCCCCAGATCCTAATGAAGTCCTGGGTTTCCCTGTGCCCCCATTGCCCCCCTCGGTGGTATGGCCATCTACCACGTGGGCCCTCCTGGTCCTTGTCCTGGTCCTCATTCTTCTCCACATGCCCTCTGCCCGTCACTTCTGGGGTATCAGACTCCTGGGCCCATTTCCATTTCTGTGGGTTGTAAGGGGGGGGCAGTTGGTTGCCGGGTTGCCTCAGCCCCGTGGCCCTCCCCCTTTCCCCCCACCTGCCGACCCACCCACCCTCCTTGGTGCACCTGTGCCACTGCCCCCCCACCCTCACTCCCCTTACCCGTTTCCAGGGGGCCTTGTCCCCGGGACGTTTTCCGGATATGGGGCGGCCTTTCCCAGCTGCTGCTGCTGCTCTCGTTCCACCACCTCCATGTGCAGCATTACCATCTCCTCTGCCTGCGTCTCCTCCACCTCCTCATCTGCCTCTTCCCTTGCTCACTTGCCCTCCGCTTTCCTCTCCCTTCCACCTCGCTCCATCCTGCCACATCCCCCTGCTGCTGTGTGCCCTTTAAATTTCCCTCCCTGACCTGCGTTTTTGCTCATTCCCAGGCACTGGGTATTTTCAGATGTTATGAGATCACAGTCAACCACAGTAAATCTGCACATGGTGAAAGTGATCCCGTAACGTCTGATGGGGGAATGGAAGTTCCCCCCCAGATGTTCATCACGATCAATTGCGGCGGGGAATCACATTCACCATGCAATCGACTGAACCCACGGGACCGGGGCCGGTCATGTGGTGAATGTGATTCCCCGCCGTGATGAACCAAGCTGTCTCATCTGGACGGCAGCCATGGCCCGGAATCCCCAGAGAGATTCCAGGCCGTTGTCAATTCGGGCGGGCACTGTGGCCACATTGGCCACGGCGCCCGCCCGTCTCCACAGAGGGCGGGCGGCAGGGGAGCGTTGGTGGGCGGGGCCGGGTGGCCCCATGTTGCACCGCACGGCCCCTCCCCCTCCTTGATTCCCCACTGGGAGCCGCCACCGCGTCTGTTCACCCATGACGTGGTGGCCCCAACGAGGAATAGAAGGTTTGTTTCTGTGACGGGGCCAATTGGCCCCGTCACGTCTGAAAATACCCACTGATGCTAGGTGCTTTGTCCCCAGCTGGGAATCATTTTGATTGCTTCTGGCTGGTGGTTGCCATTCAGTCGTTATGTTTTGTTGTTTCCCAGTGGGAATTGCTTTGACCACCCTTTCGGAGATGGTCCGGGCTACAGCTCCGGAAGGGGGGTTAGTTTTGTCCCCTGCTGGGGATTGTCTGTAGTGAACATTTGGAGACCACCAAACAAACATTCGGGACCCTTTGGCCCCACCACGGGGTTGTGTGTGGTTCACTGTGGCTGACTGTGATCTCATATCATCTGAAATTACCCTTTATTCTCAGTTTTAATTGAGGAGCATCAACATCACCACCACCCCCAGCTCTAGGAGTGGGTGCAAGTATTGCTAATATGACTCAGAAGAAGTCACATTTACATTAATTTGCCTCAAGAAAACCAACTAATTTTCTTTTTTCACAAGCCAATATCCTCAAGATTTTATGTGATTTCAGTGTTTCTCAAAAAGATACTTTGTTATTTATAGAGAATTGGTCTATCTTGGCAAGTAGTAGGGTGGAAAGCCTCTTCAGTATTGCTCCTGCTGTCATGCTGAACAGTTTGGCCGGCGGCAGTATTGACAATCTTGGCTAATATAGCTGATGAGGATGCAACAGTGATGGCCAAAAATGCATCCCAAGAGGAAACGATAGAATTTTTTATACTATCTTCAATATTAAAAGTATCCTCAAGCAACTCATTAGAAATTGTTAGAAAAATAATTGTAGGCACAACTATTTGCTAGTAATATGAGTTCTCAGCATTGACTCTTTCTTAAAGTGAACTGGTTCTCTCTTCATTGATACCAAAAGCAAAATGTCTCTGCGTTGGTCTTAAGCCTATTGTTGATGCACTCACTTTGGGAGCAGTTTTGGGGACCAACACTCTCAAGAATCTTGTAAAATCAATAATTAAAATGTAACAACATGGACAGGAGAACTAATTAGAGCATTGTAGAAGTTATTACATTGTCACGCACCCTTCCTGAATGGTCAATTTCTGGAAGATGGATTACAATACTAATGAAATCATACCCTAATCAAAATATTTAAAAATGCTAATAGAAAAACATCCACAGAAAAAAAATAGCCATGGGTTAAGTTCTAGCCTGATTTAGTACTGGTCAAGCCTGCCACCAATGGGTAGTGGAGGCTCAACGTTTTACATAACCAAGCTCTAGAGGAATACATTAAGCAAGAGAAGCACACCAGGTTGTCCACCTGCCCAGGGAACACAGCACACTCTCTTCTGTGTACACAGGACAGAGGAGTGTTACACCCCTCTACCCATGGAGTCATATTTGATGAATTAAGCAGAGGTCAAGTGTTTCCCCCTCACACAACTGAGTAAGTTACTCCTGCACCTTTTTGATATCATCTCTAGATGGAAGGAGCTTCTACACCTTTTCTTACCCAGCCAGAAGAGACTTTTTGTCTCCACATGTGACTTCATGCACACATTAGCCAAAGAGTGTGCTGCAGATGGGCATCAATGCCTCACCTCTAAATGCTTCTGCTTCTGGCCTTACCACAAGGCACCCTGAGGCAACTGGCCCAGGCCCCACTATTTTCTCTAGTTCCGTGGCCCCTGTATTGGCTTCTGTTTTCACCAGGGTGGAGAGGTGGGGCCTCCAATCTCTCCTAGTGGGACTTCCAACATGACCACATCTAGGACCCCACAGAGGGTGCCTCCAAGGAGGTAGAGGCATAGGAAAGGGAATGGGATCACCAGAACACATTTATTTTATCTTTGCCCTGGCCCCCACAAATTCTCAGGCCAGCCCTGGATTCTAGCACAAGGAATTATTCATTTCAGTGCAGTAGGAACTGACCCACGCACAGTATATCTCAATTCAGTATATCTGCTTTCCAGAAATGAGATTTCCTATCGTTTGTCATTTTAAAAGGGATACCGTGTAGTCTAGCGGGGAAAGTGTTGGACTTGTAACCAGGAAATCAGGATTCAAATCCTCTCTTAGCTATGAGCTTACGAGGTGGCCCTAGGCAGCCTCAGTTTGTCATCTGTAAAATGAGAATAATAAATGACCTACCTCACTGAGCTAGATAAGAGTTGTAAAGCATTTTGAACACCAAAACAGTGTATATGGTTTGGTGGGGTAGGATATAGCCATGGCACCTCTGTAAGAGGGTGGGGTATGGGCTTGTGCGGTGGGTGGGTACTCTTCTGGATAAGAGCTAGGATGCCTTCCTGGGCACTGGGAACCTCCTTGTGTGAGAAGCATGGGAGTGGGAATGGGTGGAATGGAAAGCAGGGTGCTTGGGTATGAGGAGGGGTGGGACTGGTGTTATATGTACAATATGTTTTATTGTTTCAATTATTCAGCTGTTTGGGGGTGGAATTTATTTTTCAAGTTTTACATATACATATACATATTTTCAATTGTCATTAGCTGCTCTGAGACAGTTTTGGGAATAGGATGGGGTACAAGTCGAATAGCAACATTTTATAGTAACAGCTCTAAATATTCCCAAGATAGATGTATCTGAAGATGCTGTTCACTTTAAGACAGAGCAACACCCCACACCGAGAAGTAGGGATGGGCGAACAGAACAGAGTTCAGAAATTCGGTTTGGTTCGGTTTTGTTTGAAATTCGAGTTCGGAAATTTGGTTCTGTTCTGTTCTGTTTGAAATTCAAGTACAGTTCGGAAGTTCGGTTCGGTTGACTGAACAGACCAAGTTCAGTCGAATTCCAAATTTCCGAACCAAGTTCGGCCATTCAAAACCAGGTTTTTTGGTGTGTGTTGCCACTAGGGTTGGTGGAACAGAACGGAGTTCGGAAATTCGGTTTGGTTCGGTTTGAAATTTGAGTTCAGTTTGGAAGTTTGGTTCGGTCAACCAAACAGACCGAGTTCGGTCCGAACTCCAAACTTCCGAACCGCGTTCGCCCATCCGTAACGAGAAGGTAGGATCGGAAGTGCAGCTGTGTAATGGGTAGGAGTAGGGACAAGCCCTCTTGACTTTCTTGCCACACTGAGCCCAGGCACTCCCACGAGATGTGAGACCACACTAGCTTTAAATACCCCTGCCTACTATGCAGAAGGCATGGGCTCCAAGGCAGGGAAGTGAGACAGAAAACCTACCCACCCTTAGGGACTGACACTGCACTTCTGACAAGTTGGAGCCCTGGGGATGGGAAGGAATTTTTACCATAAGATGTGATTGGCCTTAAGCTGCCATGGATTTTCACTTTTCCCACAGTGCCTTTGGTTTATATGTACGCTGGTTGGCACTCACCAGGTTAAGTTCCCTTTTGGTGGTGGAGTATTAGTTAGTTGTAGCAGGCCTGTTAGCAGTGGGTCCAGAACTTGAAGCAGTTAATTTAATTTATTTATTTATAAAAGTTTATTATCCCTCCCATCTTGCCAAAGGCAACTAACTCTGCAAGGCATACAATTAAAACAGAATCAAAGAACATCAGAGCTAAAAACAACACATAATAGGGAGAATTAAAATATCCCTCCCCACCGACCACCGTAACCCACTCCATCCCCACCCCACCATACCCATCCTCCCCACCAAAGGCCAGGCGGAACAACTAAGTTTTACAACTGCCTCGAAAGAAGGGGCGATCGGGGGCCAAACGGACTTCTAACAGCAGGCAGTTCCACAGCCGTGGAGCAGCCACCGAGAAAGCTCTCCCCATCATGGACCCCCCCAAAACTTGGGGGACCTCAACGAGGGCACCCCCTGATGACCACAGGGGCCAATCCAGGACTTGGGGGGGGGGATGAGGCGGTCCCACAGATAGGTAATTAAGCTGATAGAAGTCATCCCATTGTGATATAATTGAGAGGGTGTGTGCAGGAGGTCTAGTGTATTTATTGGCTCAGGGAGCCAGCTTCACTGGAGGGGATAGAGGAACTGTATCTTCCCTTGGACTGGGGAAAGGCTATCAGTCTGCCTCCCTCCCCCTCCCCCCCCCCCATGCCTGGTAGGGGCAATCGAGTGGTATGGTGGAGTGGATGCAAGCCCTGCATCAAAGATGCCAGGTTTGTCATCTGCAATGCTCTGTACTGGGGGGGAATCCCCAGATGACCCTAGAGGGTTTGCCTCCTATAGTACTGAACCCTATTAGATTTGGATACCTATCGTTTAGTTTAATAAAAAGGGTTGCTGCTCATTACGCCAAATTTACTGTGTTCACATATTTGTTTCACCAGTGGGGGTGCAATTGCCATTTTGCATTGTACACAAGAATAAACCGCTCCGTGCTGCGATTCCCACCACAGAGTAGTAAGCTTTCCAGCTGTGTTGCACTTCCACATACCAATCTGAATCTATTTTTGCTTTGAAGCAGAGTTAAAAATACGTATTAGTGGTGTACTCCTAAATCTTCCTACTTAATAGTGCAGAAATAGTGAGCCTCTGTAAAAAGGTACTAAAACAGGAAAGTCAGGCAAGAGACATACAGAAATGAGCAGCAAGATCCTCTGGCTGTTTATTGCCAACACAAATTCTTTTCACTTCAGGGGGACTCATGGTGATTCTAAGGATGGTACAGGCTCTAACCAGCCAGAAGATTATTTAAACTAATAATAAAATATACAGGAAAAGCTAGCTTAGGGATCCAAACGTATATGTATGACAAATTCCACTCTCATTTGCATCCAGCGCAACCATGTCAAATTCAGTAGAATTCCACAAGGCTATACACAACTTGACCTTTAGTGTATTTTAATAGCAACCAGCAAGAAGTCTAAGTAATTAGGTACTACTGGGCAATACTGGTGTAAGTTGACAGGAATAAATTTTACCCCCTTATCCAGGAACAGATTCACTCAATGGTTCCCAATTCCACCCGAGAAGGCAGGATTTCCACCTACCCAATCCACCTCACTCACACTCCAAAAACACTGCATGAAGTTTATTGGCTCAGGGAGCCAGCTTCACTGGAGGGGATAGACGAACACACACACACATATGGCCACAGCTCAGACCTACATTCTCTTCACTTTGTATATTGCTAATTATTTGGGGACATTACAGAGGTCTCACTGAAGTAGTTCAAATACCTCCTCCACCAGCAGTAAATTTCACAGTAGTGTTATAAGCTGTTGATGCATAGGTGTGTAAATGAATGTGGAGAGAGGCACAGTAAGAACAAGTCATCACTCCATACCTACTTTGCAATATGCAGTTATAGAGAATATGGGTAAAAACATACATTAAGGCCACCTGGCAGCAGCCTGTCACAGCTTGGGAAGGAAAATGGTAGCAAGCATGCTCTGGTCTGTATCAGGGCACTGAACACACATGACCATGGCTGAGCCACTGTGGAAGACAGGGAAAAGCACAAACATGTGACCAGCTGAGCCCACTCCCAAACTGCACCCAGCACCCTCCCCCTGCCATGATGACCAGTCATGGGGAACATGTCCCAGGCCATGTTGGCAGCCTGGGAACAGATGCAATAGCCTGCTATGACCTTTTTTGACCCATTTGGGCAGGCCTTAGCCTGGGCTTTGATCTCATAGGGTTTCCCAAGTCACCGCCCAGGCTAGTTGTCGACATGGTGCAGGACAGTCCCAGGCCAGCATCTGGTGGTGCCTTCACACACATGCAGGTAAGGTCCAGGACAAAGCGGAACACTGTCACATCTGTTTTTACCCTATGATGTAGGGGGTCAGCAGTAGGCACTATTTAGAACCATCTGGCAGGTGAAATTCTGCTTGGGAACTCTAGTTGTTGTACATGCCCTCCACACCCAAGATATTCATGTTGATGTCTATGGCAGCAACTAGGTCAAACATGTTCTGAATTCTACAAACCATGTACACAACACATAAGCGTCTGTCTTTTTCAGAGATTTCCACAAAATAAAGTCTCAAATATCCAAATGGCATTTACAAAATAATAAAGCTGGTCAAAAACAGCAAAACCAAGAAATATCTGAAATGTAAAACAAATTTCAAACTTCATCAAGATTTTGATTCAGTAAAATTTAGAAAGCCAACTAAAATTTGAAACTAAGTGGAATTCAACTTTTGCCATTTTGTCATTCTTCATTCCCAGTTTTTTAAAAAATCTGAAATTTGAAAGCTAAAATTCTGATATTTGCCAATGTTGAAACCTCTAAACTTGCTATTTTTCATTTCAAACTTGTTTAAATATTTTAAATAAGTGGCAATGTAATTTCACACACACACACACACACACACACACACACGGTACCTTGGAATGGAAAAAACCAATTTGTTGTCAGTGCAAAGATTTTGAAACAGTTGTACAAAATACTATATACTTTTTTCAGTTACTAATTTACAACCAAAGTTGTCCAACAAGACAACAAGCCAGTCAGTGTAAGTTCAGAAAAGTCTAACTTTTCTTTTTAAAACTACTGGTTTCTGTGATTCTCCAAACTAATCCAAAACCCAGCAAAACAGATGACTGCATCTCCTGTGTCACCATTTTCCTTTTCCGATGTCATATGTTATTGAAAAAATGAGTTAAAGCAGATTATCAATCATACTTTCTCACATTAGCACTTAAGCATGTGACCAATATATAAGTTGGTTGAGAGTGCCACAAAAGACAGGCCATTTCCCTTTTCATACACATCTCATGCAGTTTGCCAGATGGTGAAGCAGAAACAATAGCACTAAGCATCTGAATGCTCAGCCATTCTCATTTGATATTGTCTGAAATTTGGAAAGCTTCTTCCACGAACTCAAGCAACACTCCCTACAAAATTGCACAGTGATAAAGATAAATCACAATATTATGAGTAGAATGTTCATGATTTTAACAGAGTGCAAGGTGCTGTCTTAACTTTAGAGTCACTCACGCAACTCTATAATTTACAGATATGTGAGTATGTTTTTCATCCTGCATATTTTAAAATATTGAATTTTGTTTGATTTTCATGTCCTGTATCATGTGGGTTTGTTTGGATTATCAAAGTTAGCATCAGTTGTATTGTTCCCGCATCTCAGGAGGTGGCAAGTGACACAATAGGGGTGTAGAAGGATGCAAATCTTTATTTAATCATGCGAAACATCAGTCTTTGGATAACCAAAAGCAAAGCCCCCTTTATTTTTCTAGCTGGTCCAACTGCTACTAAACCTCTGTGTGGGTTCTCCCACATCCAGTCTCCAAAGCTACCAAATCTACGAGATCCCTTCACTTAGGGGCCCGAGGAAGGGTAGATGTCTCTGACATTTGGGACAGCTGACATCATACACAGCAATGCTACTTCCATCAAGATTAAGCCATAGGTTCTAAGGTCCCTTCAGCAGAATCCTGCACCCCCTCATATGGAGGTACCTTTTTTTCCAGATTTCATTCCAGTTATATTCCATTTTATCCTTCTGTAGCACTAGACCATTGCCACAATGAGCAAACAGCTTTGCTTGACATGCTCACCCCACCCAAAACCCTTTTAATTGCTAGTTCCCCAGACTGATTCTAAACTAAGGATTTCAATGCCATCTGCAAAGCAAAGCATTTATCCCCTGACCTGTGGAGGATAAATAAACACTTATCACAAAACAAATCCAGTTTGTCCAAAGGAATGGTGTTCCTGAGCTATCCAATCCCACCCTCCTTGCTCAAGGACCCAGGTCTTAATCAACCTGGGTATTTTCAGACGTTACGCTGGGGCAATTCACCGCAGTGAATCCCCGGTGGGGGTGAATGAAACAACCACCCCTCATGGTAAAAAAAAAACCCTGAACAGACGTTAAGGAACTGGGACCACAGCAGGGAATCGGGCCGCCAGATCATGGACCGGGGCAACACAACAGATGTTACGCCAATCCCGGCCGTGGTCAAAATATCCACAAGCCACCGGGAAGGGGCGGGATGCAGACATGGCCGCCCGAGGGAAAACTAAGCCACAAGGCACAAAAGGGAACGCCCACACCAAGGAAATGGGATGGGATGGGGGAGGAGGGAGAAGAGCCGCCCGGGTACCACACACAATAGGCACACAGACAATGGGGGCACAGCGGAACACATAGCACAAGCACACACCCGGGCACGCACACACACACACGCAGGACTGGAAGGGAAGGGAAGGGAAGACACGCAGGACTGGACCACACACAAGGCACACCGGGCAAAGGGGGGGGCAGAACAGGGGAGAGGGGGGTAAATGGCACAGGGGCAGGGCAGGACACAGGTAACCGGGACCACAACACCCATAGCAGAACAGGGCACACGGGACCCCCCCCAACACCGCAGGGGTGAAAATGCATGGAGCGGGAGAGCTGTGCATTCAGTAGGTCAATGCAGCTGGCACAGTGGGGGCCAGTACCCAAGCAGTAAGAAGCAGGCAGGACACAGAAGCATGCTCAAGTCAGTTTATTAGGAAACACAGGTAGTACAGGAAAAGCCCAGATCTATACCAAACCCCAAAACTCGGTGTGTGCAGGAAGGAGGAAGGAAGCTCCCCCATGCTCAGGCAGAGACACGAAGAGAGCCAAAACATCCCAGCAGAGGAGAGCGACCAAGAAGGTCCCAGCACGAGCAGAACAGTTAGGATGGGGGAAGGGTGCCCTGAACAGTCCGGCAACGGCCCCCGTGCACAGCCGACAAACGTGACAAGGTGCCTTGGGGGGAAACAACCCAGCAGCTGCAAGTCCAACACACAGGCAGTCCTGGAATGGGGGGGGGGGCCTAGGAGCACAGTCCCGAGGCACAGCAGGAGCCCACACAGAATCGGGCGTGGGCAGGGAACGGTCCTGCAGGCACACTCGGACCCCACACCCCAGCAAGGGGGGCCAGGCAGGAGTGCCAGTGCAGGGCTGCCGGTCCAAAGGCACACACACACCCCTGCAGGAAGCCAGGAGGGGAGGTGCAGGTACCCCAGAACCCAGAGGTCACACAGGCACCCAAGGGGGGGGCAGGGTCCGCCGGAGGGGGCACAGGTGGCTGATGATACTCAGCAGGACCCAGGGGGATCATGAAGGCAATGCAGAGAACTGGACCCAGGCTTCAGAGAAGGCAAGCACGCAGGAGAACTCTGGGTGCACAGGGGGATGGGGGGGAACCCCACAGGCCCCACAGGCAGGGCCAAATGCACCCCAGGAAGCAAACAGCACAGGCACTCACCAGAGACAGCAGGGAGGAAACCGTCAGTGGAACCCGCACCCCAGACAGGGGCCAGAGCCCACACGGAGACAGGCAACTGGGGGTCTGGAGGCACCCATGACTCACAGCCAGCTGCTGGGGACCACCACAGGGCCAGGGGCCGGGTGCCCTGCACGGTGAACCAAGTGGGACCAATGGATCATGCCTCGGTGGTACCCCAACAAGGACATTTTATGGGCGATCAGGTAGTAGACCTCGAAGGGATCCTCCATGGACAACCCCAACTGCACATCAGAATGGGACCACACTCCAGACAGTGCTGACAGCTCTGCTGCGGAAGGCTCCAACACACAGCAGTAAGCAGCTGGGGGCCAAGGAAGCTGATCCAGCTCCAGCAGCCAGTGATACACTTCCCCACATGAGCACTGGTGCCCACGGGCCCCATGGATACAGTCAAAGTAGAACACAGCCAAGGCAGGTCCCCCTCCGCAAGGCACAGTGTGTAGGCAGACAGGCTGCACACAGACAGCGCAGACATGGTATCAGCCGCAGACCAGGCCACATGAGAGCACCTCATCTCTGGGATGTGCCCATCGGGAAAGGGAACCAGTCCCAGCATCTCTGCATGCAGGCGGCAATCCTGGGCACTCACCTCATAGCCGAAGTAGCGAAGCCCTGAGCTCAGGCTCGCATAAGCACCCGACTGGCTGTCTGGGCATCCCAGTATCAACTGCACGGCTGGGGTCTGCCACAGCTCACACAGGACATGGTCTCGAGTAAGGTCCAGCTATGGGGGACCCCCTGGGGGCCAGTAAGCAGGAGCCTGGTGGAAGCACAACCAGACATGGTTCAGCTACACAGGGAGAATAACACCACTGACAGGGGGGCAAGCGGTCACCGCAGGGCCGGGGAGGGGGAACAAGGTACCAGGGGGATGTGGGGGTTGGGGAGGGGGCTGCGGGGGTTGGGGATGGGACGGGGGCACCACGGGGCCCAACAGGGGGCCCAGGACAGGCTATGCGGCCGAGGGGGCTGGAGCCATGACATAGGCACATAGCGTGCCAGCATGGAGGAGCAGGGAGGTCCCAATGTCATGGGACTTGTCCATTTTAGCGGAGTGCTCCAGCACCATGGCCTCGATGGAACACCCCAGCTGCCCGATCGCCTCCACCTGCCTGATGTGCTCATGGCATTCCCGCCTCCGCTCCAGGTGCACCTCTGCCTGGAGCCTCTGATCCCTTGCCTCCAACCGCTCCAGGGACCGCTTTATGGCCACTTCCATCTTGTCCATGGCCACAATCATCCACTCCTCCTGTTCCGCCGAGGTCTGGACAATTTCCTCCCCCTGATCCTCTCTCTGGAAGCGGACCCATGCCCGGTGCTCCCTCATCTGCTGTACCGGTGGGACAGGCCCGGGTGACCGTGGGTACCCTGGCTGCCCTGTAGAATGATGGAGGGGTGGTATGTTATCGAACCGTGTGTGCACCTCTGGTCCCGGGATGGGCCTGGGTCTCAGAGGGCCAGCAGGGTTTCTGTCCTGGACCCATCCCCCCTGGCCCTCCCCCTTCTGGTGTGCCTCACCTTCTGGCTCTTGCTGCTGCCTGGCCTCCCCGGTGACCCCCTACTCGGCTGCCTGGGTCCCTTGCCAAGGTGTCCTGTACCCTGTGGGTGCACAATGGGGGGGTTGGTGGAGGGGTGCCCAGGGGCCAGGCGGACCTCGAGCCCCCATTCTAACATTTGGCACAGGCTGCAGCCTGTGTCTCCCCCTTGCCCTCTGGGCCAGGCCCTTCCCCCCTCCCCCCGGCTGCTCGCTTACCCTCTATGTCGGTCTCTGATCCCTCTGAGGCCAGCCCCTCCATGCCAGAGTGTTCTCCCATGACCACTGGCTGTGGGTAACGAGGGTGCTGGCCTTGGACTCCACCTGCCCGGCCTGGGGGGCTTGACTGTCAGGGCTACTGTCTTGGGGGGGCTACTGGTTCCGGAGGTCCCGGGGCATTCCTTCTGGGTTTCCAGGGCCCTGGAGCCGGTGCCTTCTTTTGGGGCAGGAAGGGGAGGGGGTACCTTGGCCTGTTCCTTGCCCTGGACCACAGCGCACCCCACTAGACGTGGGGCAACGATAGACGCCTTCATGTGAAGGATGCGGTCCAGGGCATCGTAGAAGGGGGCGGTCCGGGCTCTGTGACTGGACTGTACGTTATTGTCCTGGATGGCCTTGTACCCCCTATTCAGTTCTTTGGCCTTTGAGCGGCACTGTCTGATGGTCCAGTGGTGCCCTGCCGCCTCTATGTCCCTCACTATGTCCCCGTAGACATATTCATTGAGCTGGTTGAGGGCAAGCTCCAGCTGGTACTCCAAGGTCCCCCAGATCCGTATAAAGTCCAGGGTCTCTCGCAGCCCCCACTGGCCCCCTTCATGGTAGGCCATCTCCCCCTTCTCCCCTGTGGTTCCTCCTCGTCCTCCTCATCCTCCTCCTCCACCTCCTCCTCCACTGCCTCCTCCTCCAGCTGGGCTGGGCCTGTGTCCTCTGGGGGCTCATCCACCCGGGCTCATTTGCGTGTTTGTGGGCGGCACGGATGGGAGTTTACTGCTTGGGTTCCGTTCTGCCCCCCCTCTCTGCCAGGTGACCTGCCTGGCCCCATCCCCCCACGGCTGCCTCTGTGCTCCCTGTTCCCCTCCCCATGGGTTCCCTTACCTGTTTCCTGGGCGCCTCCTCCCCCAGTCCAGCTGATGTCCCCGGGGCAGCCTGTCCTGGCTGCACTTGCAGCTCCTGCTGCTGCTGCTGCTGCTGCTGTCCCTCCACCACCTCCATGTACAGCACGATCCCCCCTCCTCCTCCCCCCCTCTGCCTGAGCTTCCTCCACCATTGACACTGCCTCCTCCTCATCCCTCACTCTCTCCCGCCGCTCTCCTCCTCCTCCCTCCTTGCTCCATCCCACCACGTTTCCCTGCTGCGGATTGCCCTTTAAATCTCCCTCCACGGTCTGTGTTGTTGCCAGTTGCCTGGCAGCGATGCTGCATGTTTTGATCCCTGCTGGGAATCATTTTCTTTGATCCCGGAAGGTGATTGCCATCCAGATGTTACTTTTTGTTGTTTCCCAGCGGGAATCACTTTGGCCATGCTTTCGGAGCTCTTTCCATGGGAAGCCCGGGAAGTGTGGTTGACATTGACCCCATGTGGGTATTCACTGTGGTGAACTTCTGGCAGCTGCCAAACAGACGTTCAGGGCGCTTTGGCCCCACCGCAGGTTTGTGCGTGGTTCACTATGATCTCATAACGACTGAAAATACCCCATTGATCATTTTATGGGTATTAAACTTGATCACATGGTGGCAAACACAGAGCTACAATAACTGAGTGAATACCAAATGCAAAGTAGGGCAAACCTCCCTCAACTGTGCCAAGTTACTTTTCATATGATTAACTAATTCCAAAACTGAAATGTGAGGGAGATTGTACTCACCAAGCTGAACTGCTATAATATCTGGGGAAGCCCTGGCTCGCATAGCATGGCTCACTGGCATAAGCTGCTCCCACAGCATTCCTTTTTCCTAATCTGCCCTCCCACTCAAACCAAGTTGTGACCCTCTAGTGTGTGTAGTGTGCCATTTTGCTGCCCAGTAAATGATGCTACGTCCCCAGGATCCAAGCCAGATTTTTTGGAGTTCCAACCTCCTGTCCTTCAAGTGCCAAAAAACCCTCCAAAAAACCCAACCACCCAGCATTAAGATCTAACTGTGCATGGACAGCACCCTCAAACTCCCAAGCATGATATTGACACCAGGGGATTAATGTAGGACTGAAAAGTGCTTGAGCACCAGCATCCAATGGTGCAATTATCACTTTCCTGAATCCTGGCCCTAGCCATGGAAGAAGCTGTGCCAGTCATGAAGAAGATAGACCCAAAGTACTCTGCTGGTAGGCTGAGGTCGTGGAGACACTGTCTAATAATCAGCATAAATTGGTGCTTCACGAGTCGGACCCCTGAAGGATGAATAAACACTGGTCCTTCCTAGGGTGGGTGCAAATCCATACAAGCCCACATTGCCCCTACTGAACAGATGCTATTTATTATTATTATTATTATTATTATTATTATTATTATTAACAAACATTTATATAGCACCAGCAGTGTACCTGGCACTTTACAAAGTAATAAAATAGACACGGTCCCTGCCCCTAGGGCTTACAATCTGAGAGACAGGAAATGGGGGAGAGACATAGGAAGGGGAACAGAGGGAGAGACAAGGGGTCTAACATTCATGAAGATGCGAGGTCTCATGTGCACGTACTTGGTTTGGTTATGATGAGAATGACAGCAGGCAGGTCCATGTGGCAAGGATAGGGGTAAACAGACAGTAGATATAGGAAATAGTGGCTCAGCAGGATAAAGAGTCAGACAGAGCAGAGCGAAAGAGGTGAGTTTTAAGGAGAGATTTGAAGGTATGAAGGGAGGGGGCAAGGCGGATGTGGACAAGGAGGGAGTTCCAGGCATGGGGGGCAGCAAGTGAGAAGGTACGAAGGCGCTTAGGGGAGCAGGGAAGGTGTGGAAGGGCGAGAGAGGGGACAGAGGAGGAGCGAAGTGCACGGGCTGGAGTATGGAGGGTGATAAGTGCAGAGAGGTAGGGGGGAGCAAGGTTGTGAAGAGCTTTATAGTTGAAGACTAGGAGCTTGTGCAGGATTCGTTCAGGAAGGGGAAGCCAGTGAAGCCCATTTTCTGGTTATTTTCCCTTGTGCCACACCTTGCTTCCACAAATGAAGGCCATAATGTGTGAATGACCTGTGGCGTGGGTATCGGCACTGCTTCCTGAAACTTCCTGAAGGCTCTTTATAAGATGTCCTGGTGGTCTGAGCAATGGAACCCTGGAAGGTATTATACTGGTCTATGACCCAAAGCTCCACAGCACTGATAGAACTGCTCCAGGTGTTGTTCTGCCTTCATGCTCATGCTCGCTTCTGGGCCAGTGCCCGAAAGCAGTCCATCTGGAAGCATGAGAAGGCATAAGCTTTGCCATTTTCCTGGCCCTAGAGACAACATTGCTTGGCAGAAGAGAGAATGTTAGATTGCAGACATGCGAGTGCAAATGTCCTAGCCAGGAGCATAAACCTCGGTGATTTAGATGACATACCATCAGTGAGTTCCTACCCCCTGCCGCTACTACAAGGCAGAGGGCCAAGGAGAGGCATGCCCTTCCCTGAACTGAGAGGAGACAGGAGATAATGGCTGCCCTAGATTTAGTTTGAGAAGGCAGAATGACATGTTCTGCAACAAACTCTCACAAGAGCCCTGCATTGGCTCAGCCTTCAAAGCTGGGGGTGTTGTGGGTTAGTGGTGGAGAGAAAATTCAAAACTTTCTGATAGAGCCCCAAGCGGAGGCACCTGGGATGGTTGAATGATCTTACCTGCTTGCAAAATTATAGAGGTCTGCTAGTCAGTGATTCATATTATTTACTTAGGGAAAGCAGTACATCATGACAAAACGCAAGATATTTCTACAAACCATATCTAAAGATACCATAAAATACTTCTGACATTTTATCCAGCTTCACACACAACATAAAAATCACTGTTTACCAGTGACTGAATTAGTTGAACTGGCCAACTGAACTGTCACCTGGGACTGCCACTCTGCCCCCCCCTCACCCCTTGGACCCTCCTCCAGTGGCTTCAAAGCTGCCAGACTCTGCTGCAGGTGGCTGCCTGCAGTGGGTGCTGAAGGTAGATGCCAAACGCTAACTTCTGTTTGGAAACTATAGACTGAGCTATGTCTGGATTTGCACCTTATATATTTTCATTTTTTTTCATTTCCATTTAAGTTATATCCCGCACTCCTTTGAAAACGACTTGAGGTGGCTCACAAAAGAAATACATTCCTGGGTGTATTCCCACACAGGGGACCCAGCTCAATACAGTATACACAAATTAACATAATATCCTAATACATTCATACATTAATCACATATTTATATCCCACTAATATCTCATTCCAACACCTCCCCACACACGGGCAGGTCCCACAGCAATCATTCCTGTCCCCTGCTGCCACCAGGGAACATGTGGCCAGCTCCACCCCCCTCTCTCTGGAGGGAGCTAGCCCTACCATCTCCACATCACTAACCCACACAATCTACACAACATAACAGGGAGTTACCCCCTTTCCCCCTCAGAACCCCGAAGGGCCCCAAAGGGCCACACCCTTTGGCCGCGGCTGCTGGTGTGTTGCTTTTAAAGCAGGTTGGGGGGGTGTCCAAAAGTGGGGGGGAGTAGGCAGCCACAGCCACTTACGAGTCTTATTTCCCCCACAGGTGTCATCCCTGAAGCTACTCCTCCCAGAGCCCACTCTGCAGCTGCCGCCGCCATGAATGGTAGGTAGATGAAACTGACTGCCATCTTTATCCCGGAAGGTGGGAAGGGTCCATGGTACCGCCACCATCAAGTCTCTCCCAGCTGGTATCCCCACACTCCCACACACCTCGGAATTCACAGCATTCACCCTCGACTCTCATGCAGAGTGGGCCGCCTCTGCCTCCTTGGCTCCGCTAATGGCTCCGGCAATGGCTGCTTCGCCCTTTGGCGGCGCCCTTAGGCTGCCACCCTGAGGGCGCCGCCCTCAGTGCTGTCCTGTGCTCTAAGCAGCTTACCTGGGGGAGGAGACAGGGAAACACACAGGTGTAGGTGGCTATCCTCCCTTCAGCTTCTGCCTCTGGGGCCAAGCTCTCTTGGGACCCCGCCCTCAGTGCTGCCCTATATATATATATGATTGGTTTTTAGAGTGAGGTGGATGGAGACCTGGGATTTTAATTAGTTTTAATTGTGTTTATTGGGGTGGCCTGGGTGCTGGGGTTATGGGGGAAAAGAGGATATGGGCATGGGGGAGTGGGGGAGGTGGGTTTTACCGTGTTCCCCCGTGAGAAGGGGGATGTGGGCAATGGGATCAAGGGTGGGGGGGATGTCACAGCCCCACAGTGACAGTGGGGTATGGGTATGGATGGGATGAGAGGTGGGTGGTGCCATGGGCCACCAGTGAGAGGGGGCATAGTCATGAGGAATCACAGGGGAGTGGAGAGTCTCCCTGCCTGCCTTTGCTGTTGATCTGCTTCCAATGATTCTGGGCTCAAGGCATAATCTCCAGCCCCAAGAGCTTTGTTTGCTATATGAGGGTTATTGTGTTTGGAGGTTGGTCATCACGAGCCAGAGAAGAGAGCCTCTTCTGGTAGAAGGTAGGGATGAGCAAACAGAGCCGAGTTCAGAAATTCGATTTGGTTCGAAAATCGAGTTCGTTCAGAAGTTTGGTTCAGTCGACTGAACTGGTCGAGTTTGGTTCAAACTCAGAACTTCCGAACCGTGTTCGCCCATACCTAGTAGAAGGTAGTGAGTGGGGAAACATTTGAACCTATTGGGGTCATGTTGGGCATGGGGATTTATGGCAGGGAGGGGAAGAAATACTATCAGAGACATCAAGAGAGGCACCTCGAGACTGTACCTGACTCCCGTTTTGTCTTGGGATATTTGGGGGTTGAGGCCAATGGGGCCTGGTTTGAAACTGATGCTGCATAATGCAAGTTCAGTGGCAAATAAACATGAACCTTCTTTGATCTTGTTTAGGATGAGGCCACTGACCTCATATGCATTAGAGACCTGGCTGGATGAGGCATTACATTATGCCTCTGGTGTTACAGAGACCTGGCTAGATGAGGCCGGGGAGGCCTGGGATGTGCCCCCAGAATCTTCAAGAAGATGCATTCCAGACCACCCACCTACCCAGCCTGGGATAACTAGCAGGTTAGCATCATCAGGAAACAGACCCAATACCAGGCAGGCCATTGAGGGCCCACATCATGTCTGCTTTTACCTCCTGTTGTGACCCCCCACAGCTCCACCCCTTGCACCCTTGCTGTGACCCCATTTTGCAACCTCAACACACTGTGTCCTAGGGCCTGAGCAGGTGCATCAAGAGTGCCAGCTGCTAAGTAGGGTCACTTAGCTCACATGGGGAGGTTCCCCCTCTATAAAATATGCCAGGGGGATTAGGAGAGGGTGGTCCCAAGTGGGATCTCCCCTGCTCCTGGTTCTGCTCTTAGGAGTTGGGGGTGATTCCTGCTTCCTCCAATGACTCCCTACTTCACTTGGGGGTGGGTGGGAAGGAGGGGTCTGTGCCACGTCCCAGCACCACAAACTAGGGATGGGCGAACAGAGCCGAGTTCGGAAATTCGGTTCGGTCCTGATTGAAAATTGAGTTTGGTTCAGAAGTTCGGTTCACTCGACCGAACTATTCGAGATCGCTCCGAACTCCGAACTTCCGAACAAAGTTCGGAAATCCATGGTGCAGAGCTGCACTGGAGCCAATGCAGCCCTGCAACATGTATTTTTCATAAGTGTCCTCTTTTAAAGGGGAGGGATGACCACCCTATTCCAATGGCTCCTCTTCATCCAGGTCAGTGCATTGTTTTTGCTCTGTACCCAACTCCAGCTCTGCCTTGCCTCCCCCCAGCCATTCTATTTATAACCATGGGGGCGAGCCCAGGTTTGTCACAGCCCTGTTCCACCCTTTTTGCCTATGGGCAACAGCCCAGTAGTTTGAATTTCCCATTCTGGGGTGGAGGGCGAAAGGGGAGTTAACCCCTTGCTTTCTATGGCAGCATCCTGCCTTACTCCCTCCCTTCTGTCACAATCATGGGGAGTCTTTGACCCTACACCTACTGCTTCCTCCTTCATAAGAAAGCAAGTACAATGGGCAATCCATGATCCAGGGCACGGGTGGGGTTTGGGGAATTTTGGAGTGTTTATTTTGCTTGACTACACCAAATGAATGGACATTTTTTCACTGACTTCAGTGAGTCTGAGAAGAAACACATCAGAATCCAATTGATGAAATTTAAGACTATAGTATGATTGGGCACCACCCCACTACTTCTGAGCCCATATTACACAAAGTGACTAGGACTGTCATCAGTACCCCAGTTTACAGCCAGGAAGGTGTGGCTGAGATAAGCAACTTGACTTGGGCCTCACGTAGTGCGTGTTTTTACACATACATTTCTCCTGCATGTTTGTGGTTACATCCTGAACTTTCTGGTGTCTAAATCATTCACTCAGATCTTAAACATATGGCTCTTTGAACTTTTACATAGAACTTTTCCCAGCACTTTTGTGTGTAAAAAGTTCTCCTGGTAAATTGCTTTGCTCCAGGCAGCTGTGGTCACTTGGTTTCCATGGCAGCCTGTCACATCTATAGCTGCGGCTACTTTAGGCTGCTTCAGGGCAGTGTGTGTGTGAAAAATGCATCCGGAACTTACTTGTGAACTTGTAAACCCAGAACTTTAAGGTGTGTGTAATGACTCTTAAGGTGTAGTGTAGATGCCCAGTGACTCTTCTTCTTTCTAACTCTTCTTCTGTTTCTTTGAATATCATAAGAAAATCAAAAGACAGCCACACCATTATGTGTATTCATAACTCCAGGCTCCAATCCACTATTCACTGGACAACTAACTCCATGAATCTATGATACCACTCTATGGACATTTTGACACACACCGTAAAGTACTGGTCTTTCAATCTTCTGGATTTACAAGTCCACAAGTAAATTCTGGATGCATTTCTCTCTCTCTCTCTCTCTCTCTCTCACACACACACACACACACTGCCCTGAGGCAGTTCCTGGATGCATTCTTCACACAAACACTGCCCTGAGGCAGCCTAAAGTAGCAGCAGCTGTAGACGTGAGGGGCTGCCATCGAAACCAAGTGACCGCAGCTGCCTGGAGCAAAGCAGTTTACCAAGAGAACATTTTACACACAAAAGTTCTGGGAGAAGTTCTATGCAGAAGTTCAAAGATTGAGATGTTTAAGATCTGGGAGATTGATTTAGACACACAGAAAGTTCAGTAATAACAAAAATAACAAAAATACAGGAGAAATGTGTGTATTAAAACATCCTATATTTCTACCACTCAGCATAAAATTTAACAGATTGATAGTGTTCTATCCAGATCACTTGTCATTAATGACAAATCTGACTGTAAACAGAAATGTATAAACAAAGGTGAAGCTAAAAATAACTTTTTTCTATTTTCTAAGTAGCATGTCTGTTAAGTTCTTGGATTCAAGTTTGCACTTAGCAGAACCAGCTTTCAACTGATTGCTTTGACATCTGAAAAGTGGGAGTTGTAAGAAAACTCAGAGATATCAAAGACACCTCCTTGACACTGTGAAAGAATTCTTATTAAACAAGATATAGTAACTGCCTAGTTATGAACATGAAATAAAGCTTATGAAATATGGTTTGAAATATGCTTCAAACAATGCTACTTATATAACTAACTGGGAGGCAGCATAATGGAGCAAGGGATGCTGGTTCTGAAGCTCTGTTCATGTTTTGTCCAATGAAGGCTCCCCCACCAAGCCTGAAAAAATCATAATAAAAATCTAGTTATTTGAGAATGAACTGAAGCATTTCTTTCCTTTCTCCCAATAACGGAGTATTAACTCCTATAATCTAAAGATCACAGTTGCCAATAGACTGTTGAAAAATGAAATCTTTTCAGCTGAAAAAAATTTATGAACAGTATTGTGGTTCTGACAATACGGTATTCACAAGTGTCCAATTCTCATTCTCTTTTGAAGCTACCTGTACTGGGAGTGAGGTAAGTTGCTCTGTATTGCGAGAAGCTCATTGATGCATGTTTGAAGGAAGGGACATTTCCCGAGGAGCAACACTGCCAGTTGGAGTGTTACTGAGGTACTGTCAGCCGCCGCGGCCGGCCGCCCCTCCACCGCCGGCTCCGGAGGCACACAGGCTCCGACTCCCCCATCGCAGCGGGGCCGCCCGCCCCTAGCCCAACACAGAACGTGGGGAATACAGACGGCGCGGCGGCACCACGCCCCCCGCCGCGCCGCTCTGCACGCTTGCAGAGTCAGCCGGGGACGGCATCAGCTGACGCTGCACCTGGAGGGGAGCAAAACGGAGCGGAGCCACGCCCCCCCCTGCGGCGTTCAGAACGCCTACGGACGCACGCAGGGGGTGGAGCTGGCTCCTTATAAGGCACCTGGTTAGTGAGCTCTGAGCCGGTGATCAGAGCGGATGCCTGTGGAAAGACTGGCCCATAGCCTAAGCTAAGTGTTTCGTGCTTCAGTGACCTTGCGTGTTATTTCCCTTGTTTTAAGTCCTGTGTTGTTCCCTCCCTTCCTGCCTATCAAATCCCTGGTGTGTGTGCGCAGAAATAGGACCCAAATGTGTTTGTGATCCCTCCCCCCTGTGCCTAGTGTGCGTGCTGGGTGAAAGGGCCTTCGGGCCAGAGCGCAAGCCCTTCCCCCCCTCCTCGAGGGTCCCCTTCCTCGAAGCCTCGTGTGAGAGCCCTCCAACCCTACCGTCACCCCGACCAGGGCCCCCTTCCTGGCCCCCTGCACTTCTATCCCCACGGCGATTCCCCCCGCCCCTCTCCCGTGGCGTGGAAGTGTGTCTGGGTGAATTTCCTCCTCCCTAAAAGCTCTGAGCCCTATGATGATAGGGGCCCTTGCTCTAGGTGCGCAAGCATACTGAGCGGCCCACATTCTATCCTGACGGGCAACCGGGAGCCGTACGTAAACGTGCAGAGCAGTGTGTATGTGCAGGGTGTGTGGCCTTTTCCCCTGTTTAGACCCCTCCCCCGTGACAGGTACCTATTTAGAGAAATAGAATACAGTTATTATATTAATGAGTCAGGTATGCTTTAGTTTATGTAAGTTTATAGAGCTTATTTTTGAAGTCATTTGGGATGTAAGGGATAGGACTCTGGGAGGATTTTTGGTTTCAGGATTTTGTTTAGTTTTTCCTGTGATTTTTGAGTTTTTAATTTTTCTCGGGGGTGGTGGTGAATTGATTTACCTCCCCCCATTTTTTTTCTCATTGACTTCAATGGAATTTTCTTCCACTGAAGTCAATGAGAACAAACTGGGGAAAAAGTCAATGCAAAAAAACCAAAGCGCCAAAGCCAAAAATGAACTGGAATTTTGGTTTTAACACCAAAATGGCCATTTCATTTCTATCTGAAACCAAAATTCCCATCCCTAACATTAACAACCAGGTTGATAGCACTCTGGAGTATGGGTTCGGTCCATGAAATCCCCACTCGCATATTTAGTTTTAAAGTCTAATAAACGAGCAATCCCCTGTGTGTATTTCTTGAGTGTTCAGGCAGTCCTTTCTCAGTCCACAGTTACAATTGAGCATGGCGAGCCTAATGCACAGGCAGGTGTTCTTTCCCACTGTTTTCTAGCCACCAGCCACCACCACCCTCTCAGTATCCCACTCCTATGAGGAGTCACAGCCATGGTGAACAATGGCAAGAAGGAGCCGCACCAGCCATTTCTTTCTTCTGGGCTAGGACTATGGGAAGCAGTCCAGTCTGTAGAGGTGTGTTATTGCAATAACGGAAACAAAAAATAATAATAATGAAAATAGAATCGAAAATGACTTTTTATTTTTGAAATAAAGGGAAAAAACTAAAAATAGTATTTCTGGTTATATCTTTTGTGATTCTTATTCAATGCTGATGAAACTTGGGGAAATTGTATCCCCACCAGAGCGCAATGCATGTACCAACTTACGAAATGATTAGATAAAGGGAACCAATTTTAGAAGCAATTGAGTGTTGTGGTTTTTAAAAAAGCTCCATACACATTCATGGATACAACTTCTTTGTCTCCAATCCGATTTGCATGAAATATGTAAATATTATGTCCCCACACACACTTAACACCCCTGCTAATTTTCAATAAGACTGGATAAAGGGCCCTGATGGTATAAGCTATTAGCTGGAAATGTATTTTCAAAGTTATAACATTTTTATATTCCATCCTTTTTACAAGATATTTGGCAGAAATGTATCACATACCTTCCCTGTCATCTCTGACTCTGGGGCATCAGGGAACTTTATGGATGTCTCCTTTGCTACATACCATGGGATTCCCTGGCAGACCCAAACCTCTGTATAAATGGTCCAAACAATCGATGGTTCTCCCCTTACTTCAGGTCCCCTGCTAATGTGCTCCTCCCCTTTGGGGTGTACTATTGGTTCTCACACAGAGACTATTCAGTTTGATTTGGACCCAATGCCTCCTTGGAGAATTCACCTTTTTATGTCTCATACAGTTTTCATCCTCCCCTTTGTTTTCCAGAAGCACCCCTCTCGTCAGTACCAGCCGCAGGTGCGTTGGTGAAGATAATTCACAAAGTTCAGCACGCCGCCCAATGGCATTTATTGGAGGTCCGTACCCGTTATAAAGCAGCCGCTGATAAACGCCGTCTCCCAAGACCCTCCTTCCAGGTAGGTGATCTTGTATGGGTATGGCGTCGAAACTACCCCACCTTACGTCCCACTGCCAAGCTTGATGATGCCTACATGATGCCCTTTCCCGTTACCTGAAAATTTAATGAGGTCACCTACACGGTGGGATTGCCAGCCCACTTGCACATACACGCTTCTTTCCATGTGTCCCTTTTAAAGAAGGCACAAACCCCTAGCTATGCCCTCCAACAAGATGCATCAGCTCCCCCTATCCTCCTTCCAGATGGACCCCAATACGAGGTTCGGGCCATCTTGGACTCCCGTATCTCTGGTTCATGGGTTTATCTCATGGATTGGAAGCATTATGGACCCACTGAACGGTCCTGGGAACCAGCTATGAATGTCCATGCCCCCCACCCTATTCAGAACTTCCACCTCCGCCATACCTCCTGGACTGGTCTTCGAACCTTGATCGGGGGTGGCTTGAATGGGGGAATACTGTCAGGGCACATGCCGCCCTGGCATTGACTGGCGGACGGCATGGTGTTGTGCATCAATGACCCGACGTGAGGGGAAGCCGGGAGCATGCTGATCGCCACCACAGAGGGGGTGGGGCCTCCCCATGCTTGCGGGAGACTATGGGTCCCGCCCAGACACAAAGCACGACATATGCCGCCCCGAGCTGCATTGCAGGAGGGGGTGGGATATAAGTTTGAAGAAATAAAATAAATAAAAATAAATAAATATGCGGCGGCGGGCTCGGCAGCGGGTTGGGGCCCAGCCCTGAGCACATCGGTTCTCTTCAGGGCTGGAGCTATATAACACACCGGAGGGGCCAGGAACCGCTGACGGTAATCATTTCTGAGAGGCTGGCCCCCTGGTGTTTTGTGAATTCAACCTTTCCTGAATCCTTGCTAGAGTGTGTGGATTGAATGAGTGCAATCTATGTTTTCCCCTTCAATGGAGTGACTCTGTGGTAAGAGTGCTTGTGTGTCTACCTTGTTAGTTCTAGTTTCTGTTTCCCTGCGAGCATCTGAAGTGAGGTCTTGGTGTTTGGGTTCCCTAATTCTTCCGCTCCCTATCCTAGCTCCTCCCCACTCTTTCCTTGCAAGGCTCCTTTCCCTGAGTGCAAGCCCGATCCACCACCACCCCACTCCTCCCTGTTCCAGTGAACCTTCCCTTTTCCCTCCCTTAACCAGGACCACCCCCTTCCTCCCGTTGTCACCTCCCCTCACGGTGCCCCTGGTCCCTGTGTAATCCCCTGAGCAACTGGTAAATTCCTTTTGTGTCTCTTCCCTTTGGGGCAATTGGCTTCCTCTCTTCCTCCCCTATGATGAGTTGGGTTGCCCTCTGAATTGGGAGGAAAGCCAACACAAGACCCTGAGGTACCATTATACCTTCGGCTGCTGATGGTCCAGACGGAACTGCCCTGCTGTCTGGAAGTCAGATGTGTGGGTGGCGCTGGAAGACTATAGAGCAGCTGAATGACTTATACCCTGGATATTCTATGGTCATAGTTGGAGATTGGAATGCGCAGATCAGAGAAGACCCTGGTAGTGATTTAAACTTAACCTCCACCAGGATTTTGGATTGTCCTTCGGCTTACCTGAGTAACCTGACACCTGGGTGCGGAGCTCAGTGCTCGAGGTGGGAACGGAGCTATCATCCAACGTGGAGTGAAGGGAGAAAGTAGATCAGGCCATGGTTGTGTGCCTAAGGACCTCAGAGCATCCCAAAAAGTCGGCCCGAGCCCCTGCGCAATACGGTTACCATTGTTTGGATCTTTGATGTTGCTTGGGAGGTGGAAAACTGAATGTTCTTATTTTCTCCATCTCCTGCCTGTGTTCCTATTACGTGGGGGCTGCTGAGGAGAATTGAGGAGCTGCAGGTTTCTGCAGAGTTTGGCTGCCTTTGGTGGGACCCCTGGGGCCCTATGACTGCTGGTGTGAAGGGGAGGTAGCCCAGCTGAATGGAGTGAGTGCTGCTATGCTCAGGGTCTCCGAAGCTCAGTGGACTGATGGCAAGAGAGGCGAGTACCTTTCTAGAGAATTAAACGGTGCTTCACCCTTATTGTGTGTGCCACTTGTCTTCCTTTATCTGAGACTTTCAGCTGAAATTGTGACATTTAACGCAGGGGTTTTGAGCTGTTTTTGACTCATTGGGAGAAGTTCAACTTGCACTGTCCTGACTCCTGGTGAGCCTCTGTAATGAGGCGGAAGGGTTCATAGTGAAGCGTTATCCTTATTGTTACTCTATTCTTATAGGGTGGGGGTAGTAAGAGTTTGTGGGTCATTTGTTGTCCTGGCCTTTTTTCCCTTCTATTTGTTAAGAGCTCCCACTTCTGTTGCTTCCCTTTGACTATTGGGAGGTGACGAAAGGTTGAGTGAGGGCCTTTCTGGTTTCTCCTTTTGTGGAGTCTGTCCCCCCCCCCCCCAAGTTTACACTTTGCCTCTTCTGGATGCAAGAGCCAGCTCCTTGGTAAAATTTAGATTATAGTAACAAAACCCATGGAGCAACGAACTAGGGTACTTAAGGTACCTCTAACTTTAGCAGATGAAATTAACGCAGTAGAGTATGGCACCATGATGCCTAGATCAGCATCTATTCAATCTAAGGTGAACTCCTTTTTCCCCTTAGTAGGGGATAGTAGTGAAAGGAAGTCTCAATTTGCTGAAGTTGGCACCAGCCCAAAAGGCTCAGACAACATGCCCACACATGAGGGTCCAAACATGGAAACTGTAGACTCTTTTCCCTATCTAGATCAGTATTTATCAGCTGTGTATCGCAAACTTGAGGACATAGAGATTAGGCTGGAGTTAGATCTTGACACCAAATTCAAAAAAATGGAAGAGAAAATACTCCAGTCTAATGATTTATTGTTCTTGATGAAAGTTCTGGTTGAGGTCCTCTGGTTTGAGTTCCGCCACTGGACAAGTAAATTGGCCTCTGGTGAGGTGAACCCCCTCCATAAAAGGGATATAGGCACCCAAACTGTGGGGCACCAGGGAAGACCCAGAGGGGAAACTCATCAATCTGGGCGATGTAGGAGCCAGAGACTAATAGATAGGGGGAGTTCTCCACCTCTTGTTGATGAATTACCTGAGGCCAGAGACAATAAGTTACCCCAGAGTCAGTCCCATCTCCATGAGTTGATTAATACTCATGCTAAGGGATCTAGTACTGTACAGAGCATATCCTCTACACAGGAGGTGAAGTTGGGCTTACCTAAAATTTGGCCTCAGGGCACTAAGCACAGGTGGGCATCAGCCCTTATGTTACATGTTAATAAGAGAAGAAAGCATAAATTCTGGAGACATGGAAAGTTGAATGTGGAGGCATTGAGAGATTTTTAATATATACAGATGGATATTAAGATACCCCGGGTAGAAATACAAGCTGTTAAACCTATAATTGATAGAGGGCTCTTTGCCAGATGGGAACTAACCCTTCAAACAACAAATCTGTGGGATGAATTATGGAACAAAAAAAGCAAACTTAAACACTCTGGAATTTTTTATTAAGAATAGAAAACACATTGGCTAGGAATATTTTATCTAAGGGATCGTACTATGGAGGGTCGGATGTTGGCCCACGACCTGTATTAAATACACATACGGATACGCCTGCCCCATGGTATATTGTGGATAGGATTGGCTCACCTGATTTCGTAGAGCCTGATGAAGGTTACCATGGGGGAGAGTATGGGGAAGATTTGGAAGTGACTCAGTTACCTGTTCTAGTAGAGGGAGGCTTAAAAGAGGGTGGTTTTGTATCTTCCTTCCTTGAAAGTACGGTAATATATAGATCAGTTGAGGATCAGAAGGGTGAAACTGTATCCCGGAGGAGGCTCTCTAATGACTATTGTGAGTTAGGTGCAAAATCTTCAAAACTTAAGGCTACACAATGACAACTAGTATTGGACACCTTTAAATCACTATCATGGAATATAGAAGGTTTGAAATCTAAAATATCGGACGGTGAATGGAGGGAGTTTATTCAACCATATCAGGTTATTGCACTTCAAGAGACTTGGTTAACACCTAAGGATGTTATGGCACTAAGGCTGGATGGTTATTCAGCCTTTACTTTGCTGGCTTCCTCAAAAGATGGGAAGGGGCGCCCTTCAGGAGGGGTTACTACCCTGGTAACAATGGGGGCTAAAGCTGATGTCCGCCAAATAGACACTGCTATTGATAATTGTCTTGTTTTGCAATTAAAATCTCCATTCTGGGGCAATTATGTTGTTATTAATATCTATATTACAGCACAGACGTCACCATACTATAAACCAGAAGTATGGGAACAGGTTGTCGAATTCTTAGATCTATTAATGCCCAGATTAGACCTATCGCTAGTATTATTTATGGGAGATTTTAATGCTAGAGTAGGAAATGGGGATGATCATCTTCAGGATCTGTCCTTGCAGTCTTTATACTACATTTCTGTAAGGAGATCAATGGATACAACAGTTAATTCGAAGGAGGAAATTTGGTCTCACTTCTTAATAAATATGGGTTTATAATAGTGAATGACCATACTCCCTCAGATTCCAAGGGGAATTTCAACTTTGATACATGCAATGGGACCAGTGTCATTGACTATATCTGTATGCACGGCTCCCTGTTAAAGAAGGTGGAAGATTTCAGGGTAATTCAGAGGCCAGAGGGTAGCCATTTTCCTTTAGAGTTGCATATAAGGATGGATGGCCCAAATTCTACTTTGGGTGGTTCCCAGGAGGTCTCCACTTTTGCCAAAACTATTGGCACTAAATGGACGCCAGAGATAAACTTAGAGGTTGCTCGAGTCCTATTTTCGGAGGAGTGGCTTCAGATTAGAACCACCCTGTTAGATATAGATGATGGTTATAAGAGCCAGGAAAACCTCACCAAAGTGCTTTTGGAGCTGACTCCATATTGTACCATACAGCAAAGAGTGGTAGGATGTAGAGTAGTACGCAAGGGCCAACAGTGGTATGATAGTGAGTGTAAGACAGCTAAGCGGGCCTTGGTGAGAGCTAGGAGGAGGTGGTGTCATTATAGAGTCAAGGAGGACTGGACTGTCTTTGTTGTGCTCCGGAGAGACTATTTTAAGATGCTTAAAGATAAAAGGAGGCAGAAGGTGAATCTTATATGGGCAGAATTGAAAACAGCAGTGGGATTTAGGGACTCGACTAGGATGTGGCAGGTGATTCACAGCTGGTGTAACCCTAGGCAGGCTCAGCTGAAGTCATATATAGAGTAAGATAGCTGGGTGACCTATTATGAGAAGCTCTTTCAAAAGAAAGAGGTCTCCCCTCTAGATTTGGTTACCCGAGCGGAAGGGAACGAAGGGGGTTGGGGTGGTAGCCCTTCCACTCTGGTGGTGACTGAATCAGAAGTATTATTTGCTATAAACAAACTTCAGTACCATAAAGCGGGTACTTCCGCCAGAAAGTTTTAAGAACTTCGCAGCCTGGTGGGCCCCTATACTTGCTAAGTATTTTTCGTATATGAATTAGTCACAGCTGGTTCCGCAAATTTGGGCAAGGGCAGGTATTGTCCCCATTTATAAAACAGGGGACTTGAGAGACCCTGCTTCATATAGGCCAATTAGCCTCCTTCCGTCTTAGGTAAATTGTACACCAGGACTGTCCTTACGGCTATAGAACAATGGGTATCACTGGAACATAGACTGAAAGAAGAGCAGGCGGGCTTTCAAAAGGAAAAGTCCACAATGATTAATGTGTTTATTCTTAATCATTTAATAGATAAGTATACCAATATTAGGAAAGGTAAACTGTATGTGGCATTTATAGACTACGCTAAAGCCTTCAATACAGTTAGCAGAGAGCTTCTGTAGGCTAAGCTCAGGGCTATGGGAATGTCAGTAAATCTCTTGGAATTAGTGATTACAATCCACCAGGGAACAGAGGCAGTGATTAGAATGGATAGCAGGGGGGCTATTACAAGATCTCTTCCTTTGGCCCAGGGAGTAAGGCAGGGCTGCCTACTTGCACCCCTGCTGTTCAATCTATATTTGGATGATATTGTCCCAGAGGTATCATTGGCAAATCTAACCCCCCGCATATTCAGAATAGACCAGTGACGATCCTCCTCTATGCGGACGATATAGTACTGCTGTCCCAAACCCAACAAAGACTACAGAAAGTGTTAACAGCCTTCATTAAGTACTCACAAATAAATCTGCTTACAATAAATATTAAGAAATCAAAGGTTATGTGTTTTGGAACATCGTGCCCTAAACGGATCTGGAGGTTGGGACATCAGGTAGTGGACTACACCAATAAGTATACTTATTTGGGTGTGGTTTTTACTTCTTCAAAGAGCTGGAAGGCTAACAACGGAGTTGCTGCAGTCAGAGCAAGGCAGGCCATTGGAGGACTGCTAAGACTGTGTCAGGGATGGGCCTTGAACTCATGGACCTTGAGGCACCATTCTAGCACCCTGCACCACTGGGTGGGTCTGTAAATGCCCTGGGTTTTCTCCCTCTGGTGGGGATGTTCCCTGTATGCTGTGCCTCCCGCAGCTGTAGCCGGTTACCTTAGTCTTGCCCTCCCCAGCTTCCTGATTGGCCACAGGAAGTATTTAAGCCTTGGTGTGGCCACAGGAAGCCGGTGGAGCAACGTCTCACACCCGCTCTGAAGTTGATGTATGGTCTTGTAGCAAGTGCCTCTTCTCCTGCTGTGTGTTTGCCCTGTCTCCCTGTATCCCCTCTAATCTGCATGTGCTCCCCAGCTTTGGCTCCCTAGCCCCTTGTCTCTTGTTCCCTATTGTTCCCCTAATTCCTGTTGCTCCCCTGCTCCCATTCCCTAGTCCCTTATCTCTTGTTTCCTGTTGATCCCTTCATTCCTGTTGTTCCCTTGCTCTGTTTCCCTAGCCCCCCGTCTCTTGCCCCCTGTTGTTCCCCTTGTCTCTAGTGCTTCCCCAGCTCTGGTTCCCTAGCCCCCCGTCTCTTGCCCCCTGTTGTTCCCCTTGTCTCTAGTGCTTCCCCAGCTCTGGTTCCCTAGCCCCTTGTCTCTTGCTCCCTGTTGCTCCCTTCTTGCTCCCCACTCCAATTTCCTAGCAGCTTGCCTCGTGTTCCCTATTGCTCCCCTCAGCCTTGTTGCTCCCCTACTCTGGTTCTCTAGCCCCCTGTCTCTTGCCCCCCTGTTGCTCCCTGAATCCCTGTTGCTCCCCCAGCTCTGTTTCCCTAGTCCCCTGTCTCTTGTCCCCTGTTGTTCCCCTTGTCCCTGTTGTTCTCCCAGCTCTGTTTCCCTAGCCCATCGGCTCTGGTCCCTTGCTGTTCCCCTCGTCCCCATTGGTCCTCCTGTTCCAGTTCCCTAGCCCCTTGGCTCTTGTCCCTTGTTATTCCCTTGTTCCCTGTGGTTCCCCATTGCTTCCCCAACTCTAGGCCCCTAGTCCCCGATCACCCAATCCATGGGACTCCCCCTGTTCCTCATTGTTACCTATTGTATTTCTCTCTCCCTTTGGGAGGGTCTTGGTGTGTGGGTCTTAAGTCTGCTCCTTGACCTCAATGATGAATCAGACCCTCTCTCATGTAGGCTTCTTGGCCTCAAGATGAGAACAGGCTCTGGAGACTCCGAGATGCTCTGAGAGGTCTTTTTCCCCTACACCCTTCCATAGGCTCCCCTCCTTGGGGTTTCTCCCCTTCCTTCCCCGTCCTGGTCCCCCTGATACCCTGGCCTTGTGACAGACTTCCTTTTCTGTCCTTGGGGATTAGGCCCTTCCCTACCTTGGCCCCTCCCGGTATCCTGGCCCCGTGACAGACTGATATATGTAACCAAGATGTCATCTGTTAAAATAATGTTAGAGGTTGTTCAGGTCAGGGTCCTCCCCCGGCTGCTCTATGGAGCAATGCTTACAGCTTCGGGGTATGATTGTAGCTTGGATATCCCACAAAGTTTCTTTTTGCGAGCAATACTGAAGACTCCCAGAGCTACTCCCCTTCTCATGATGAGAGCAGAAACGGGAACGCTTTCAGTATATGCACAAATAGCACTTAGAGCTCTGATGTTCTGGAAGAAAATGGTGGGCGGTGCTACCCCTGAGTTGCTCAAAGGATGTTACCTTGAGCAGAAAGAGCATAAGGGGCGATACAGTATACCTGGTTGAAATATGTTTAAAAAATGATGGCCCAATTAAATCTATCTTTAGATGAGAACTGCCTCTTGGATAACAGGATGCCTATACAAGACCTTAAAAGGAGATTCAAAGAATGGGCCCATAGTATGGACCTTGAGTTGTTGACAAAGTATATGACTGCTGTAGCTTACTTTAGGATAAAGACTACGGTTAAATTTGAACTATACTTGGAGCAAGTGAAAGATCTGTACATGTTATTTCATTTTAATCTGTTAGATACAGCAGAAATAAGGGGGAGGAGGAACAAAGTACCTAGAGCTAAAAGGCTGTGCAGGACCTGCCCTATGGAGATTGAGACAATTGCGCATGTGACGTTAGAATGTCCTGCGTTTGCTTTCCTGAGAGATCTTTGGCTTGGTAATATTCTCCAGAATCTGACCCAGGACTAAAGTGAACAAATGGTGCTATTGCTTACTCTCGCTGATGCTGAACAAATTAAGCTTTTAACTATGTTCTTACTAAAAATAGAGCTGGCTTTGTGCCAACAGCCTGAGATGTAGTAGATGACACCCAGATTGTTGGGAAGATTTACCCACTCTCCGGTTTTTATTTCCACGTGTAGCAGGCTAATCGGAGTTATTATTTTTTGTCTTTTTATGTTATCACACATTTGGTGATATTTCTCGTTATGTTTTAGTATGTATTTGAGACAGCAAATGTTGCTAATTCAATAAATTATTACGGTATACCTTCGATAGATCTTCCTTCACGAGAGGAAGCCGCCTATTTTCCCTGCTCATTTCCCCCCGTCCTTTTCTTTGGAATCCCCCTCTCTTCCCCAATCCCCTGTGACACCCTCTTCCCCCAAAGGCCTGGACAAAAAGCCAGCTCTTACAGGCCTGATGAAAGGATAATAAATTGGGGGCCAGGCAAATTTCTTCTGGGAGGGAGTTCCACAGCCGTGGCGTGACCACTGAGAACGCCCTCTCCATCAAGGCCCCCTGGTTCACCCGGGGGATCTCCAAGAAGACACCCCCAGCAGATCGCAGAGTTTGTTCCAAGGCCCGGGGAGTGAGGCAGTCTCTCAGATAGGAGGGACCAAGGCCATGTAGGTCTTTAAAGGTCAAAACCAACACCGTGAATTGGGCCTGGAATGCTATTTTTTATTTTATTTATTTATTTATTTATTTAAAATGTATATCCTGCCCCTCCTGCCCACAGGGCAGCCCAGGGCGGTGAACAACATTCATTAAAACAGTATAAAATTTTTAAACAATTTAAAAATACAATATGTGGGGGAAAACCCCACCCCCACCCCTCACCAAAAGCCTGACGGAACAGCCAGGTCTTATATAGCCAAAACAACAGGAGAGTGGGAATCAGCTGATCCTCCTCCGGGAGTGAATTCCACAGCACAAGGGCAGCCACTGAAAAAGATCTAACATCGGTGGCCACCCGCATCGCCCGGGGAACCTCCAAAAAGGCTCCCACGGACGATCTCAAGGGTCTCATGGGCACATGGGGAGTGAGGTGATCCCGCAGATAAGCAGGGCCCAGGCTGTGAAGGGCTTTAAAGGTTAAAACCAGCACCTTGAACCTGGCCCGGTGCTTTATAGGCAGCCAGTGCAGAGCCCGGAGCACTGGTGTCATGTGCTCCCACGGCATTCTGCACCAGCTGCAGCCTCCAGACCAGTTTCTCGGGCAGCCCCACGTAGAGCACGTTGCAGTAATCCAGCCTCGAGGTGATGAAGGCATGGATGACAGTGGCGAGGTCAGAGTCTGAGAGATACAGCAGAAGCCGCCGGACAAGATTTAACTGCCGAAATGCACTCCCTGCCACGGCCACAATCTGAGATTCCAAGCTGAGCCACGAATCAAGGAGCACACCCAGACTCCGCACTTGAGACACCATGGGGGGGGGGCGAACCCCCCCCCCAACAAGAGGAGATTCAACCACTCCCAGGCCCCCCAAGCCCTCGCCCACCAACATCACCTCCATCTTGTCAGGATTCAATTGCAGATGGCTCGACCTCATTCAAGCCTCCACAGCTGACAGGCACTGGGAAAATAAGGAGGCTGCATGGTCTGGGTCAATGGAAAAAGAGAGGTAGAGCTGAGTGTCATCAGCATACTGATGACACTGCATGTCCTGAAACCCCCTCACGATCTCCCCTAACAGCTGCATGTAGATGTTAAACAAGAGGGGGGGACAGAATGGCACCCTGCGGGACTCCACACGTGAGGTCTCGGGGGGAAGACATACACTCCCCCAAGACCACCTGGTGAGTTCTCCTGGTCAGGAATGAACGAAACCAGTCCAAGACCATTCTGCCAATTCCGGCATGGTCCCGCAGGCGAGTCACCAACACCTCGTGATTAACTGTGTTGAATGCAGCTGAAAGATCTAGCAGGACCTGTAAGGTCTGATGACCCTGGTCCAATGCCAGACGGAGATCATCAACCAACGCCACCAAGGCTGTCTCCGTACCATACCCAGGCTGAAACCCAGACTGGAAGGGATCAAGGAAACCGCTGCAGTCCAGGTGTTCCTGGAGCTGCTGTGCCACAATCCGTTCAATAACCTTCCCTAAAAAGGAAGGTCAGCAGCCTTCCTTGATCAGGGGGTCTAAACACAGCCTCTTTTAGGCAGTCAGGCACCCTGGCCTCCCAAAGGGAGGTACTAACCACCCCAGCAAACAACGGCCGTAACGTCTCCTGGCTAGCTTTCACCAGCCAGGACGGGCATGAATCTTGCTCACAAGTAGTGGCACGAACAGATCCCAGCAAGGACTCCACATTGTCAGGCACCACCATCTGAAACTGAATCCATAAAACAGGACAGGATGGGGCATCCATAGCCCCAAGATGATCCAGCAGTCACTGGATTGCTCCAGCTCCAGGTGGAGGCAGGCAGGACTGACCAAGCCTTTCACCACCCAGAAAAGCTCCACTGGACGTGACTTTGCAGATGCAATAAGAGCAGCAAAGAACTGCTTCTTTGCTGCCTGCCGCCACAGCATAGGCTTTTAAACTTCTCTTATGCTGCGATCGATCATATTGGTCGCAAGTCTGGCGCCACCGTCACTCCAACCACCTGATCTCTGGCTTCAAACACCGCAGGCCCTCAATAAACCAAGGAGACTTGCGGGAGACTCGGGAGGGCAGCGGACGCCTGGGAGCCACTCTGTCAATGGTCTCAGCCAACAAGGTGTTCCAGAAGGCAACGAGATCATCGACTGAGCGGGTATCAAGGTCCAGGGGAAACTCCCCCAGAGCATTCCGGAACCGATCCGGTTCCATATGTCTCTGGGGGCAGACCGATCTAATAGGTCCTACACCCTGCTGGGGGCTAATATGCGCCAGAATGCACGCCTTAAGGAGGTAATGGTAAGACCATGACAAACACTCTACCCCCTTAACTCCTACTAACTGACCCCCCTGCCTCAAGGCCGGTGCAGAAAACCAAATCCAGTGTATGTCCCTCCTCATGTGTGGGGCCACAGATGATTTGGGACAGGCCCATGGTTGTCATGGAGGCCATGAACTCATGCCTCACTTCTCCAAGTTCGGTGTCAGTGTGGATATTTAAGTCCCCCAGGACCAGTAATCTTGCGGTCCGGAGGATCACATCTAACACCAGATCAACAAGAACATGTAGGGATGTTGCCGGGCAGTTGGGTGCATGGTACACCAGCAGCACTTCTAATCTGTCCCTGGCCAAATCCAACACAAGATGGAGACACTCAACACCTGGTGGAGCCTGCACCGGATATCTCCTAAAAGACAATGCATCCTTGATAACAATGGCTACACTGCCCCCACCCCCCGTCCCTCCAGCCAAGGCTGATGCTGCACAGAGAACCCAGCTGGAACAAGATCGGCCAGAATAGGGCCCAATTCATTGTCCAACCAGGTCTCTGTAATACACACAAGGTCGGTGTCCCACTCCGGGATTAACTCCTGAATGGTAGATGACTTATTGATAACTGACCTCATGTTCAGCAGCACCAGACCAAGGCCTGGGGTCTCCCGGGTCTCGATCCACAACTTACCTGCATGGGGGGTCTAGAGGGGAACGGGCACAAGGCACCGCTCCCTCATCACTAATGGAACACACCTCCCCATTTGACCATATCTCCCCTGACCCGTAACAACCCCGATAGTTGCGGAACCCCTCCCCTCCTCAGAGAACCCCGTTAGACACCCACCCTCCATAGGCTTCCCCGACAGGCCGGCGAGAGGAACCCCACCCCCCCTAAACCTCCCTACCCACCTCTGTCACCAGCAGGCAACCCCCCCATAGGATTGCCCCTGCTCACACCAGGGGTCCCCCTCCACACACACCCTAACCTCCCTCTCCTGCCACCAGAGGGAGGCCAGCAACCCCCGACACCACACCCCAACCCCCAAGATTGCACCCCTCCAATGTCAAAATTCCCCACACAATACACACAGGACCCCACCCCACTCCATCGTCTGTCAATATGTTCACCACCCCCCACACTCCCACCCACATAGGGGAGGGGGATGAGACAATATCCCAGCCTCTGTCACCACGCATGCAGGGGCACTCTGCAGAGCATGTTTAATGTCCCTGGTAGCCACCTCCGCCTCCTACGTCCGCTTACGGCCCACCAATGGCACTTCATCCTTTGGTGGTGACCTTTGGCCACCAGCCAGAGGGCGCCGCCCTCAAGGCAAGCTCCGCTTTGTACAAGATGGTTACCTGCAAGGGGGAGGGACAGCAGAGTGGTTGCAGAGTGATTTCAGGTGGGGAGGATTCCCATGGCCTTGCCCAGGGAGCCCACACCCCACCCTCCTTCCCAGTCCTTACACGCCTTCAGGGGCAGCTCCCCTTTGTACAAGATGGTTACCTGAAAGAGGGAGGGACAGCATAGTGGTTTCAGAGTGGTTGCAGGTGGGGAGGATACCCTGGACCTTGGCCAGGAAGCTATAGGCAGCAAGTGCAGAGCCTGGAGAACCCCATCAAGAGATGGGCCGCCGCATTCTGCACAAGCTTCAGCTTCTGAGTCACCATCAAGGGCAGCCCCACGTAGAGTGCATTGCAGTAATCTATCCTTGAGGTGATGAATGAATGGCTGAGGGTGGCCAGGTCAGAGCTGGAGACATATGGCCGGATCTTACGCACAAGGTGCAATTGGAGAAAGACTCCCTTTGCCACTGCCTCCACCTGATGATCCAAGCGGAGGCCAGGGTTCAAGAAGACCCCCAAGCTCTGTACCTGCAGGGCCAGTGGGGGGAGAACCCCCCTCCAGGAGGGGGGGCATCACCTCTGCCGCCCGACCGACCAACATCACCTCCATCTTGTTGGGATTCAGCTTCGTCTGCTCTGCCTCATCCAATCGCTTACTGGTAGCAAACATTGGTAAAGCACAGAGACTGCAGGGCCTGGGTTCATTGAAAAAGAGAGGTACAGCTGGGTGTCATCAGCATACTGGTGGCAATGCACACCAAACCATCTCACGACCTCCCCCAGGGTTTGCATGTAGATGTCAAATAACAACAGAGACAGAATTGAGCCTTGCAGTACGCCACATATGAGATCCCTGGGGCCAGATGTTTCTACCCCCAGAACCACCCTTTGGCTCTTCCCCGACAGGAATGAATGGAACCATCCTAAACAGTCCCATCCACTCCCCCCAGACTCTGCAGCCATCTCAACAGCAACCCATGGTCCACTGTATCAAATGCTGCCACGAGATCTAATAGAACCAAAAGTGTAGAATGTCCTAATCCATCTCCCAGCGGAGGTCATCTACCAAGGCCACCAGCACAGTCGCCATGCTATATCCTGGATGAAAACCTGATTGAAAAAGGTCCAGGAAACTGATCCTATCCAGATGTCCCTGGAGCTCCTGGGTCACCACCCATTCAATAACCTTCTCTAAAAAAGGAAGGTTAGAGACAGGCTGGTAGCTAGCGAGCGAGCCAATGTCCAATGATGGTTTTTAGAGCAGGGGCCACACCGCTGCCTCCGTGACGCAGTCTGGCACCCTGACCCCCTGAAAGAAGGTATTGATCACCCCCGCCAGCACCGGCCCCAAAATCTCCCTGGAGGCTTTCACCAGTCAGGACAGGCATGGATCTAATTCACAAAAAGTGGCCCTAACAGACCCCAGAACCCCCTCATCATTGGCCAGTGTCAAGGAAGATGTGCAAACTGAAACTTGACACATTCAGCATGAAAATGGTTCCAGCTTCTTTCCAACTTAACAATATGACCAGGTGCTTCGAGGAGTTTTCTTTCTGCCTTAGCAAAATTAGAGAGAGAGAGAGAGGTTTTTGTGTTCATCGCCAAAGTAATAGATGGACACAAATTAATTCAGATGATTTTAATTGTTCCTCAGCAACATACGTTGGTCAGATAAAAGACTTAATTGAACTACTTTGTCTCCATCCATTAGCAAAATTACTGACACACAATTTAAAAATCATTATTGACTATGGGTATTTTCAAATGCGACACCCTCGTCAATGGCCATGCTTACCCCAGCATGGCCACGGGTGGGGGTGTTCCATCTACTCCCACCCCACCAGATGTTCACCACAGGCAGGAGCAGAAGCAACCCCGGACCATGGCAGGGCTAACATGGAATGTGCGCTGGGTTCCCGGCCAGCATACATCCAGTGTTAAACCCTGCCACAGTCCAAGGTAGGTGTCCCCAGATTGTGGTAGAGTGGGCCATCACGTCTGACGGTCTGGTCTACTTAACCCTAGCCCATGGCCGGAGCAGTTTTGGTTGGGTGCAGCGGCCTCATAGGCCACCGCACCCACTCATCACAGAGGAAGCGGGGCCAAGCTGAGGACCGTGGGGGGTGGGGCCATGCAGACCCACATTCACACATCCCACACCCTCTCCCTGCCCCCTCCCCAGCCCCCAGAACTTCTCTCTTTTTTTGGTGGTGGCCAGGCAGACCCCTGGGGTGGATTTAAGCCGCCACATGTAAAAATACCCAATAATGCACATCTCAGTCATGTTCCCAAGAATTGTTCATTTGTTGCTTTGGATGTGGTTATACTCATGGAGACAACAGCCCTTTTTGTGTTTATCTAAATAAAAGAGACTTGCTGTGAAAAGCCTTATTTAGAAACACTAGTGTCTATTACCCATCACTTAAGAAAAAATCTCAGAGAATAATTAATGATTATTAATTAAACAAGAAATTCAAGAGTGAAGGCTGCTTGCTATTAATAATACATTGTACTGTTTGTTGATGAAGTGTCTTTGGGTCAGACAGCTCTCAAAATGCTTAATTAGCTCTCTCTCTAAGAAGAGTGTTTGTGAACTAAGGTTAAAAGAGTTTTACTCTGTCCTAAGTCCCCTTCGCCATGACAATCCCGGTGACGGGGCAATTGCCGCGCCCCCCCCGTCGGAGATACGGCAAACAGGAAGCCGCCTGACATGGTGCAGAGTGACCCGGCTAGGAGGGCTGGTTGCCAGGGCAACCTGGGGCGCGTGCGCAGAGGAGCGCCGCCAAACAGTGAAGAGCGGTACCCACCCTTTGTAGGGAGGGCGGGGCCCGCGAGGAAAAGCCTCAGTCGGCGTGAGGGCGCAAGAAGTCAGCAGCAAGGATCGCTTGCTGCTGTGAAGGCCGCGCCACGTGGACAGAAGAGGCCCGTGGGTAGAACCCGAACTGCGGAGCAATGGGCCACACAAAAAAGAAAGTGGCACCAAAAAAGCGAACCCCACAAACGAGGAGCCAATCAAGGAGTGGGGGCAGCCCGGACCGAGGAGAGAGGGAGGACGGTAACGGGGCCCCAACTCGACAGGAATTGATGGAGCGTTTAGTGGCCTGCGAGGCCTTGCTCCAAAACTGGGCCTCGTGCCCTACACCCCCTGCCTCTGGGGGCCCCCAGCCCAATAGTAGGGGTATGCAAGGGGAGGGCTCAAGCTTCCAAGTTGGGGGGGGAGAAAGGCAGCCAGCCCCTGACAGGGACCTAGCCGTATCTCATCCCCCACTTGAGGGCCCCAGAAGGGGTACAAGAATTATAAAAAAAACCTGCGCGGTATAGGGACGAAGCGGGTCCATCACAAGGGGATTATGGGAGCATTAACCAGGCCCAAGTTAGTCAGGCAGTAGGGGGGACAATTCAACCCCCTCCTTGGCAAGGGGGGCCAGGGCAACATCTGAACCCACTGGAAAGAGGGGAAAGGGGGCAAAAGCAGGATATAACCTGGTGCTCACCAGAGCAGGAGGAAACCAACACGGGGGGAGGAGATAACTACGGGCCGTCCAGCAATCTCGCCGACACAGGGGACCCCTTTGGTGTATCGGGGCTGGCACGTTACCAGCGTCAGCAGGCCAGTGGTATGGCAGCATTGGGGGCACCAACAGCGACAACACCTGATATGTTGGGGCACCAGGGCCCCCGAGATACCTTTTTTTCTGCAGGCGAAGGATCCCCACCGGCCCACCGGAGACGCGATGAGCATCAAGAGCAAGGGGGGGACCAAGATATATTACAGCGCCTGCAGGTGATTGAGGAAGCCCTCCAAATGATTCAGGGTGAGTCAACTAACCCTGGGGGGTGGGGGACAACCGCCTTAACTGGCTATGATTATCCCCCTATGCGGGCTGGTCCAAGCGGCACAATACATGGGGGAGGGGCCGTTATGCCTCTCAGCAGGCCCACGCAGGGGGGGAGTAGCAGACCAGTCGGCACAGCACCAATGAGTGTACCAGATCAGGGGCAACAGGCTCCAGCCCCCCGCCTACAGCAGGTCGAGGGTTCGTGGGCCTGGGTGTTCCCAGTTAGTTTGCCTGCAGGGCAATCGGGTACAGCAGCCCCACCTAGTTTTAGCATAGCAGAGCCAGCCACAAGCCAGGAAACAGCTCCTCCCCTTTCCCAGGTGGGGGTCCCCCTGGCCACCACATCAGCGGGGGCTGGGTCAGCAGCGATTGTACGCCCACCGGGCGGTGTAATTGCTGATGTGGCAGCCCCATTTGGCAGCCATTTAACCCTCGCGACCAAAGAAAAAATCTGGCGGGGTGAATATGTGGACATATTTGCATTGTTATTCAGTGATCCCATAGTGGACCACTCGGAAGCAGAAGTGGAGAAAGATAAAGAAAAATTTAAGCGCCCTAAAGCTGATAGAAACTGGGCCAACTGGACTTCCGCTTTCGCAGTCTACATGGGGGTAATAATGCAGGCCAACCCAGGACAGGGACTAGAATTACACAAATACGTTGACATTGTCCGCCGGGCCCACGGCACCGGTGCCCCTGGGGCGTGGCTGCGGTATGACGAAGCGTTTCGTCATAGGGCAGCAAATACCCCGGGCCTCCGATGGGATGCACATGCACCGGACATCTGGCTCGAGAGCTTGGTGGATGCAACCAGGGCTCCTTGGTCTGATAGCGGGCACCCATTAGTCAAGGGAGGGGTGGCTCCCGCTAATGAGCCATACCGCGGGGAGGCCCGAAAAAGAGGACATTGGGGTCCTGGCCCGTGTTGGGAGTATAACTCCATGGGCAGGTGCAACAGGTCCCAATGTAGGTTTCGTCATGCGTGCTCCAGCTGTGGAGGGGGACACCCTGAGAGCACCTGCTACCAACCCCGTCAGAAGGGTGGGAGAGGCCGATACGGTGGTGGGGCGGGCCCAGGAAAAGGGGGTCAAAGTGGCCCCTCTTGGACCCGCATCCCAAAGGGGGCCGACGCCAATCCGAATTGAGGCGCTAGAAAGAGCCCTCAGCAGGTACCCGGCAAAGGAAGAAGTAGAGTATGTAGTTAAAAGTTTTAGGAACGGTTTTCACATCCCTGCCAGCCCAGTTGAGTGCCCGCAAAAAGTTAGGAACCTAAAGTCTATAAAGGGGCACGAGGAACTGGTTAAGAAAAAGATCGATAAAGAGGTCTCAGAAGGCAGAGTAGCTGGTCCATTCCAACAACCACCCATCCAAAACTTAGTACTGTCACCCCATGGCATTGTACCAAAGAAAGCACACGGTGAGTTTAGATTGATTCATCACCTATCTCACCCTCGCGGCGCCTCGGTGAACGACGCCATACCGAAAGAATTGGCTACGGTTAGGTATGCGTCGTTTGACCTGGTGGTAGAGAAAGCTAGGAACATGGGACTGGGGGCACTGTTGGCCAATTGTGATGTCAAATCAGCCTTCCGCTTGCTACCAGCGCACCCCGATAGCTTCCACCTGTTGGGATTTCACTTCAGGGGATAGTATTATTTTGATCGAGCTATGCCAATGGGATGCTCCATATCCTGTTCGGCATTTGAGCGATTCAGTTCCCTGGTAGAGTGGATCTTTAAACAATGGTGGAAGGGGGGGAAGTAACAAAATATCTTGACGATTTCTTGATAATAGCCCCACCAGGGGCAGACGAATGTGCGTCTGCCCTGGGGCTGTTCCAGGAGATGGCCAACGATTTAGGGATCCCACTTGCCCCTGAGAAGACGGAGGGACCTTCCACAATCTTAACTTATCTCGGTATAGTATTGGATACAGTAAAAAAATTGTCTAGGCTCCCACAGGACAAGTTAGATACATTAAAGGCCAAGACAGAGGAATGCATATTGTCACAGAAGATTACAGTAAGAACCCTGCAGTCATTAGTAGGCTGCCTTAACTTTGCTTGCCGGGTGGTCGCACCTGGCAGAGCGTTTTTAACCAGGTTATATGGCAAACTGAAGGGCGACCCCCCCCCCACTACAGAATTAGGGTGAATCAGGAAATGAAGGCTGACCTGCGATCTTGGCTTGATTTCCTGAGGGAATACAATGGAGTGAGTTTTTGGCGTAGCAAGTTGCTGTTACATAGTGACCTGCAGGTGCACTCTGATGCCGCAGGGGGAGCAGGCTTTGGAGTTTACTTTCAGACACGGTGGTGTGCGGAGCCTTGGCCACCTAGTTGGCACGAAACGGGATTGACAAAAGATCTAACATTTTTGGAATTGTTCCCCATAGTTATAGCAGTATTGCTATGGGCAGAGCAATTCGCTAATCACACCACATTGTTCTGGTGCGACAATATGGCGGTGGTACATATAATAAACACGCTGACATCCCGCTCCCCTCGTGTTATGACCCTAGTCCGTGCTATGGTAGTAGCTTGCCTTAGGAACAACATAATGTTCACAGCACGTCATGTACCCGGTATTGACAATGGCATAGCCGATGCCCTCTCTCGCTTTCAGAT
>QEPC01014028.1:286768-298853 GCA_003113815.1 Sphenodon punctatus
CCTTTCGGCCAGAGCCAGAGTGCTGTCGAAGGGAAAAGTTGGTTTGTTAGTACTGACTTGGGAAGGTACATCCCGGTCAGTACACGTTAATAAGAATTAAGTAGCTAGCATACTGGACCCATATTGCTTGTGCAATCACCCACTGGCCTAATTGAATCCGGTGAAATAAAGTGCGGCCAAGTTTTTAAACCAAATACTGCCTCTGTGTCTCATTGGGGGGGGGTGCGCCGGCAATGCTCTGATTTGTTTCAGGATCTTTCTTCATTTCTATTGTTTCAGGCCTATGCAAAAGAATTTGCATGGAAAGCTAAAATACATCGCTTTTGCAGACAGATAAAGTCAGCTGTATGACACATTTGTAACAAATGTTGAAACACGCACACATGTTTAACGCGAACAACATTTGAACAACCATCAAGCACCCGATTTTCACCATTTGGGCATTTCATTTGTTTAGTTTTTCATGTATTTCATTTGTTTTCAACCAGGAACCAAATAAATAAATAAACAAAAAATTTTAAAATGTCCCTAGATACCTATGGTACATGGGAAGGTTTTGATAACCAAGGGTGTTTTTTACACAAGACACTCTCCACCCACCCACTATGCATGTTGCAGGACTGCAGTGTTGCCCTATGGGAGCCCTGCAACATGTATAGTGGGTGGATAGTGGATGGAGAGTACCTTTTATGAAAATGCCCCAAGTTAGCTGGAAATTCTTGAGTTGCTTTATAAGGGCTTATTCATATGCCCAGGGATCAGAAATAGGATGGAAGAATGTCAGACTATCTGGTTGTGGACCAGCAGGGCCAGATCCAGAATACTGCAGACTGAGCAGCCATACTATGCCCCTGTGTTAAGCCCTCCCTGCCCCAGTGGCACCCAATACAAAGGATGCAGAAAAAACTCCTTAAAATGACAACATTACACCAGTGTGGTTTAATGGGTAAGTGTGCAGAACTTGGATCGGAAGGTGATGGGGGGAACCTCAGTTCAAGTCTTGCCGTCGCCTTAGCTAGAAACTCACTGGGTGACCTTGGGTCAGTCACAATAGTCTCTCAGCCTAAACTACCTCACACGGTTGTTGTGAGGATTAAAAGTGGTGTTAAATGGCAGGGAGGTGCTATATAAAAATAAAGATTATTAATTTTTATTTATGAGTATGTAGAACACTGGGATAAAATATGGGATGACAGCCTTAAAAGCTTGTGGAGGGCCCTCGATAATTCAGGAGCCTGCTCCCGCCACAGGGGGCCTATAAACACATTATAAATAACAATATATCTGTAACACACAGGCCTATGATGCAGAGAGCCCTGGTACCTGAAAGGCATGCTATGTTTAGTTATTTATCAAAAATTAATTAAGGTAACGTTTTTTCTACTGGGCAAGTCAGTGCGTCCGTGTCAAACATTCACATTCCTATGTTCATAACGATTTCACACAGGGCATCAACTTCCCTGGATCTAGTACTGTGGACCAGTTAGGAAAGTGTTTGCACAAGCAAGGGCTAAAGGTCAGTTTTCCCAGTGTGATTCACCCCTAACTGATGCATAGTTGTCAACTGCTCTGTGGTAAAATATTCTCTAGTAATATTCTTGTTTTCTCTGGCAGAGTTTTATCTCAGGCCCTTTTCACATGGGACGACCCACCCCCACCCATGTGCGATAATGGATGGGGTGAGTGGAGCGCATCCACGTGACAGCTGATGTGGTGGTGGGGGTGCATGCATGCTCCCACACTCTACCCATCTCCACCGATCTCCCCCCCATACACGGAGGCATTGGACAGAACAGAGGTGCCTCTGTGCGTGGGGATCTGTGGAGGTGGGTGGAGATGGGTGTGCATCAGTGTGATGGGCTGCACACCCATCCCCCCTGCAACACGGCCCAGTCTTTACTGACATCTGGCTTGTAAACCCTCGTTCTAATCCCGAGACCACACTTTCCTTCTTTTTTAGGCTTGTAAAGAAAACCAAATAGCTGCCACATCATTTATTGCATATTGAGAAAGGTTTTTCTGCTTGTGGTGTTGTCTGACTTGCGGTCCCTCTTTGTATTCTACTCAGGTATATAAAGGAGCTCAGTTGTTTGTTCTGTTTTTCCTTTTCACTGTTTTATTTGTCTGTCTCCCCTGCATTTCCCCTTTCTCTCCTCTGAACAGGTTTGGGCACCTTATTGCCATGGGAATTGTGCAGCAGGGAAGCCAATAAAAGCACACATCCAGGGACAGATCCAATATCATTTCCTGACAGCCTACTTCAGCTTCTGTAACAGCTTTTGCTGTTGTTCCAGTTCACTGTGCCAGCAGTAATGAGGTGCTCATGATATCACTCTGTGACATTATTAAAGGGACATCCTGTTTGACCATTATCTAACCTCTTAGACCTCCTTTTAAAAAATAAAATAAAATAAAATAAAAAGGCAGAGCTTGTTACTAAGTGGAGATGATAAAGATTGTCTCCATTATCTGTCTCATCTCTGTTTAAAGAGTTTTCTTTTAGGAAAGCACCAAACTTTGAGGCTAAGGAAGAAAAGCATGAAAAAAATGTCTCATTATACAGACTACCTCAACTTCTATGTTGCTGAAGTCCACTAGGAAGAGATTGTCCTCTGGGGACTGGGATGGGAAGCTGGATTGAGCTTTTGGGGTTGGCACAAATTGGGTCTGAATAAACTGGAGTTGGACATACGAAAAGATAACTTGGTCGATTAGCCAAATTCCTTTGATTTTTGGTACAATACTCAGAAATTGTGAGCATCGCAGAGCGGCTCCTTTGGTCTTCAGGGGGTGCCTTCTTGGAGGTCCCCCGTGTTAAGCGGGGGGCCACAATGGAGAGGGCATTATCGGTGGCCGGGCCACGCCTTTGGAATTCCCTCCCGGAGGAAGCTCACCTGGCCCCGAGCCTTTTAACATTCCAGCGAGTTTGTAAAACCTGGCTGTTTGCCCAGGCCTTTGGGGAGGGTGGGAGGGTGGGTTAATGGTTTTTTTTATCACCCTACCCTTCCTTATTATTTTTTGTAATTTTTTGTCCTCCCTGTTTTTGTAAGGTTTTTTTTATGATTGTTTTAATATTTTTAAAATTGATTTAATTAAAAGTTGCTAGCCACCCCGAGCTATTTGCAGGTGGGGCGGGATGTAAATATATTAAATAAATAAATAAATAAATAAATAAAAATAAGTAACAAAATATACAACAGAGTCTTAATGCCTTTGGAATCATTGTAGACTTTTAATGGAAGTTTAACCTTCTTTATCTTATTTAATCCCATGTGCTTTTATAACAGTAATCTCCATTGTATACATGTTATTTATATATTTATTCACATTTTTACAGTGCCCTTCCTGAAAAGTTCAGAGTGGCTCACAAAAAAACCCATATTAAAATAGAATTCCCCAAAGGTCTAGAGTGGCTCACAATTAAACATTAAAATAGAATCCATTAAAAAATCCTACCTGGTCCAGCCCCACCCCCACCGGCCAAATGCTTTACTAAAAAGAAAGGTCTTACACTGCCTCCAAAATATATTCAGACTCGGATGAACTTTCAGGAGGGGGGGAGTTCCACAACACTGGGGCAGCAACCAAGAAGTCCCCCACCTCCCACGTACCCTCACCTCATCATACAGACAAGAGTGCACTCTTGGATGACCAAAGGGGCCGCAGCAATATATAAGTGTGTTCCCGATGACCTGTCCCTGAAAGGCACCAGGCCACCGCATTCTCCACCAGCTTCAGCTACCCAACAGTCATAAAGGGCAGTCCCACTTAGAGCACATTGCAGTCATCTAGCCTAGAGGTGATGAAAGCATAGACGACAGTGGCCAGGTCCGAATCAGAAAAAAAAAGGCTGCACTTCCCCACCAGATGAAGTTGGTGAAAAGTGCTCCTGGTGGCCACTGCAACCTGATTATCTCGGTGCAGCAAGGGGTCTGGAAGAACTCCAAGGCTGAGAATCTGAGTGCCCAAGGGGGGCCAGACCCCATCAATAACAGGAATCCCAAATCCCCAAAAGTCAAAGGGCCAGCCAACCATTATCACTTCAGTCTTGTCAGGATTCAGCTTCAACCAGCTGAGCCTCATCCAGTTCCCACCCACAGCCATGCATTGGGTAAGTGTCACAGGTTGGAGGTCCGCACCCCCCACTTTACCAGGTTTGAGTGACTCAGTTTCCCTTGCGTACAGCCCACTTGGATCAGTTTTCTCTCTCTGGCTGACTCAAGCCTGCTGCAAGGACAACCCCTTTGTCACTCAAGGGCCCGATCCTTCCTGTTTACAGACTCTTTAATCTCTGGATTCGCAAGAGCTTGAGAACTCTTGTTGCTCACTTGTGTTCCAATGTTAGACACAGACACTTCTTCATGAAGATAAGAAGTAAGTTTATTGATTACATAAGCAAGATAGTTGATACAGAGTGGTTACTAGAAATCAAAGGTAAATATAGCACATTCCTAACCTATACTGGTTGAGTTTCTAAATAAACATCTTACCCTACAAAGGTCCATAAGTTCTTCTCAGTCCTTGATGTAAGTGACTGGGCCTTCAGTCTTAGAGTTGCTAGAAAGCAAAGTCCCCTCTCTCAGTTCATGTCTTCCAGCCTTGTTTGCTGGCAGGATCCAGGATGCAGATGAGAGTGCTCCAGATGGCTAAGTGAGAGACCTCCCAAGGTGACTTAATGGCCTCCTTAAGTACCTTTCATGGTCTCTTTGTTTACGACTTCCCGTCTTGGAGAAATCTGAGGTCTGTCACGTAGGCAATGGCTACCTGCATTAGCATATTTAATGTCTCTGGCCACCCGTCTGGGGAAAATCAACAAACTGTATTTCCATTTCCTGGAGCTTGGTCACGTGTCACAGTCCTGATTTGGGTTTTACAGTTCCCAGTTGTAACATTACATACATGTTGCATGTTTTGCTTTACATATTTACTAGACTTGTTGTCTACATGTAGGCCAATATCACATCTGTGTGACCCTATGTTCCTCTGTGACAGTAAGCACCGAGACTAAAGGACCTGGGTCAGATGAAAAAGAGGGATAGAGCTGGGTGTCATCAGTATATTGATGAACCTCATTCCAAACTTCCAAATGACCTCATCCAGCGGCCTCATATACACATTGAACATGAGAGGAGACAAGATGGAACCCTGCAGGACTCCACAGAGGAGGTCATGAGAAGATAACAAGCAATTGCCAGTCACCACCCACTGAGACCTCCCTGACAGGAATGAACAGAAATACTCAAGAGCAGTCCCATGCACCTACGCCAGATCCCCCAGATGTGTCAACTCCACCTTATGATCAACTGTGTCAAAGGCTCTGAAAGATTTAACAAGTAGGGATGGGAGAACATGGTTCGGAAGTTCGGAATTGGGACCAAACTCAACCAGTTCGGTCGACCGAACTGAACTTGATTTTCGAACCAAATCGAATTTCCAAACTCGGCTCTGTTCTCCCATCCCTAAAATATAATATTCCATTTAGTTCAATGGGATTTGAATTTCCGAACTTTGTTCGGAAGTTCGGAGTTTGGACCGAACTCAAATAGTTCGGTCGACCGAACTGAACTTCCGAACTCAGTTCTGTTCGCCCATCCCTATTAACAAGGTCAACAGGGTTCAATTCCCCTTGTCAATATCCAGGCACAGATGACTGACCAAGGCCACAAGCGTAGTCTCTGTGGAATATACAGGACAAAAGCCTGACTGAAGTGGGTCCAGGAATCTGACAGCATCGAGACAAGCCTGGAAATGTCCGCAACCACCTGTTCAATAACCTTCCCTAAAAATAGGAGGTTAAAGCCAGGCAGTCAGTATCTAAAGATGGTTTCTTAAACAAGAACCAGACAACTGCATTTGTTAAGTGTGTCCGGCATCCTACCCTTCTGAAGAGAGGCATTGACAACCCCAGTCAGCAATGTCCCCAACATCTCTGGGTTGGCTTTCACCAGCCAGGATTGGCAAGGATCTAATTCACAACTAGTTGCTTACATCACTGCAAGAAAATCCTCCACATTGGTGGAAGATACCAATTGAAATGGATCCAAATAAACAGGGGAAGGCTGAGCTTCCATAACCCCAAACTTTGATTCTGCAGTTTAAATAGCAGCACCCAAGCAGTTGTGAATATGAGCAATTTTGTCTGGGGAAAAAAAAAATCAAGTAGGTAGTAGATGATTCTAATTCCTGGTGGAGAAACGTTGGATTAGCCAGGATTTTCTCCACCCAGAACAGCTCAGCTGAATGAGACTTTGCAGATGCTATGACAGCAGTGGCGAAGAAGGCTTTCTTCCCTGCCACCATCACAGCCATGGTATAATTCTTAAAAAACAATCTATGCCAAAACTGGTCAGCTTCAGCACTCATCAAGTGCTACCTGTACTCTAACTGCCGACCTTGCTGCTTCAGCCACCTCAGGACATCCATATACCACGGGGATCCGCACCATCACACAGAATGGACTCCTGGGAGCAACCGTGTTAATGGATATGGGTCAAAATATTGTTCCGTAATTGGACCAGCTCATCAACAGAGTAGCAGTGAAGGTCGGTGGTTATGTCCCACAAAGAGTTCTGAAAAACAATTGGATCAATTAATCTCCTGGGGCAGACCAGCCTAACCAATCCACCACCCTGATGAGGGCATAGGAGGGAAGGGATATGGCCTTTCTGTAGGTAATGGTCTGACCATGACAATGGTGTTGTAATAACACCATCAACAATTGGAACCCCTGTGTTCAGGCTGGTGGAAAAATATCGAATCCAGGGTATGTCCTGACTCATGTGTGGAGCCTGATATGATTTTGGATAGGCCCATAGTTGTCATCGGGACCATGATCTCCTGCTCTGTCCCTAAAAAGGCCAGCTTCAGACACATTCAATAAGACTTGCATTTCAGTTTGCCCATAGTGTGTTTTGTTGTAGATATTGTAAATTTTTTCATGAAAAAGAAATGTAATAAGATTAACACATTAGCATTCTGAAAATCAGAAAAATGTCATTCTATTTTTTTAAAGTATTTTATTTATTTAAATTTATATCCCACCTTTCCCTTAAGACTCAGGGTGGTTGATGACACATAAAAACATCCAAATTCTTAAAACCTGCCCAGCCCCTAATATCCCCTCCCAACTCTATCCCTTTCTGTCAAATGTCTGGCCAAAGAATAAGGTCTTGCATCACTTCCAGAAAATTAACAGGCTCAGGCTTAGACAAATCTCCAAGGGAAGGAAGTACCATAATTGTTGGACAGGCACCAACATTTCCTCTTTGCATACCCTTGCTGTAGAAAATTGTCAGGCAGTGGTTCTTGCAAGAGGGTACTCCTGACGTACCTCATGTCCCGTTGCAGTCTCTGAGGTCAAAGGCAGCCCCTTAATTTGAGGTTAAAAAAATAAAATAAAATCAGTTGGAAAAATCTTTCAATTTTCAACAACCCAAACGTTCTGAAAACCAGCCTCCTATGCTGGCCAGAAAATACAAGATTGTTATTTTTGGTCCAAGGTGGAAGAGCAGGCAGCAGGCAACGCTGACATACTAGTGTATGAATGAGTGGTAAGCAATTTCAATAAGCACCTGATGTAAAAATATGAGGTAAACAAGATTGTAGTAAATTAACAACTGCTGACTGAGTGAAACTCAATCTTTCTTGTAGGGGGAGATCTTCCAAGCCATCCCCTAACTATCTGTTTGAAATATAGGCTTGGAAAACCCAAAATTCTTGGTTTGTCAACACAAAATGGAACAATGGTAAGTTTGCAAGAAAATGTGAACTTTTAAAAAAAAAAAAAAATGAAAAACAGTCCTATAAAAAGTAGTATTTAAAACAAATTAATACAATTTCAACCAGCTGTCATGTTCACTTTTTTTTGGCTGAACATTTTTTTTCTAGTCAAAACATGCATAATTAATTTTGATTAGAAAGAACATTCAGCAAAAGAAATTGGATAAGCACATGACAGCTGGATAAAATTTGTTTTAAATACTTCTGATTTTATATTTATAAACATAGGATTGTTTCATGTGTGTGTGTGTGTGTGTTTGTGCACACAGATACATATACAAAATTATAGGTGACATGTGGTGGTGCGAGGCATGAGGTGGCATGTACCCTGCCAGATTCTTGGGCCATTTTTAAATGGACTTTGATGGGTGGGGGGATGAGTGTGTGTGTCCTTGGTGGGTAGAGGTGGGTGTGCGTCCGTGGGAGCCAATTGCTTCGTGCATGAGTAATGGGTGGAGATGGGCATAGCACGGGAGTGCACCCCCCACGGCATTCACATGGGCACCTCCACCCATCTCCACACAGTGGGTGAAAACAGACATGATGCTAACCACCCTTGGTGGTCATTTATGCATGTTTCAGGGCTTCATAGGGCACCAATACAGCCCTGCAACATGCATAAATAACCACCAAGGGTGGTTAAGGGTGGTTAGCGTCATGTCTGTTTTCACCCAGTGAAACTGCATGGGAATGAGTGGGGGCATCTCATATGAAAAAGGCCTTGGAAGCCCTATAGAACTCCTGTCCAGCCTTCTGCTTAGCCCCCATTCCTGTGTCCCCCCACATTGAAAGTTACAAGTCACGTATGTTCAGAATTAATTCTGACACCTAACGAAATCTTGTTTCGTTAAATCGAAATGAAACATATAAGAATAAGAAACGGGGGGGGGGGGATACCTTGGGAGAAAAATATTTATCTTGAAAGCTGGAAAATACAAATCTATTGCTTTGTTTTGTTTTCTTGTTAGATTTTATGAACACAGATATCCCAAAATAATATCTGTGTTCCCTCAGGCCAAAGGGAAGCAGCTGTCCAGGGGGAAGGGGGAAAAAAATCTAAGTTGCTATTTAGAGAAGGAAATGACAATGGGTTGAAGAAATCTCAGAGAGACCAAAAAGGTCAGTGGAACAGCTGCTCTGATATCTTCAGAGGTACCATGTAGAGTTAGATAGAAACATTGTCTTCTTGCTTGTTACCAATAACAGTAGATCAGATAAACATAGGGTGAAAACATACATGATGCTAACCACCCTTTAACCACCCTTGGTGGACATTTATGCATGTTGCAGGGCTGTATTGGTGCCATATGCAGCCCCGAAACATGCATAAATGACCACCAAGGGTGTTTAAAGGGTGGTTAGCGTCATGTCTATTTTCACCCATAGAATAAAAACTACAAAACTATAAATACCCAAGATAGCTAATTTCAGGAAAGTACTATTTAGGATAACAGATTCTTTTGAACAAGATTAGCATCTAAAATACGTTCACCATATTCTATATTAAGGAAATGAGCATCCAAGGGGAAAAAAATATATCTGTGAGCCCTGACTAAGTGGACTAAATCTCTTCTCCTTCAACATTATAATCTAGCTCGGCATTCTTCCACCAGGGTAACCAATCTTTCATAAGCCATTGCTAGCATTTTATAACAAGTGGGATCACTTGGGTAATAACTATTAGTAGAAATGACAGAGACATAAAAGCCTCTAATTGCTATATTTTAGTAAGAGACCCTATGGAATCTTGAAAAAGCCAAGCCAATCTTCTTATAATTTGGGCCCTAAATTATAAACCTCTAGTGATGCTCTTTTCTGTGAGACTGCAAAGTATAAAACAGTGCTAGAACTGCCGTGACCCCAGAAGTCTCCGGGATCACAGCCCGAGCTAGCTACCAACACAGCTCGGGGCAATCCTGGGTCAACATCTGGCAGCGTCTGCAGAAAGGTGCAGTCCAGGTCAGGGCCAAAGCAGCCCGCTTTCATGTCTGTTAACACCTCTGAAATTCAATATTCCATATCTGAGCAGTCATTTCTCAAAATTAGCTTCCCACAATGACGAAAACCTGGTGCTTGAGAGAAAGGTGTGTGTGTGTGTGTGTGTGCGTATTATATATATATATATATATATATATATATATATATATATATATATATAAATCTACAGTATAAGTGTAAGTGTATAGTAGCAAGCTAGTGTGTAACGATGCATAATACATTAATAGAAAAACAATCTTCCTGACACCTACATTTTAAGCCTGATACTTAAAGCCAAATAAAACTATAGGGTCTTTTCCAAAGGGCTTGTTCAGATGTGCATAGTGAGGGATAATGGGGAATACTACAATGTAGTGGCTACTCCTAATTATACAATGGCATAGTGATGGGTAGTTATTACTATGTAGTAGCTGTCATTTCTGAATGCTATGCAGAGAATGGGGGTGGGGGGAATCTACCCCCTCCACTCCGCTCCAACCATCCAACAATCTTCTGTAGAGAATCTACACTCCAAAAACTCAGATAATTTATAGCCAGAGTTTGAATCCCAATAACCTATGCCCCTACCGTAGTGACCTTTAATTGGGTGTCTTCAGACACGACACTCCCTTCCCACCTCCCACCCACTATACATGTTACAGGGCACCCATAGGACAACACTGCAGCCCTGCAACATGTATAATTGGTGGGGGTAGGGAGGTAGTTGGTGGAGAGTGTCTTGCCTGAAAATGGTCAGTGTGGTGTGCACTTCAGTCACCCCAAATAGCACTACAAAGCCAGCTGTAAAGCAGAGTGCATCCTTCCCTACACAGTACCCTTACCCCTCACTGATAAAGTCATGTCTGAACATAGGCTTAGAATCTCCAGAGCATAATATGGGGATTACACCTGAGAGAGGTTCCATCAGAGAGGCTATTGGACCCAAGATTTATACCCACATGTTGGCATAAATAACTCTTCTCCTCTTTGAATATTCCAAGCCATGGGGTTTTCTTGGAGCCAGAGATACTGGGTCCAGTAGTGGAAGAATGACTTGGTGAGAGACAGAAACAAGATTCGTTTGAAAAATGATAAACCTCTACAAACAGAGCTAATCAGCCAAACCTTTAAGGGGTTTACTTAAATGGAACCAAACTTTTGAAGTTTTCGGTTATTAATTTTCATAGAAGCAAGGTTTTCAAGAACTTTTCCTCCACGCTGGAATGCCAATCTAGGAAGACATTACTTTGACATCATGGTGCCAAGGTGTGGATGGAAAGGGTAATAGCAGACCTGGTTCTCTCCCCAGAACCTGGAGGTATTTTCCTTTCATCTCAGTCAATCCAAGGGTAGTTTCATTCACAGCTTATTTGAATATACTGATTTTTTGTTTGACTCCAACTGTTCAACTCTGGCCAGTATAGATGTTTGGCTGGGACTGTATAATCCTGAACAGCACCAACTTTTGGCTGGGACATCAAAGGGTACCTGTTCCTTTCCTCTCACATCTGAAGTTCAATTTTATTCGGTGGCAAACGAGTTAATTGTAAGTCTGTCCATCGCAATTAGTGTGCGTGCAGTCATGATACCATTTTCCATGCAAGTTATTAAATATTGGTACACCTACTGTAAGTGCCTAGGGCATGGCTATCAGAGGCTCATGGTTCTCTAAGGATGACAGAAGTTGAAGGCTGAGTCAACTCAATTTTGTCAGTGAGGTTATAAGATGTTTAAAAATCCCTTAGGTGCCTAGAGCTGGGCAGAAATGCCAGACATGAGTGGCACCGAGGATGATGCTTTGAACAAAGCTGGAAGACAACAGGCACTCCAGTTCAATACAGAGCCTGTAGCTGTGTCTTGCTTTAAAAGTTCAGTGCCAAAAGTATTAAAAACAACATGCACTGGTTTTTAATACATGCAAATACATATCAGTAGCACAGCTGTCAGCAGCAGTTTGAGGAGAGTTTACCCACAAATCCCCAGCCCTTGATATATTCAAAGTTAGACAATGATTTGAGTTCAGCTCCACACACTAGGGGGCACAAATATATAATAATTGAAAGTAATATCATAATCAAGGTGTGTGTGGGGGGGAACTCTCTCTCTGCTTAATAGCTGATAATAGACCTATCTTCCAGAAACTTGTCCAAACCTCTTTTAAACTCGGGTGATTTCAGACGTTACGTGAACACGGTGAACCACGGTGAATACCCACCTGTGGTCACCGTGTCCTGTACGTCTGTTCGCGGCGCGCCAGATGTTGGCCACGGTCAATCCCCACATGGGGTTCGTTTGAACCACGCTTCCCGGGCTAGCCGGGGGAAGGTCC
>QEPC01014028.1:300324-364117 GCA_003113815.1 Sphenodon punctatus
ATCATCACAATCACATCCTGCAGCACTGAGACAGAGGACATAAGAGAATCTCTATTGACTCTTTCCTAAACAGATGCTTCTGACTTCCCAGAAACAAGTGGGGGAGATATGTTGGGATGGTCCCAGAACAGAATGAGGATATTTGGTTGATGTTTCTGTTGGCCAATTTGCATCACAAACCGATCTTAAACCACAGTGACATAAGAGAATCCCAGGTATAGGCCCCTTCTCTACATATTTTGTATAGGCATATAAAATTGGGACCCTTTAGAAAATCTTTCTTATATTTGGCAGAGATGATCATGAAAATGTAATATATAGCCCTGCCAAATTTCATGTACACTGGTTGGACTACAAAGTTGTTATAGTCAGACATACATTTATATGTTAATTGCTTATACCACCAAGACCCTTTTCCCAATCCTTCTGAAATTTGGCAAAGATAGTAAATATAGAAAGGGGTATAAACTAGACAAGTTTCACCTACATTAGATGTGAGGCAAAGACATTACAGCTAAGAATATATATGTAGAATATTGCAAAATACAATAATTCAACTGCTTCTAAAATCAGATTCCTTTATCCTATCGTTTGCAATTTGGTACACTTAATGCTTTCTATTGGAGATATAGGCACCCCAATTTTCAGCCACATAGAATAAACAACACAAAAGTTACAGCTGATAATGTGTTTTCCATTGAAACAATGGAAATTCAATTCCGAACTCACCGGACGAATCCGAACTGAACGTTCAAATTCGAGTTCAGTTCGCACGTTCGGTTCAGTTGACTAAACTATTCAAGTTCGGTCTGAACTCCAAACTTCCGAACCGCGTTTGGCCATCCCTAGTATAGACCTCTATCATATCTCCTCTCAGTCATCTCTTCTCCAAGCTGAAGAGTCCCAACCTACCACGCCTCTCCTCATACGGGAGCCCTTCCATGCCCTTGATCATTTTTCTTGCCCTTCACTGCACCTTTTCTAGTTCAGCTATGTCTTTTTTGAGATATGGTGACCAGAACTGCACACAATATTCAAAACTCGGTCCACCATTGATTTGTATAGAGGCATTATGACATCCTCAGTTTTATTCTCTATCCCATTCCGAATAATTCCTAACATTCTGTTTGCATTTTTTTTTACTGCTGCTGTGCACTATGCTGTGGATTTCAATGTATTGTCCACAATGACCCCCAGATCCTTTTCCTGAGTGGTAACTTCCAGCTTAGTAACCAGCATTGTATACGCATAGTTTGGATAATTTTTCCCTATATGCATCATTTTGTACTTGTCCACATTAATCCTCATTTGCCATTTAGATGGCCAGGCACACAGTGTCATAAGAGCCTGTTTATGCTCCTCACAGGGTGATTTCAGACGTTACGGGCGGGCGGTTCACCACAGAGGATCCCCGGTGGGGGTGAATAAAACAACCACACCGTGGGGCCAAGCAAAGCCCCAAACAGATGTGACGGGACCAGGACCACGACCGGGAATCGGGCTGACACATCATGTATCGGGGAAGCACAACAGAGGTGACGCCCATCCCCGGTCGTGATCAGAACGCCCAGAAGACACCGGGCAGGGGTGGGACACAGACATGGCCACCTGAGGGCAAACGGGGCCTCCGAGGGTCCTGGCACTGGGACCTGGGCAGGGAGGGTGCCCGGGGGTGCACCTGCCATCACATAGGCACACATGGTGCCGGCGTGCAGGAGCAGGGAGGTCCTGATGTCGTGGGACATGTCCATCTTGAGGGCGTGCTCCCGCACCATGACTTGAATGTCCTGCCTCAGGCCCCCGAGCAGCTCCTCCTGCCTGCTGTGGTCCCTGAACTCCCAGCGCCGCTCCAGGCGCAACTCGGCCTGGAGCCTCTGGTCCCTCAACTCAGCCCACTCCAGGGACCGCTCAATGGCCGCCTCCATGTGGGCCACGGCCTCGATCATCCTCTCCCCCTGTTCCGCGGTGTTCTGCACGATCTCCTGTGCCTGCTCCTCCCTCCGCCTGTGGTCCCATGCCCGGTACTCCCGCATGCGTTACGCTGGGGCCACGGGCCCTGGGGAAGCCGGCTGGCGGGGTTTCCCTGTGGGAGCGAGAGGGTGAGTGTGAGCCTGCCCCTGTCCCCTGACCATGATGGGGCAGGGGCCCCTTGGGCCCCTGGTCATCCCTTCCTGGCCCTCCCCACCCCCTGACCCTGGCCCCCCCATCCCCTCTGCCCACCCAGGGACCCCCTCCCTGGACCCCGGGGTGCGCTCCTTCCCGCCCCGGCTGCCTCACCTGAATCCTGCACCTGCTGGCTGGACTCTTCGGCAGCTGGCAGATCCTTCTCCTCGGGCCATTCCCAGGGTGTTCCGTGTCCTGCGGGCGAGGGAAGGAAGGAGTGTGGGTGTTGGGTGGGCTTTTGGGGGACCTGGGACTGGGCCTCCTCCCGCCTTGGCAGGAGGAGGGGCACAGGCTGGGGTGGCCCCTGCCCCCTCCACACACACCCTGGCCCATGGTCCCCTGGTCATTGTCCCCCCCTCTCCAGGTCGGGCACTTACCCTCGATGTCGGTCATGGATCCCTCGGAGGCTGACCTCTCGATGTGGGAGTGCTCCACCCAGGGACCACTGGCTGAGGGTGGTGAGGGTGCCGGCCTCAGACTCCACTGGGCTGGCCCGGGGTTGGGTGCTCTCAGGGCTGCTGCTGGGGGGCGCCCTTCCGGTGCCGGAGGCCACTGGGGGGGTCTTCCTGGGGGTCCGGGGCCCTGGAGCTCATGTCTAATGGGCGGGGGGTGAGGGGAGGGGGTACCTCGGACCTTTCCCAGCCCTGGACCACTGCGCTGCCCACAAGCCATGGGGCAACTATGGAGCCCTTCATATATAGGATGCGGTCCAGGGCCTTGTAGAAGGGGGAAGTCTGGGCCCCGTGTCCGGCGCACCTATTTTTGTCCCGGATGGCCTTGTACCCCCTCTTGAGTTCCTTGGCCTTGGAGAGGCACTGTGCCGCTGTGCGCTGATGCCCCACTGCCTCAATGTCCTTACTATGTCCTGGTAGACATGCTCATTGTGCTGGTTGAGGGCAAGCTCCAGCTGGTACTCCAGGGTCCCCCATATGTGGATGAAGTCCCTGGTCTCCTGGAGGCCCCATTGGCCCCCTCGGTGGTAGGCCTTCCTCCAGCATCCCCACAGCCGGTCATCCTCCTCCTCCTCCACCTCCTCCTCCTCCACCGGCGCTGCCACCACCCACGGAGGGCTGGTGTCCTCCGGGGGCTCATCCACCCGGGTCATTTTCTGTGTCTGTGGGGACAGTCAGAGGGACGTGTTGGGTTAGGTGCAGGCTGGGCCCCCTCACGGGGCTCCCCTGCCCCCCGCCTCCCTCTCTGTCACCCGGGCGTGCCCCGCCCCCCCCAGGAGCCACCGCTGCCCCTGCCACCTCCTCCTCCACCACCATCGCTCTGTCACCTGCCGCTCTCTTCCGCCTCCCTCCTCGCTCCATCTCGCCACGTGTGCCTGCGGCTGATTTCCCTTTAAATCTCCCTCCGGTGGCTGTGTTGTTGCTGGTTGCCTGGCAGAGATGCTGCATGCATTGGCCATGGCTGGGGCTTGTTTCTTTTGGTTCTGCCCAGGGCTTGTTTCCTTTGGTTCTGCCCAGGGATTGGCATCCAGACGTTACTTTTTGTTGGTTCAAGGTGGGGATCTCATTGACCACGCTTCCCGGGATATTCCCCCCACTAGCCCGGGAAGCGTTGTTGAAATTGACCCCATGTGGGTATTGAGCATGGTGAACATCTGGCGTGCGCCGAACAGACGTTCAGGGCGCATTGGCCCCGCCGCGGGATTGAGCGTGGTTCACTGTGGTTGAGCGTGATCTCGTAACGTCTGGAAATACCCACTGTCTGCTCATGATTTAACTGCCTTGAATAACTTGGTGTCATCTGCAAATCTGATCACCTCACTCTTAACACCCTTTTCCAAATCATTAATACATACATTAAACAGCACCGGTCGCAATACAGATCCCTGAGGGACACCACTTTTTACATCCCTCAATTGTGAAAACTGACCATTTAATCCAACCCTTTGCTTTCTGTCTTTTAACCAGTTTCTGATCCATAGTAAGACACTACCTCCTATGCCATGACATTTTAATTTTCTCAAGTGTCTCTCATGAGGAACCTTATCAAATGTTTTCTGGAAATCCAGGTACACTATATCTACTGGGTCTCCCTTGTCCACATGCTTATTTATACCATCAAAGAATTCCAACAGGTTAGAGAGGCATGACTTACCTTTACTAAATCTTGTTGACTCTTCCCCATTAAACCATGTTTGTCAACATGCCCTGTATTTCTGTCATTGATGAATGTTTCCACCATTTTGCCCGGCATAGAATTCAAGCTTACTGGTCTTTAGTTTCCAGGATTGCCTCTGCATCCCTTTTTAAATATCAGGGTTACATTTGCCACCCTCCAGTCCTTGGGTACAGTGGCAGATTTAAGTGTCAGGTTACAAATTATTAACAATAGGTCTGAGGTTTCATATTTGAGTTCCTTCAGAACTCTGGGGCGAACGCCATCTGGCCCTCGTGACTTGTTAGTATTCAGTTTGTCAATTTGCCCTAGAACATCCTCCAACGTCACATTGATTTGTAACAGCTTTGCCAATTTCTCGCCCACAAAGCAAGGATCCAGCGTAGGTACCTGCCCAAAATCCTCTGCAATGAAGACAGACACAAAGAACTCATTCAGCTTCTCTGCAATGTCATTATCCTCCTTGATTGCCCCTTTTACTGCCTTGTCATCTAATTGACTCAATGTTGTCTTTTATGTATAGAGCCGCCCCACCACCAACTCTACTCTGTCATTCTGATATATTTTGTACCCTGTCGTGAATTGGTTTATGCTATAAAGAACAGTCTGGGCATCCTTTTTTCACAAACATGACTTCTTGAATCAAACCCTTTTGTCTTAAACAATTTATGCTGGTCTTTCACCACCCCAGGCCTGCATTGGCTTTAATCCTTGGCAGCCCCTCACCCAGCTGTGCTTCCCATCACAAACAAAGCCCAGCTTGACACTCTGAGACTCCTACAAAATCCATGCTCCATATCATCTCAATGTTCTGCTATCGCCTCTCAGGCCTGGCCATAATTTGGTTACCTAAGAAGCTTGGGCTCCGTCCTTGAAGTGTTTATGCATCTGTGATGGTGAGACAATATGTGACAGGCAAAGCTGATGAGACAATTCTACGTTGACTGGAACTATTGCAGCACATGGTAAGCCGAGGGCCTTGCCTACAAGGCAGTACGAAGAAAAATAATATTGGTCAGAGAGCCAAACCAGTCAAAGCAATGAGGGAGAAGGACCAGCCAGCCTGCCATACAACTTTCCACAGTCAGTGAGAGATACAGGAGAGATAGACAGAGGAGTCCTCTGAACAGACTGTGTTTGGGAGACGGGCAAATGACATCTCCTCTATGCCTTAAAAAATATCTGAAACCAACCTAGCCTCCCAGTACATCAACCACTAGTTAGCTCCTGTTTAGGTGCCAAGAACCTGATGTGAATTATTTTGAAAGCCTGTGCCCAAGCTGATGAATGGTTTGGGTCTTTGAAAATATGACTCTAGAGTTTCAAATTAGTGAAATCACTCTGCAATGCACAATCTCACAAGCAAAGGCTATAGAAAGTCTGGAGACTGGAACAACAGGGAATGGATTGCCATTGTGACTGGTTGAGTACTTCTCCCAAAAGAAAGAAATTGGCCACAGTCGGACACAGGATGGTGGGCTTGATGGACCATTGGTCTGACCCAGGGGCTGATTCACAACTGCAATCTTCAGCACTGCAATCAGGTCCAACCAAGCCAGGGAGAAATGGTGAAGCCTTGCCATACTCATTCCTCCTCTACCCAAACCAGAGATACCTCCCACAAGACAGTGACCTGCCTGAGCCATCCCACAACCCATTTCCACCTAGGAATCCCACTTTCCACAAGCCAATGACTCCCCTCTGAGCCACAAACCACTCTTCCCAAAGTTATAACCAAGAAATTTCCTCCCTGAGCCAGCCTGTGCCCTTTCCCCTCCCCAGGCTGGCAACCTCAGCTGAGCCTAGTTCCACACACCCCATTCCCTCAAGTCAGTGACATGCCTTAAGTCAGGCCTATGCCCCATTCCCAAGCCAACGACTTCCCACATAGGGATGGGCGAACACGGTTTGGAAGTTCAGACCAAACTCGACTAGTTCGGTTGACCGAACCAAACTTCTGAACCGAACTCGATTTTCGAACCAAACCGAATTTCCGAACTCGGCTCTGTTCACCCATCCCTAAAAGATAATATTCCATTTAGTTCAATGGGGTTTGAATTTCCGAACTTTGTTCAGAAGTTTGGAGTTCAGACCGAACTCGAATAGTTCGTTTGACCGAACCGAACTTTCGAACCAAATTTCCGAACCAAACCGAATTTCCGAACTCAGTTCTGTTCACCCATCCCTATTCCCACATGAGCCAGTCCCGTGTTACAATCTCCCTTCTCCCAAGGCAGCGGCATGCCCCACTGACCCTCAATTCAGTGATTACCCTGAACCAGACCCATGCCCTGTTCCACCCTCCCCAAGCTAACAACCTCCCCACCAAGTTAGTCATTCTGCACACTCCTCCAAACCAGTGGTCCCCTTTTTACATGGGTACCGGTGTAGTTTTGACTGGATTTTCCTTTCATTATAGCTCTATCAAACAGAGCCTCATGGCACTTCTGACAGACAGAGCCTCAAGGCACTTCTGTACCAAAATAATCCATACACAGGGAACTAGGTTTACTGTTTGTTGCCAATGGAGAAAATGCAGTAATGGGGAAAATGCAGAAAACACAGGTAAAGATACAAATGCAAATACTAAAAACACAAATACAGATAAAAACACAGGGAACTAGTACAGCTCTAATGTAGAATGTGTGATATCATAATCCCTTGTAGTTCATTAACAAAGGTTGTCATTTTTGTCAACTAAAAGTCCATCTTTTTATATACATTTCTGTGGCAAGAATTTTGATTCATATTTTCAGTCAGGCTCCACGCAAGACAATGGGTGAAAACAGACATGATGCTAACCACCCTTTAACCACCTTGGTGGTTATTTATGCATGTTGCAGGGCTGTATTGGTGCCCTATGCAGCCCTGAAACATGCATAAATGACCACCAAGGGTGGTTAACGGTGGTTGGCGTCATGTCTGTTTTCACCCAATGACAGCTTTGTCTCAAACTGAACAAGTACTCCAGAAATCTCTTTATGTCCATGGTTAGCAATGTGAAATATGTAATATGGATAATATGATAAAGGGAATGACTGAAGTGACTGCTTTGTCATTTTAAGTGAGAATAAATGATGATACTCGAAGATCTTTCCCCCCCCCCCTTTTTCTTAGAAAAGCACTCTAGTATTTTCAGAGATAGCCCTAAACATGATGGATCAAATCTCATGCCCTCTGTCTCTACATAAGGGTGCATATAAGAAAGACTTTGTACATGACTGGCAAATGCAGAGGATTGTCAGGGGTGGTGTACAGAAGGATCAAAACACTCTCTGGGTGGGTTACCAGCAAGCAAGCACAGGGGACTTGTGCAAATGAGCTATTTCCCTGTTCTCAACTGATAACAGATACATTTCTGTGAAGTGACCTCTACTCAGGTGGGAGACAAGAGCCAGTTATCTACAAAATAGGCAAAAAATATAATAAGAGGCAAGTATTGTTCTAGTACCCAAGGCTTGGAATAGTCAGATATGAATCCAATCCAGTGTTCAAGACTGTTAAAGTCAATGGTTTTGATCTAGCCTACTAGAAGAACTATTTCTAAATCTGAGATCTGAACCACAAGTGCTTTATGAACCTGACTCATACACACCTCATTGTTATCCACCTGAAACTTGCATCTCAGACCCAGGGTTTCAGTTCAGAACATGCTGTACCCCAATGCCTCTGGACATGCCTCTACTCTTGTGGAAAATACCAGGAGTTCTTTGATGTCTTTGCATAGAGGTCAGAAACTGTGATTTTATTCCATGGAGGAGGATAGTTCACACTTGAGACTTAGATCACTAAGCCAACCCCTCTGGTCTAGCCTCGGCAGTTGGCCTTGCTTGCTGGTGAAAGAAAAAAAGAAAGAAAATTTTACTATTTAAGATGAAGTTAAAATCAAAACAACTCAATAGAAGAGACAAAGCTAGGTGCATCCAGAGTTCAGTTCAAAGTTTTACTGTTTGAAAACAGTTTAAAATTACCAGCTCAATTGTATTGTGTTATGATCAGAGTAGTGTCTATTTGTCCAAGAATTGCTCTTCATTTATATGATTAATTGTAACATTACAATTTGCATCAATTTTTTTAAAAAAAATCTTGCTGTCTTTGCCATACTGCTACTTTGCCTGAAGTGTTTAAGAACAGCACATAAATTGGTTAAGAGTATATTATTTCTGAACTGATCTGTACATATTGCTGAAATAGTAGGACTGCAATCCTCAAACCACTTACTCCAGAGGAGTGTCATCAAAAGCCTTCAATGGGACTCTTCTGGAATAGGTACTTTGGCACTTGCATGCTGGGAATTATCAGAATCTTTCATTGTGTTTTAGTTTAGTTCATAAGGCAGTCTTGTTAGTATGAGTAAAGTTCTGAAAATCAATAGCAGAGTTTTTGGATATCATTTATTAGGAATAGGCATTCGTATTAAGTTACAGATTCAGATCCATTATGGATTTGGATAATTAATGGAATAAATTGTGGATTCGAATTTACAACTTCAGATTTTACCCATTGAAGTCAATGGGAAATGGATCTGTAGTCTGAGTCTCACTCCCTTTCTCCCCCAGGGCCCTAGCATGTATTGCTGCTATTTATGCAAGACATATAACCTTGGAGGGCTTGAATGAAGCTCTGCCACCCAGCTGTAGGGATGGGCGAACGCAGTTCGGAAGTTCAGAGTTCGGACCGAACTCAACCAGTTCGGTTGACCGAACCGAACTTCTGAACCGAACTCGATTTTCGAACTGAACCAAATTTCCGAACTCAGTTCTGTTCACCTATCCCTATAAGATAATATTCCATTTAGTTCAATGGGGGTTGAATTTCCGAACCCTGTTCGGAAGTTCGGAGTTCGGACCGAACTCGACTAGTTCAGTCAACCGAACCGAACTTCTGAACTGAACTCAATTTTTTAACCGAACCGAATTTCTGAACTCGGTTCTATTTGCCCATCCCTACCCAGCCGCTGCTTTGGGGTGACTCCCAGCAGACTCCCTTGCTGCAGCACACTGCCAAGCTCCCTGCTCTGCAGCGTGCATGTGCAAAATGGTCACCACCCTTAACCTAAATTGCAGACAAGATGACCTTGCCGACATTTTGGTTAAGGGTGGTGGCCATTTGTGCATGCGCTGCAAGGGCCATTTTGTGCATGCACAAAAGGGCCACTGCCCGTAACCAAAATAGGAGCAACATAATTTTGGCTGCTGCCTTTTTGGTTGAAGGTGGCAGCCCTTTTGCCCATGTGTAGTTTGGAAAAGGGAGCTTGGCAGCACACTGTGGCAAGGGAGTCTGCCAGGAGCCCCCCCCCCCACAGCAGCGGCAGGCCGGTGGAGCATCAAGCCCTCCGAGACTTGTATGTACATACTAGGGCCCCAGGGAAGGAGAGCTTTACCTAAGTCTGGATCAATAACTGGTACAGACAGAATTCAGATTGTTACGGATTAATCTATAATGACCCGTTACAGATTAATCTGAATCTGTAATGCCCATCCCTATGATTTATGCTAAATGATGCCTCTTGTTTATAAAATTCCATTGTGCATGCCTGGTCTCATAGCTGGCACAATTATCTGGGAACAGGCTTGGTACTATGTCCCAATACCGATATCCACCAAATCCCAATTTTAGACAGGACTTGATTTTCAATATTAGGTGCACCCAAATATAAATGCAGGAGTCAGACTATTTGAAAGTGTGACCTCACGTTTTTTGAGTGTTAATGCTTAGCAGCTGAATCTCATGATCCATCTACAAGTGATTTAGCTACAACAACTTTAATATACACTCTTGCAGATGGAATTACTGCAGCTGCTGGCACCAGACTTGCCCTCCACTAGCTGCTTGTTAAAGGATTTAAGGTGTACTCATTCCAATTACTGGCCCTCAAAAAAGAGAGTCCCATTTTGTTATTTTTGTCACTACTTCCTTGGGTCATGATTTGAGCACCTCCTGCCTTCCTGGATATGGTAGCAAATTGGAATCTTTCTGACCTTCATCTAGCTGTCATTGACCTCAGTAGCAGCCTTTCTATTCATCTGAGCAGCAGCATGATTGGACCCTACATTAGCATGTACATTATAAATACATATTATATATATATATCCATTAGCCTGCTGACAGTTCCACATCTGAGGAAGATGGTCCGTGTATGTTATCCCACATAAAATCATTTATGTGAGTTCGCTTTGATTTAAAATGTCAGATGGAAATAATTTGTTCTAGAGAATCTAATCCAGGTCTTAGATGAACTGCACCCTTTATGCTGAATCAAAGACTGGATTTCCATAAAGCTCCAGTTAGTTTTCCAAGTAGCTAGCAGAAAAAAAAATATACACTAATAAATTCTGCCAAACTTGCATATGTATTTGTATATATATTGGTCTGTCCTTGAATTGGTTGTACATTGCAATTAAATAAAAAACTTCAGCTAAACCACTTACTTGGTATCTATTCTCCTGATCTAATACTATAATTGGTCCCTAACTGCCTGGTGGATTTATGAGTACTATAATTTTTCTATGAGAAGCAAAATTTCTACTGAATGATGCCCTTTCATTTTGTTTGTTTGTGAATCTGCCATAGTGTTTATGCTTGGTAACTTTGCATATTCATGATTCACTAAATACTCCTGAAAAGACAGCAAAATCAATGTCATTTCAGTGTGTTTTGTGCCTGAGCATGCTTCCAAAATACGTTATTTAGGCAGTCTGATTCATTTTAATTGCCAAACACCATGACCTCAATTCAGTGAAGCAGTTGTGCACCTGTCTAACTTGAAAAATGACGGTAGTCTCATTAAAGCCAATGCTTTAATGTTAAGCACATCCTTGCATTATTACTCCTAGAAAGGTATTCATGCAATTTCATGGGCAGAAAGGTGTTGAAAATCACTCAGGCCAACAGCCAAACCACTATTGTCCATCTTCTCCTAATAGGGGTGCCATACACAACCTATCAAGCCACCACTTCTCCCCAGGCCATGCTCGTGCACACAAGATATGGGGGATAAACCCCAAAATACAAACAGGCGACTATGTTACCACAGGTTTTAAGACCATCAAGTCCCAGCATCATATATAAAGAGATTTCATCCCAGAATATCTAGGAATAACTCATAACTAACTCAACAATGATTCCTATGAATAAACCCCACAGACAGCCTTAGAATTTGTGAGACCCATGGGGAAGATTAAATGTGAGGCCCCTGGTGGCTCCACCCCCTAAGGGGCACCCTCTTCAGGGCCCTAGAAGTGGTTCTGTTTTGAGCCCCACTGTGAGGGAATGAAGGCCCCCAGGGGCGGATCCAGAAGTGATGTGGCTGGGGGGGCTGAAGTCTAAAGTTAGTATAGCTCTGCCCAGGTAAGCAGGCCCCATCTCCAGCCCCACCCCCTACCAAGTGAGCAACAGCGTCAGGCCAGTTTATCCCGCACCCGAAAGCCATGGGAAACACCCCAAGCCACAGCTCCAACAGGGGAGGGGGACTTAGGAAGCAGTGGGTATGATAGCTGGGATCCAGCTGCCGTCTGAAAGTGGGCATCAAACAAAGATGGTTAAATAACCCCTACCCCTAGTCTCACTACAGGAAAATACAAAGGGTATTTTCAGACATTACACCACCACGGTGAATCCCCCTGTGGGGAACGTGGTGGCATAACATCTGTTGGACTGAAAAGTGATTTCTGCCGGATGTTCACCCCCAGTGGGAATCGCTTTGACCACTTTTTTTTAGGTCCGGGCGGCTGGAGCAATTCCCGCCGGGGGTGAACATCCGGCGGGAATCACTTTTCAACCCAACAGACATGATGTTACCATGGTCAACCACGGCAGGATTCACTGAGCTGCCCTGAGCTGTTTTAGGAGGGGCGGGGTAAAAATCCAATAAATAAAAATAAATAAATAAAAACATCACATCTGCTCCCGGACCATGGCCTGGAATTGGCAGTCGTACCTGCTGCTGATTCCAGACCATGGCCAATACTCCAGGGTGTGTGTGTGTGTGTGTGTGCACAGTGGCCACATTGACCGCTGTGCTCGCCCATCTCCCAGAGGGCGGGCAGCCTCGGGAGCATGGGTGGGCGGGGCTGTGCGGCTCCATACACATTCATGGCTACAACTTCTTTATCTTTCATCCAATTTGCATTACACCTGTGAATATTATGTCCCTCCATAAGCCTGACACTCCTGCCAATTTTCAGAAAGATTGGATAAAGGGTCCTGATGGTATAAGACATTAACTTGAAAATTAGGGGTGGGACTTCACCCAAAAAACCAGATACCAGTTTTACCAGATACCGGTTCCCAAAAATCTGGTTTACCGGATTAGAACCGGTATACCTGTACCGTATTTTCCCATTGATTTCAAATCAATGTGAAAAGAACAAACACTTTCCCTCCCCTGTCCAGACTGCGTGGGTGGAAGGGGGATCACTCCCCACCCACCCTGCCCAGCCTGGATTTTTAGCTGAAGTCCCTGTTAGTGCCTGATAGTTCCAAGGAAGGCCTAGTCAAGCACTGAAGCCAGCCAGTGCTGAAGCCGCCGGACCACCGTACAGCCGCCGCTGCCTGGAGCGTGAAAGGTAGGCGATCTCTGGGTGGTGGGTAGAGTGATCCCTGGGATAGAGGGGTGTTAAACTACCCCCCACCCCAGGGATCACCCTAGTACCTACTGGTGCGGGCTTCGGTCACTGCCACCGGCACGGGGGCGACATGGAGCCCACACTAGTTGGGACTTTGGTAAAAAAAAAATCTTTAAAAATCCAGGCTGGGCAGGGTGGATTCTTTAAAAATCCAGGCTGTGCAGGGTAGGCCATGCAGCCTGGATGGGGGGGAGGAAATTCCCCCCCCCCTTTCTTTCTTTTACATTGCGGCCATTCATTTCAATGGCCGCAATGTAAACAAATCCGGCATGGGGGAACCGGCACTGGTTCCCCCAATAACCGGATTAATCCGATACTGCCGGTACAGCAAAATACCGGCAGTATCAGATACCAGGGGAACCGAGCTTCCCACCCCTATTGAAAATACACTTCCAGCTGTATAATTTGTATATTCCATCCTGTTTGAAAGGTATTTGTCAGGAATGTTGTCACATACCTTCACTGTTATCTTTGCCAAACCACAGAACAATTTGATAAAGCGACACAATTTTATAAGCAATTGATGTTGTCCCTATGAAGATCATTATTCAGATAAATAGCAGCACATGCAGTGCCAGTCAGAGGCAGGCACCCTGCATGGCAGGGGGAGAGAGATTGTAGGCAGGAGGATGTGGAGCAACCAAAAAGACTGACAGACACATTCACTGACCAATTACTGCATGTTTCCAGATTTACAGGACCAATCAGTAGTGGCTTCGAGGCAGGCATAAGGGGCAGCCCTGAGGTGGGCATAAGGGCATAAAGGACATAACTGGGACTTTGGGGATAGCATCCCAGCAATCAGTGGATATAGTTTACATATCCAGGCTTGTCAGTTATCATCACAATCACATCCTGCAGCACTGTGACAGAGGACATAAGAGAATCTCTACTGGCTCTTTTCTAAACAGATGCTTCTGACTTTCCAGTAACAAGTAGGGGAGAGATGTTGGGATGGTCACAGCACAGAATGAGGATATTTGGTTGACCTTTCTGCTGGCCAATTGGCATCACCAACCGATCTTATACCACAGTGACGTAAGAGAATCCCTGGCATAGGCTCCTTCTCTGCATATGCTGTGCAGGCATATAAAATTGGGACCCTTTATCACAGCTTTCTGATATGTGGCAGAGATGATCATGAAATGATAATGAAAGTGTTATATACAGCCCTGCCAAATTTCATGTACACTGGTTGGACTACAAAGATGTTAGTCAGATATACATTTATATGTTAATTGCTTATACTACCAGAACCCTTTATCCAATTCTTCTGAAAGTTGTCAAAGATAGTAAATATGGGAAGGGGTATAAACCTGAAAAGTGTCATCTACATTAGATATGAGGCAAAGAGGTTACAGCTATGAATGTATATGAAGAATTTTGCAAAATAAAATAATTCAATTGCGTCTAAAATTGGATTCCTTTACTCAATCCTTGTGAAATTTGGTGCACTTAATGCCCTCCATGGGAGGTTTATTCAGCCCAAGTTTCAGCCACATATAGTGAAGAACAACAAGGTTACAGCCAAAAGTGTGTTTTCCATTGAAACCAATGAAAATGAAAGCCAAAATGATTCAATTCAACAATCCAATTGCTTCTAAAATTGGATTCCTTTACTCAATCCTTGTGAAATTTGATACACTGAATGCCTTCCATTGGTGGTATATGCAGACCAGGTTTCAGCCAAATATAGTGAAAAACAACAAATCTACAGCTGAAAATGTGTTTTACATTGAAACCAATGAAAATGAAAGCCAAAACGAAATGGGGTGTGTGTGTGAAGTCCCCTGAGCCCCCACTGTGAATCTTCCAATGACCCCACATCCTGCTCTGGTGAAAAAGGGTTCCACTGTGGGGCCCTGGAAGTAGAGAAAATAGCAGGGCCTGGGGCAGTTGTCCCACATCACTCTGTGGTAAACCTAGCCCTGATAAGCCCTTAGACTCCCCTCAGGGAACTTTGAAGAACATGCAACAACATTAGCATCTGAATCAGTTGTCTGTAGTCTTCCAGTAATTTGCATGAATCGAGTCTATTTGTTGGAATGATTCTTCAAGCTTTTATGGACATACTACCTTCAAACATAACAAACAAACTATAGCTGAAACAAATAAATGAAGTGAATTCTGAATTTGACAAATTTGATGTATTCCAAATTCCATTATAATGAAGTAGTTAATGAAAAGCTATTTGATTCCAGCTTCTTTTGTAGTTTCAAATCTTCATTTCAGTATGTTCATCTTCACTATTTTCGACACTTTGGTATTTGTCTTTCACTCAGTTTGGTGGATTTATTTTTTCTTTTTCTGTTAAACTTTAAGAACATGACTGATTGCTGCATTTGATCACTTATATTCACATTCAAAACAAAGATATGAACTGAACAATGGTGATGAGGACAAAATTGGACACCCTTTCATGGGAAAATATGCAAGTTATCTTCTAGGGCAAAGTAATTAATCTGGGTATTAATATTATTTATATAGCATCAGTGGTGTACCTGGCTCTGTACAATCAATAGTTATAGACTGGTTCCTACCCCCAAGGGGCTTACAATCTAAGAGACAAGGGAGCGGGAGACAAGGGAGAGGCAAGCATCAGGAGAGAGACGAGTACATTCATGAGGTTGAGAAGTTTCAGGCACATGTGCTTGACTTAGTTAAAAGGAAATAGGTTCTGAGTGAGGGGGAAGAGGATGCAATTTCACTCATGATGAGCTATGGAAGACCTGACAGAAGAGGTAGGTTTTCATGAGGGTTTTGAAAGTTGGGAGTGAAGTGAACATATTCAGGGAGGGATTTCAAGGCATGAGAGGCAGCAAGGGAGAAGGGGCCAACATTGTTAGAGGAGCAAGAGTGTTGCAAGCTGGTAAAGGTCCCCAGAGGAGTAGCAAAGCTCCCAGGCAGGAGTGTGGTTGGATACAAAGAGCAGAGAGGTATGGGGGAGCAAGATCATGAAGAGCCTTAAAAGGTGAAGACCGGGAGCTTATGCTGAATGTGTTCAAGTAGAGGGAGCCAGTATAGGTTGGAGAGAAGGGGCTGAATGTGGTCAAAGCAATGGACAAGATAGATATTTTGGCATTGGAACGTTGAGAAGAGATGATGGGGAGAGAACAGAGCAGGAGAGGCCAGTAAGGAGCAAGTTGCAGTAGTCGAGGTGAGAGATAACTAGAGCATGAAGTAGGGTTTTTGCAGTGGCAATGGTAAGGCAGGCCTGGATTTTAGCATTATATAGAGCAAAACAGCAGGATTTAGCAACAGCCTGGATCCAAGGTGTAAAGGGGAAGGAGGAATCAAAGATTAATCCTAGGCTATGCACCTGAGAGACCAGCCAAATGGTGACTCCCTCGATGGAAATTGAGAAGGAAGTGTCATGTATCCTGTATATAGGCATATATTTTTGACCATCTGTGTTTCAATAGATTGGAAAACAGAACTGGCCTGTCTGTATCGTGAATTCCTAAAGAGCTGTCCTATAGTGACCTTTCTTCAGAACTCTTGACCAGATACTGGAATAGGAGATGTAATTAGCCAGTCTGTCTCTTAAAGAAATCAGCATTCACTATTGACTAGAATCAAGAGATGTGAATCCCAAGCAGGGCAGGAAGAGGCCTTGTTTGTTGGAGTTTACTCATTGTTAATCTTATCTTAGATGATAGCAACCTGCTTAGTATGTATCAACAGGCTTTTTACTATGTACTCTGAGAAAATTCTCATTGTTGTCAGCTGTTTTGACCTGACATCATCCAAACTGACTTCTAAGCATTTTTTCTCCATAAAGGGAGAGAGAAAAGTTGGATTTTTCAGAAACAGTTCCTTCCTTGAAGCTTTTCTCATATCCATATGGCAGTATGGGACAAATGACTAGGTAATATGAATGTATATTCTTTATGATGCATTGAGTCAACCATAGCAATACTTAGAGCATGTGTTATATCTTATAGATGTTAAGATCATTGAATTTGTAAAAAGAGCTGTTCTTTGAACAGAAATGTCTTCTCAAACCATGTGTTTTTAACTGACAGTTTCTCTTTTGTACTATGTCTTTATTTGAACTTAAGTAAACTATTGCTATATATTTATAATATGCTTAATTCTCATAGCTTCATTTATAAATAAATTGTCTTTACAATATTTTGCTGAGCTGGCTGGCTTATTAGCAAAGTGTAAAATGAGTTTCCGCATATTGGAAAAGAGTGCCCTATATCCAGACCAGATTATGTCAGGCCTGGACCACTAAGCACATTTTCCCTTTGAGGAAACTGAGACACAAAGGTGACAGCAGTAGGAGGAGAACTCTTTTTTTGAGGAGGGGAGGGAGATGAGGAGTTCAATTTTGGCTATATTAAGCCCGAGTAGGTGGTGTGACATCCAGGCAGAGATGTCAGCGAGACAAGCAGCAATACGAGAGTGGATGAAGGGGGAGAGTGTGGGAGTGGAGAGAGAGTTGCATGTCATCAGCATATAGGCGATACTGGAAGCCTTGGGTTTCAATGAGCTTATCCAGAGAAACAGTGTAAAGGGAGAAAAAGGCCCAGAACAGAGCTTTGAGTAACTGCCACAGAGAAGAATGCAGCAGTGGTACCAGAAAGAGAAACATTGAAGGAGTGGTTCAAGAGATACAAATAGAACCAATTGAAAACAGTCACTGAAACCAAGGGAGCGTAGCAAATCCAGGAGGAAGACATGGTCAATAGTGTCAAAGGCAGAGCTCGAGGAGGGAAAGAACAAGGAGCACTGATCCTTGGATTAAAACCTAGGTCAATTTGGATCATGGTGTAAACTGTTGCTTTTGTGCTCTTCTACCCAACCCAATACTGATTGTAATGAACATTCTTTTCTTTCAGTAATACTATCCTACCCATCCCATTCCCTGACACATCCTATTGACTTCAACAGACCTCTAAGGCCACTTTTACCTGGACACCACCCACCCACAAACACCCGGAAACACCCATCGGATGGGTGGGAGAGCATCCATGTAAATGTACATGAGTGGGTGGGGGTGCGTGCATGACCCCCCCCCCCGCCGACACCCACCAACACCCATGGAGCAGCTGGGAAGGAGTCGGCACCCTCCGTGGGTGGAGGTGAGTGGAGATGGGTGTTCAACACCCAAGCATCCGTGTAAAAGTGAAAACACCCACACCCATGTGGAATGGACCGGCGGAGCCCCACCATGCTGGCACCATGGAGCACGCACACGCCACCATGCAGACACGCCCACAGGACTGAAAGCCTGTAAGGGAGGGAGGAACAACAGCACATGAGTGTGTGCTCCCATGATGGTGACCAGGAAGGCCTACGAGAAGGCCAAGGGAGCCGATGCCACCCCACGCGGGGGAAGGGGCGGGTGAACACAGGGACCCTGGGGCACCAGGGAGTGGGGGGAGAAGCCCTGGCAAGGTGGTGTGTGGGGGAATCACCCCAGGCGGAAGGCACAGTGGGATGGACCACTGGAAGGGGGGGTCCCCAGTCGGGGGGAACGGAGGGGGGGGAAATGCACCAGGAAGTAACACAGCACACATGTACTGACACAGGGCAGAGGGGCCACACCACCGCCCCCCCAGTGGAAGACCCCCAGCCCAGCACCTCCCCAGGGCATGGTCCAAGGAGCAGCAACAAGAGCGAGGTGAGTGTGAGGGCCCCCCCCCCGGAGGGGAGGGTCTCATCCTGGGCCCTGACCACTGTGCCAGGGAACACAGGGTAGGGGGGCAGCAGCATAACCAGGACAGCTCCCAGACAATGGAGCACCGCACCACTGGGATGACAGTCAAGGAGGGCTGCCCAGACAGCCAGGTGAGGAAAAGGGAACCCTGAGGGGGGGGCAGGCCCCATGGGTAGGTGGAGGGGTCCAGAAAGAGCCGTAGTAACCCCTATCGCACTACCCCCAACAGGACACGACCACTACCATGGCATCCACATCCACAGGGTGGGCCCATGCCACCAAGCCCGTCAGCCCCCCATGCGGGTCCCAAAAGGGGGAGCCCTGATCCAGGCAGGAGGTCAGGGACTTTATACGTGGGGGGGGTTGAAAGGGTCCAGCATGACCTGGTGCGAAGCTAGAAGATCAGACAGGTCTATGAAGCCATCGCCCAGGAGATGCAGTGGCAGGGGTACAATAGGGATGCCACCCAGTGCATGCAGCAGGCAAAGGACTTGAAGTCCAGATATAAACATATCAGGGAAAATAATCTCAAGTCAAGCTGGGCCATGTGCACTGTCAAATTCCAGGAGGAGCTGGGCAAGTTCCTCTACATGGACAGGGACATCGTGGCATCCCGCACACATGGCAGCATCTTCACCATGGGCAAGTGCAGGGCCACTACGCAGCCCCCCCAACAGACCCCACAGAGGGGGGGAGGTGCCTCTGGCAAGGCCAACCAGGAAGTGGGAGGGGACAACCCTGTCCAACAGGGGGAGGAGGCGCCCCGGGGATCTCAGCACTGACCCACCGCACACTGTGCGCGCCCCAAGACCCACAGGATAATGGCCACATGGACGGGGGGGCATGCAGAGCCAGAAGAGACATGGGATGGCCCCCAGGAAGCAGAGGAACTGGATCCAGGTATGCATGCCCCAGTGGAGCAGGGGGGAGGGTGGGGGTGATTCGATTGGGGAATGGCCCGAATGGAGGTGCCATGGCCTGGGCTGGGAGCTGGAAAACACTCACGGTAACCCATCCCATTGCAGCTCAAGGCAGCCTGGAGGTTCACGAGGTGGAGGTTGTGGTGGAGGAGGAGGAGGAGGGGGGCCAGGCAGTTCCCCCACCACCAGGTGGGTGACCCTCCAGGGCAGGGCACATGGGCCAATGGGCCACGGGGGGGGTCAGGGTGCAGTGGGGGTGGGGGTATGAGGGGTCAGGGCACCCAAGGGCCTGCAACCATCAACCGGCAAGGCCCACCAGGGCTGGGTGGAGGGGGGCAGGCGGGAGGGGCTGGAGGGCCCGCAGCAGCTCCTTGGCATGCCACACAGTCAGGGGACCCTCCCATGGCTAAAAGATGCCAGGGGCCACCCCATGACAGGGCAGGGCTCGGGGACCCCACAAGGGAGGGCTGAGGGGAGCCATCTCACTATGGGGGCCACTCCACCAGGAAACCCAGGCAGGCAGTAGTGGTCAGCAGGGCACACAGGCAGGATGCACTAACATTCAGTCCAAACTCCCATTCACAGACCAGGCACCCGTTCATGCAAGGGGAGCAGCTGCTGTCAGTGTGGAGCAGAACTGGGAGATGTGGGTCAGGAACCGGTGCCAGAGGGAGGACCTTGGCAGGAAGCTGCTAGCAGAATCGCAATGGTTAGCCGAGGTGCACTCCCGTGAGCTTGTGCTCACCAGGGAGCTCATCAGAGGGGAGGGGGAAAGGGACCAGGAGATCCTGGCTCCCATGATGGCCCGGTCTCGCACAGAGCACCTCTGGGACAGGCGCCAGACTGCCGCCCTCCAACGTAAGCAGCAGCGCGCCTGTGAGGGGCTGGAGGGTCAGGGCGCACAGCTCATGGACCTCATGGGGGAGGCCATGGAGGCCCTGTGGCATGATCCCCAGTGCGTCAGACCATGCCATGCCGTGGAAGGAGGGCCGGCAGCCGGCCAACATCATGGCGGCTTCCCACTGGTGCCAGTGCCCACCCTGCATCTCAGCCACCTGTGGTTCCCCCAGTAGCAACCCTACCCAGGCCTGGTCCTCGGGGTCCCCCTCTCCCACATGGGTCAACCGGACCCACTTGCGGGGCTGCCCATCCTGGCAGCACCCCCATGGTGCCACCCCACCCCCTCCACTGGTCGGGGATTCCCCCACCCCAAGACTGTGCACCCTAGGATGAGCAACCACCCATGGTGGCCACCCCACCCCACCCCTACAGGTAAGGCCCCAGCACCCTGGGCCCCCAGGGGTTGTGGGGTGCAACACTGGGGGGGAGGGAACAGGAATCCAGGGAACCACGTGAAGCGAACCAGCTGGACCCCAGTAGAAATCACATTGTTGAACCCATGCTGAGCATACGTGTTACACAGAATGGGGAGCAACGGCCATTGCCAGAGGCAAGTGTACCTGTTCGTTGCCACAGTACTTGACTGGGCAAGTGCTGTGATACCATGGGTGGGCAGTCCCAGGGGGGGCACCTTCACGGAGCACCCTACGGTACATGCCATGCTTATGTGGGGAGTAGGGGGCTCCCTGGACGCCTATGGGGCACCCAAGTGCCAGTACACCAACAAGAAACAGGTGAGTGCGCACGGTGATCCCTTAACCCCTTCTTGCTGCTTCAAGCAGGGACCTACAGCAGAGACTGGTATGGAGTGGCCAGTTAAGAACAGGGAGGTCGGACCATCTGCCTGGAGAGTACTGCGGCCTGGCTGCGGCCAGGACACACTGACCAGCGAGCCTCGGTGTTGCGGCCAAGAGGAGGAGAGGGTACCCCTGATGTTGAACCCCACCCCCTTCCATTGTACATTTCCCCCTTCAATAAAGGTGTTGTCCCTATAACTTGCTGTCGCTTCCTCTGTCCGGGGACATGGTGTGTGTGTGCAGTGTGCAGGGGCACCGGCATAGTGGGGGCTCTGTGCACTTCCTGACCAGCCGACAGGACTTGAGGCTAGACCATTGATACCTCATGCAGTTGAGGTGGCAGGAACAGATGTGCACTAGACCTGATCACGCAAGCCGGCTTGTGTTGACCGGCAGGCCTGTACGGGATCAGCACAACCCGCGAGAAGAGGGCACTCGCCACCGGGCAACCCATGGGACCTATTCCCTGCACCCAGTAGGCCACACATGGAATGGAGGGCCAGATGCAGGTAACGGGTAGGGCCCAGCAGTTTTGAAGGGGGTCGCAGGCCTACAGACATGGGTGTGGGTCTGGCGCTGGCCAGCGTCTGGATGCCCGGGCAGCAATGTGGTGGCAGATGGCATCGCTGTTCCCCTCAGAGCTACGCGGCGCTGCCCGTCCCTGGGCATGTTGGCACATGGGCACTGGCCTGGCCCTGAGCACCAGTGCAAGGACACCACGGAACCCAGCAGGGCACGGCGTCTCACAGATGCCCGCCTCGGCCATCGCATGAGCACTGCCCTCCTGAGGTTTGCTGCCATCCGCCACCATGCCACCAGTAGGATGGACCAGTGACCCTGCAGGTGGAGCAGGGTAATCTGACAGAGCACAATGTGCAGAGCAGGACGCCCACACCCAGGAGGTGCAGCAGCTCGGCCCTGGGCTATGGGTCCTTGTCCCCCAGCAGCTTTGTTCTGCTGCTTCCCACTCCCTGCCACACTCAGCTGGCACGTTCCGTGAGCGCGGTGTTCTCCGCTGTCAGGCCTGTGCCCACGACCGACTCTCCCCTGGAATCGTGGGAGCTCCTCCGCGTGCACCCAGCCTGGGATCGCTGTTCTTTGTGTGCTGAACGGTCCCGTGCTATAGCCCCTCCACCCCACACCCGACCGGCCGCAGCATGTCCCTTATGTTCTGTGTAGGCCGGTGGGGGCAGAAGAGCAGTTGGTGCTGCGCAGGGGGTGTGCTGGGGCAGCAAGCGGGTGCCGGGTCCGGCTAAGCATTCCCGTGAGTGGGCCGTCCACATGCCTACTGGGGGGGGATGGGACAATCAATCAATCAAAATTTTATTGTGTAGCTGTAGTCATTACAAAATAACACAGAACATAACATGAACAAACACTACACTTCGATTCTCTTCAGATCAACCTAACTTAATTTGATTTCATCACAACAGATAATAGTACACAACTATTTCATAAAGAAGTAAATCACAATTAAGAAAATAAGTTAACAATCATAATTTAACTGGTGATAATTTAACAGTAACAAGAAGAAGAATTTTTTTGTCTCAAACGTAGAGCGGTGATACCAAAGGATGCTACCGCTCTGGATAACCAGGAGTCCATAGGACTAAGAAACATCCGCAAAGGAGAGTTTGGATATTGACTATACTCAGTCAAAGATGCAAAACCCAGATGCTTATTTCTCAATTCTGATAATACAGGACAGTGAAATAAAATATGGCAAACTGTATCTGGTTCCTAAAGCTCACAAAAAACACAAAAGCGGCTTTCCTGGGGGGGTCCCTGCATGTCACCCCTCCAGGAAAGTCGAGGGAAAAACATTACATCTGAGCTTAGTAAAAATTGTTCTCTCACCAGAATCCAGACAGGCAAAAAAGTAGCTAGTCCTGGCTCTAGCAGGATCTGGGGGGAAATAATCTGGAGCAACCGTCTGTTTGCTCAAATGAGCGTTCTCCCTCTGAAGCTCTTAGTCACCCATTCTTCTACAAATAAGGGACAAAGCACAGTCTCAACCTAAAGGCCTTAAGCTATCCTTAGAAAAACCCAATTTACACACTTCCAATTCAACTGCCTTTTCCCAAGGACCCAGCAGGCCATGAGTTGTTACCAAACTAAGTAGAGATCTGTCCTGAGGAGGGAAAAGAGAAACCTTTACCCAGTATTTGCATAATATCTGCAAGGCCACCTGTCTAATTGTAGGGCTCAGGGTTTCAGCTCTAAGAATCACCTGTGGGGTTACCTAATGGGACTCCCATAATTGAGCGCAAAAACCTGCTTTGAATAACTTCCAACTTATTTAGGAAAAAGTTCCCCATACAGGAAAGGCATATAAGGCCTACGAGATTACCTTGGCCTTAAACAAACGAAGGGCTGGGGAGGATAACTTACCCCACATTGCCGAAATAGTAATTTGTTATTCCATCCACAGTTCACTGGGCTTGGCACTTTACCGCCTCTAGATGTAAATTCCAGTGGTTAGAGGAGGATAGAATAACCCCCAGATACTTAAAAGCAGTTACTTGCTTTATCATATTTCTACCAATCATCAAGTGATGAGATTTGCTAGCCCTCTGCACACCCACTACCATTTCCTTTGTCTTATCAAAATTTATTGATAGAGTCTCTCTGCTGCAGTAAGACCTGAAATGTTGCATGGATCGTCTAAGGCCCACTAATGATTGAGAAATCAACACGGTTTCAGGGGGGATGGGACCGCACGCACCCCTGGGTACCCCTGCCACCACAACCACACTGCCGTACCCCCTGTCGGGGTCCGCCCTTGCAAGCTGGAGCAGTGTGCCTGTGGATGCAGTGCCTGACTCGACTACATGCCCTAGCGTAGTTCCCGGCTGTGGCCCCCTTTCTTATCTCAGCAGCTATGCAGCATCCCTGCTATCTTGTGTGTGGTTTGTGGTGCCCTGTCCACAGCGGGTCTGCCTATCTTGGCATGCAAGGCCGTCTGTGGGCGAGGGTATCCTCTCGGTCTGTGCTCGCCCAAGTTGCGGCATTCCTCTCTCTCCTGCCTGTTGCTTCCCCGGAGCAGGCCCCACTACTGCCATGGCCGGTAATTCTGTGGGGCCCTCATCTGGGGATGTTGGGGAGAGGTGGTCTCTCTGTGCACACATGATGTTGGGGGCCCTCTGGCTGAGCCCCAATGTGCAGCTGTTGGTGGACGACCCCCTGTCGGTGGGCGATGGCTTCTGGCTCCTGTCATGGTACATGTGGACAACGGGTTAAAAGGTCATGGCCCTGGTGTGCTGGGCCCATTCCCTTGAGCTTGCCTTCACCCCCCTGTGCCAACCTCCTTGGGGGCACCCGCCCACCGTTGTCATGATGTGGACTGCTGCAGCGGTAACAGCGGCTCGCCTGCTGACAGAGATACCTGGGTACAGCCTCATCTTGCTGTCTGGGGTCCCCCCTGTTGCTGCCCTGTACACTGGCAGCCTCCTGCATGCACATGGCATCCCGAGCGCACCCTCAGACATCAGGCCCTCCTGTGGGACCTTGGCTGGCTTTTCCCCAAGGTTGGTGGCCCTATCCGGACTGGGGACCCCACCACTGTGGAGCTTACCACCCTTCAATCGGTGAGGGACTTTCAAGCTGTACGGGCTGCAGCCGCAGGTGCAGATCCGCTCCTGCCACACTACCTGGTGGATATGCCTATGCGCACCCTAGGCTTCTGAAGGGGCCTGTTCACCTGGGAGTGTCTGGCGCCCGGGTCGCCGCCTTGGGAACACTCACTGGACCGTCCATGAGCAGCACCTTGCCTCCACCCTCTTGCTGCCACCCTGGTTCCCGGGACGGTGCATAGCGTCCACCCCCCGTGACTCTGATCGGGCTGTGTGCTGCCATTTGCTTTGCTGCTGGCTGCCGCCTGGAGTCCCTAAACCCCATTGCCCCCTCTGTGTGACCTCTGGCCCTTCCCACTGGGGCTGCCCAGGTGCCCTCGCCAACCCTGCGCAGGTGCTCCTGTTCCCTCCTGTTGTGCCTCTCATGCCCAGCCATGGGTGCCCCTGTTACCCCCGGCTCTCCCTCTTGGTGCTTGGGGGCCCTCTTTCCCCCAACACCAATAAAATTCTGTTATGGGATGTTCTGTCCTGCCTTGCCTCTGTTACTGCTGTGGTGTCCGGGTGCCCCTTCCCCTTTGGTAGCCCTCCTGCCCCCATCTGTGTGGTTGTGTGTGGGGGGTGTTTGGGGTATACTGATGGGCTCCGGGCCTGTGGGGTGGGTGCTGGCTGTGTGGTGTGTGTTCCCCTGGATGCTTCCCTGCTGGGTGCTGCTTCCTGGGGTTGCTCCTGGGGTAGTATTGGCAGTGGGCAGTCGGCCAGGCACACCCTGGCCTTGCCTGTGCATTGTTGTGGCCCTGCCCCTCCCCTCCGCTCCGCTCCCCTCAGCTGTCACCCCCTGTTGGTGCAGGCTGTCTGCGGTGGTGGCGATGGATGGGTGGTGGCACCATGGGTGCTGGGCGGTTGAGCATGAATAGGGGTTGATGTGGACCTGGCCTGTGGTCCAACCGATGCCCTTCATGCAGGGGCTGGTGTGCTCCTCGGGGGGGTGGCTGTCTGTGTGTGGGGTGGGCCCCTGGTGGTGTCGCTGCCCCCGGCCCTCCCAGGGCCCATTGGTGTGGGTGTTCCACATGGCCCTGTCCCTTCTTTCCTGCATCTACTGTTGTCGTGCTGCTAGCGATCTTGTGCCTGGGCACGATGGCCCTGCAGCTGGAACGAGCAGTGTGGGACATGCAGGCAGTGGTCCAGCAGTTCAATGGCATCCGTGAGTGTTCTGCGTGTTTTCTGCGCCCTTTGCCTGTGTCCTTCCATGGGGGGTTCTGTTCCTGGGTGCCCGGCGCCGGCTCTGATGGCTGTCTCCTCTCCCTCTGTCCAATACAGTGCAGACCATGATCTCTGAGCGGACCTGAGAGCAGGGGGAGTTGTTGGAGCTCCTTCTGCATGTCCTGGAATGGTTGCACTGGCTGGATCATGCACAGGGTGAGTGCTGGCGCCACGCTTGGGGTCTCTGGCCCTATTGACCGGGGTTCAGTCCCTGGTCTTCCGCTGCTGTCCCTGCCCTTCTGTTGCCCTGTCCCCCTCCCTGTCCTGTTGTTGTTTCCCCCTGTTGCTTGTTCCCATGTGAATAAAGGCTTGTGTGTTCCTTTCCTGGTGTGTCCATGTTGTACTGTGCTTCGACCTCTCCCCTTGTGCGGGTGCCACTGGGTGTGTGTGGGGGTGTTGCTTGTGTTGTGTGGGTGCCTTCCCACCCACACAACTGTGGGCCGTGTTCCCATCCCTGTCTGCTTCTGTTGCCTGCTGTGTGTGTGCTGCTCTGCTGTGATTGTGTGTGGGGGGGCTGGTGCCAGGAGGTCTGGGCTCCATGCCAGGGCTGTGTGGAGCCGACTCCTTTGTAGCGACTGTCATCCCATCTCCCTCCCGCCCCACCCACGTGGGCCCTGGAAATTGGGGGGGGGTGGGGCTGTGTTGCGCGGCTTCATTTGCCCTCAGTCGGCCATGTTGTGCCATCACTGTGCCTGGCGGGGCTTCCCTGGCATTCCCGGCCATCCGTGTACTTGCACAGGTGTTTGCTGGGTGTTTCCCGGGATGTGGTGTTTGGCCACTGGGTGTTTGCGGGCCCCTTCCCTTTCTTCCCCCCACTGCGCTGTCAGTGTAAATGTCTCATTGCTCGCCACCACCAGGTGTTCTCTGGGTGTGCTTACCCATCCGTCCACACCCATCGGCACTGCTGTGCCGTCCATGCAAAAAAGACCTAAGTTTACATTGGCAGAGAATTTGGCTCAAAGATTATGCCTTTTTGAAAGAGCTACTTCAATGAATATTCATAGATGGAATCGCTTATTGATAAGAAATATTCTTAAAACTAAAATTGCACTAATAAATGCAGTGAGACAAACCTGCTTATGCACATATTAGTGGCATGTCCCCTGACAGTGCCGGAATTCTACACTTGAAAACAAAAAAGAGAGACAAATCTCATAGAGGAGGAGCTGCATCGAAGTTCTGAATTGACCCCAATTTATTGAGAATTAACCTTTTTAGGAATAACTAACTTGTTGATTGATATTAGTAGAAAACATTATTGTCCAAAGTTCTGGAAAACCAATCATGTTAGTTCCATGTAACTTCTCTTTTAAATGAAGGAGAAAGTTATGGCACTAATTGCTTCTGGATTTTCTTACAAACTGATCACACTAACTTTTTCTAGGGAAAAAATTGTGCTGTTTTTAATTAAAAACAAACTTTTTCAATTAAGTTTTTCATCAGAATTTTTAAAGACAATTTATAAGTTTCAAATGCACCAAAATGAAATGTTTGTCAACTGAAAGGAAAACTGGATAGATGTGGCTTGTGTGGGATAGTTATGGTGAGACTTCCTCCAGGTGAGAGACAAGAGAGAGTGGGTGGGAGTACGTTAAGCAGCTCTTCAGTTTAGTCATGGCCCCTCTGTGAGAGAGGAAGCCTCAACTGGAAGACAGAAGAGGGATTATATATCCGGTTTCTGGAGCACCACATCAGAACTTATTGTAGAAGTGATTAGGACTACCACCATTTTGGAAATTCCTTCCCACTCCCAGCGGAGTATGAGCAGAGCCAGGAGTCTGCCAGCTGACAGCCTTACCACAGAGCTACCTGGGGTGACTGCCCCGGGCTCCGCTCTTTTGAGAGTCCTGCAGTGGCTTCTATTTCCACTAGGACAGGTTGTGGGGTAGTGGTGTGCACCAGGGCCCCATGTTATTTTTTCATTATCATTTTAATTATTAAAATGGTTGGAGGGGAAGACAAGGGTTGGTATATCAGAAAAGGCAACTGCCTGAAGCAATTTCATGACGGGAGCCTGACAGATGCAACCCCAGCCCAGACGGTACTAGTGTACCATAATGGAGACCCTTTTTATGTGGGTAGGAAGTTTGTGATCAACCACCAGTATGTGCCCAACTTCGAGGCTCTCATCATCCAGCTAAACGAAGGGGTGCAGGCACCCTTTGGGGTGAGGACCCTTTATACCCCTCAGGAGGGGCACCGCGTTCAAGACTTGCACGACCTGAAGCAAGGAGGCAGATATGTGGCTGCCGGGCTGGAAAGGTTTAAAATACTGGATTATGTTCATATAGGCGTAAGGAAACAGCAAAGAAGGAGGAGAAAAGAGGTGATTAAACCAGTAGTCCATAGTAATATACAAGTCCCATCCAGAATTCAGGTTTTCTATAACAAACCAGGCAATATAAAGCACGTTCCTGCCCTGCCCCTTTTCCTGGGGACTTTGCAGCAGCAACGTCAGGTTAGCTGAGCGACAGCCGCAGGTCCGGCACGGAGGAGGCTGTCTGTTTGTCTCCGGCTGGGTGGGAAGCACCGAGAGTTTCCGCAGGAGTGTTGTCAGACCCGGAGCCTTCCTGACTGGCAGAGTACCATCTTCCCCTCTGCCCCCCCCAACAATCAGCACCTGTGCAAGGGGGTGGGGGCCAGATAAGTTGAACTGTCAGCAGGGATAAGATTCCTGCTTGCGCCTGCGGCAGTGATGACCCAGAGCCTTCCTGACCGACTGAGTACCATCTTCCCCTCTGCCCCCCCAACAACTGGCACCTGTGCAAAGGGGTGGGGCCCGGATAAGTGGACCTGTCGGCAGGATAAGATCCCCACTTGCGCGTGCGGCAGTGCCGTAGGCGTGCACCGTACGGCCTCGTGCCTAAGGGCGTCGCGGCCTTAGGCGATGGTTGGGAGATGGACGCCTGGTCTTTGTTTTTTAAATTTAAATTTATTATGGCTTTAAGCTTTCGCCATCGCCTTAAAAAAAACAATTAACAAGACAAACCAAACCAAAACAGTAAACAACAAACAACAAAATTAATACACACATCATTTAAACTACAATTAATCCGGCACTTTCTTCCGCAGCTGAGCAGAAAGCCTAACAGGGAACATTATCCGGTCAATAAAAAGAGAGGCACATATCAGTTGACACAAATCCCCCCTTATCCAAAAGCAAATATATATGACAGCAAGGAAGAACATCAATACTGGGAGGATTCATTCTATCCAGTTCTCTCTCTCTCTCTCATAGCTAATAAAGTAAAGTGTGCCACCACCTTCACTGTTTCCATATCATTAGGAGCGAGCAAAGCTGATAACCCCGCCTGACCCCGCATATATGTAGCAAACCCCCGTATTGGCTCGAGCCAAACTGCCCTTAAAGTCTGGTACAACGGGCATCTAAAGAGAAAGTGGGGGAGATCTTCGATTTCTGATGTATTACAGGGACATGTTCTAAACTCCCGTGGGACCTTCCTGTGTCTTCCCTCAATGATGGCAGATGGAAATTGCTGAAACCGAAGGCATGCAAACGCCCTACGTAAACTCGGTTTGCCCAACCCATCCAGATAACTCTCAAACTGGTGAACTGTTTTCACCACATGGTAATAGGGGGCAACTCTCCAGATCAAAAGTTTGGCCATGTCCTCCTGTCTCGCCATATCCCAGATCCTTTGCTTTATCATAGACTTTTGGCTAGTACAGGATTTACCCTGGAAGAGCTGGAAAGAAAAACCCAGCTCCCTCAGACACATAACTGTCCAGGAGAGCCAGGGATAGTTCCCAACACCTTCATACTCCAGCTCTTCCTTCAGGCACAGGCCTGCGAGGGAGGTTTCGTCCTGATGGTATAACTTGGTCCAAAACCTTAGTAACTGCAGCTTGCAAAGAGAGGCAATAGCTATGATCCCAGTTTCCGCACGAATAACAGCTGCTGGGATTGACTGTGAGACTCTCAGCAGATACCTTATAAATTTGTTTTGGACTACTTCTAAGGGCTGACAATTCCCCCCAACACATACCTCTGCCCCAAAAGTCAGTAAAGCCTGAATCTTAGCTTTATACACGCCCAGAACCGTGGAGATGGCAATACCTGGGGAATCTGAAGCCAACCTCAAGATCCCTCTAGCTGTTATACTGGCTTTCAGGGCCAGACACTTCCTGTGTCTGGTCCATGTACCATTTTGAGCAAATGTAACCCCCAGGTACACATACGACTCTACTTGCCTTAGAGACTCATTCCCTGCAGGCCAGAAGCCGCTAGATAATTTCTTCTTCCCTAGTACCATGACCTGTGACTTTAGGGGGTTGAGCACCAATTCATTTGTAGAACAGTATTCCATCAAGGTCTTAAGCTGGTATAGAAGGCCTTTCCTTGTCTGAGCCATCAATACCAAGTCATCTGCATATAGTAAGATATTCGTTAATCTGCTACCAATCTTAGGGGCATGAGCAGATTCCTTGAGAAAACATCCAGGGAGATCCCCCCAAAACAAGTTGAAAAGCAGGGGAGCCAGAACACACCCTTGTCTGACTCCCCTAACTACCTTGAACGGCCGAGACTGGTCACCATCCCTCCCCAGCCTAACCGTAGCTAAATTATCAGAGTGCACGTAGATGAGCAAAGCTAACAAATGCTCGTCAATGCCCCACTCCAACAACTTTCTCCACAATTTGAGTCGTGATATGGAATCGAATGCCTTACGTAGATCTATGAAGGCCAGAAACAGGGATCCAGATCTTATTCTAATATACTTGGTGATTATATGCTGGAGAGCAAAAACGTTGTCAGAAGTTGATCTATTTTTCCTAAACCCTGCCTGTTCCAGCGGTATAAGATTCTCCCTCTGGGCCCAAGTCTCTAGATGACCCAACAAAATTCTAGAGTACAATTTCCCTATTATGGGCAACAGACTTATTGGGCGGTAGCAGCACGGATCCAATGGATTTCCCTTCTTAAATATGGGAACAATCTCACTGTCACCCCATCCCTTAGGCACTTGCAGGGTCTGATTTATATATGAGAAATATTTAGCCAGCATGTTAGCCCACCATTGGGGACATATATTCAGGGCCTCAGCAGTAATAAAATCTCTGCCCGGCGCCTTGTTCCTTTTTAGTGCTTTAATTAAATCCAACACCACTTCGGGTTTGATTCCCACTAAAGCCCGTTGTCTTGGTCGAACTTGCAGAGAGGAAAGCAGTTCTGCAACACCTGCTTCAACCTCCTCTGCATCAAGGCTAAACAAATCTTGAAAAAATAGCACCCATACCTCCTCCTTAATTTGATTCTGCCTAGGAGCTGGGGGCATTTCACTCTTTCCCTTAACCAGAGCCCAAAAGTCTCTGGAGTTCCCAGTCTGCACCGCGATCTGAATTTTGGCCCAAATCTGCTCTTTATAGATTAATTTTTTTTGAGCAATGAGTAACTTGTAGGTGCGTCTAATTTCCCTAAATTGGGAAATAGCCTTATCGCTTGGATTATTAACCCACTCCCTCTTTGCAACTAGAAGAGCTGATTTCAATCTCTTGCATTCACCATCAAACCAAGGGGCTCCTTTAAATTTCCTTGGACCCCCAACATGCGAAAGTATCTGCATCCCAAATAAGGATATAATAAAGTCATAAAGTCTATGGAGCAACTCCATATCCTGTATATCCTCCCTCAGGAAAGTGTTGTATAACATACACAATTCCTGAGAGTTGAGGAGTTCGCAAGCTTGTATAAATATGCTGTGGTTCCAACGCACCCTAATCCTAAATCCCCCTCCCCCATCTGCGGATTGTCTATAAGAATTGAATTCTTGGGCATACTGAGATCTAATCCCCACTGATAGAGCTCGGTGGTCACTCTCCACCCTTGTAAGCAGAGTGAAGTTATCAAAATTTGATCTTTGCCGAATACGCACCACTATATAGTCAATAATACTACGACCATTGAAATTTAAGAAGGAAAACTCACCCTCTGGATCTAATTGCCCTTGCCCATTTAATACCATTAATGAGTAGGTCTGCAGCAATTCGAACATATGCAGACCAGCCTCATTGCCTTCCAGGTCTCTTGATCTCCTGCTCGAGGCCCAATCATAGCTATTTGGTAAGCCTTCCAAAACAATATTTTGTTGGGCACCTAGTCTAGCATTCCAATCCCCGGCAAGTATCAAGATGGCATCCGAAAATTGCTCCTCAAGGGAGGCCAGAAGGTCTCCCAGCAGATTCCAAACCCCTTCATTATAGTATTTAGAGTTAACAGGCGGAATATACAAATTAACCATCAATAGAGGGGGGCCTCTCGGAGATATCCACTGACCGAGGGAAAAGTTCTTACAATTTTGCGGGAATACTTTAAATGTCCCACCCAACGAATCCAATACTAGAAAAGCCAAGCCCCCTGAGCATCTACCCTTGACACCAACCTTGGCACCTGGGAATGAATAAAATTGGAAACCTTGGACTGACGGTAACACGCCATCCCTCAACCAAGTCTCCTGGAGCAAAATCAAATCATACTCCTGAAGAAATGAAACCAGGTCTGAGTCTAAGCCCTTGGTACCAAACCCCATCATATTCCAGGAAAGAAGTTTAAGCGAATTCCCTTGCCCCACTATCTGAGAACCAGATGCTACATCTAAGGATCCAGGTAATGGGGACTGGGGTATAGGCAATGTAGTGGAACTCTCTAAACTATCATATCTGTCTGTTCGCCTTTGCTTCCCCCTAGTACCCTTGTGTCAATCTGCTAGCTGGCATGGCAGATGATCTACCTGAGTATTACTGCAGATCCGGGGGAAATAATCCAACATAGAGGTCTGTTGCCCTGGAATTTTGCTCCCTACTAGTTGGCTCAATTGCCCAGCACACTCTGATGATACCAATGGGTTTGCAAATATGGATGGGCTACGGCATATTACGTTAGGTTGGCTTACAATAGCAGCCTCACTCCCCACATGAGCAGTGGCTTGCTCTATCTCCAGGTTGACCTGCAGCTCAGCCAAAGGGTCCTCAATCTCTGCCCTAACACCCTCCCCCGGGTAATTAACCAACAAATCACTTGATAATAAATCTACTTGGAGAATATCCCTTTGGGACAGCTCCTCAGGCTCCTGCTCTATATGAGGCCACTCGGCCCGAACCTGATCAGAGTCAGCTGGTTTCTGCATACCAACACTCAGCTGACTATCTGCAGAGTGTAATGCAGATATCGAATCTGTCCCAGGGCTATTATCCACCGGCCCAATTCTAGCTGCTGCAACTATTACCCGGCCCACCGAAAAGTCTCCTGCCACTGGAAGTGGCTTAGGGGCCACTGGTGCCTGTAATAGCCTCTCAGACTTACTAGGTGGGGCAATCTTTGCACACACACCCACTCCTCTAAGCAGGGAGGGAGAGGCAGAGGCCTGCGTATCCATGGATTCCACCGCCTGCGATCCTGGACCAGTTGAATTTGCTAGTTCCCCAACCCCCCTCACTCTGGTACCTAATACCATTCTATTCGGTGAGGTCAATACTGAGCAAGGATCCAAGACTGGCACCGGATTCCTTATTGGCCTTTGCCTAGGGTAGAAGACCCTATCAATAGATATACCTCTTGATAATAAATACTTTCTTGCCTGAAAAAGTTTAAAGACCCAATAACTTGATCTAAAGTATACTCTATAACAGGCTCTCCTTCTATTATAATGCAGAGATTGTACAGACATAATACCAAAAACTTCTTCCCTGGTACCAAATAAACAAGCTAAATGATTTGATACCTCCTCTACAGAACCCCAAGAGGGGAGTAAACCCCGACGCAAGGGAGCAACTCCAATCCAGATAGCATCCTCTCTTATTCCCACACCCCCCGCTCCTCCCCCCATCATAGTAAAACAGGGGGGGCCTTGTAAAGGGCGCCCCTTACTAGAATAAGGCAGAGCGGGATCCGTAATAGAACTCCGAGCGGCACTAATAGCCGCTTCCGGTCTGCCTTCTCCCTGTATTGGAGCCAATTTGGCCAGTAGTTCATCCAGTTTTGCCCTAATCCATAATAAAGAACTACTCATATCAGATACATGACTGAACAATAAGGAGATAGTTTTGGCTATTAAATAACATTGGGCCCGCGGGGAGTTACTCATTGGTAAAACTTCCTGTGGGCCATCCGAGTCTATTAACACAGAGTCATTTGGGGCCATATTTGACCCAGAGGGAGGGGCTGGGAGATGGAAACCAACTCCTTGTCTATCTTTCTTTGGGGAGGAACTGTCAGCTGACAGATCCAATTTTGACACTTTATGGTTCGGCAGCTCCGCCAGTGATGGGGAGTCCCTTGCTCGTTGTCTTTTCCTTTCCATTTAAATTTAAATATCAAAGGGAACCCACAAGGGCACCAACTCCTCGCAAAGGTATAGACCCAGCCTCCCCCAGCCGGCGCCCAAGGCTGCGCGCACAAGGGGGCGCCCTTGCTTGCGCAGCCCTTAGGCGGGCACGCCAGCAGCCGCCGTTCTTTTGTATCCCCTCTCAGTCTGCCGGGCTCTGTCCTGACAATCCAGGTAATCGACCTCCGGTGGACTGAGTATCACCAGGTGCCGGCTCAGTCGAACTTGCCCCCGCAGCGCCGCTCTGCCAAAACCCCTTCTCAATCACCCCGCAACTGGGGCAGCGTTCCGCTGCGGCACCGGGCCGCTCGCACCGCTCTCCCCTCCTGGTAGCTCCGTAGACAATGGGGCACTCTTGCCTGGTGGTAAGGTGAATGTAGCTCCGTTCCCTCAGGGAGATCGTCTGGACCGTACTCCCGCAGGTAGGGCAATGGTGATGGGGGTTGCCAAGAGGGGCCTCCTCTGGATCCTCTGGTTAACTTCCGACCCTGCCTCTACCCACTTATCAAGGAAGGAGCGCCCACGCCCCCGGACGGTCCCACGAACGGGCGACACCCTTTGGCTGACACCCAAGGGCTGACGCCCGCAGGGCCCCAGCCTCTGAATAAGTACCTGGAAACACAGGAGGCAAACCAATCAGGGCTAGGGAGTGCACCAGCACCAGCACCAGAACCCTTCTACTCCCAGCAGCTCCTTCCCCCAGCTGCTGCAGGGACACCGCCTGGTCTTTGTAATTTTTTTTCATCTAAGGCTGCTGGTGCCCTGAAATGACGAGGTCGAAAAAACACCAGGGCATGGAAACTAGGGCTCAGTCCCTTGCCAAGCAGTTGAAACTTGATGCTTTTCTTAAAAACCCTCAAGTAGTGGCACCCCCAAAATACTCGGGCCAGCCAAAACTCTTGGAAGATCTGTCAGTCTCCCCAAGTGCCTTGGGGGTACACCAGGATACTTCTGTTGCAGGTTGCCCCCCTGGCGCAGTCTTGCATCCACTCCAGCGGGTGTGTCCAACCCAGGAGACTGTTATAGCATCTCGCCGAGAGTGGAAACAGACGTACCTTGTTTAGAGGCCTTGAGTAATCAGACTGTGCTGATTGGGGAGATCGTTGCAAGATGTATTAACAGTTGAAGGAGATATATGCATTGTTAGAGGCTCACTCCATGCAACTGCGAGTTATCTCTGAGGCAGTCAGCAGAGGAAAAGATACCTTAGACAGGTGGACAGATGGAGGGCTTCCGCTTGCTCAATCCATCTCACCCCCTCCCCAGGGCACAGAGGAGGCGGATATAGTTCAACCTGGCAATGGAAGTGCTTGCAGTACTGTATCTCCTTCGGGCAGGCTATCGTTTTCCTTAGTTGCAAATGTCTTGTCCCTTGATATTAGGCCTTTACTCTTTGGGCACTGTTCACAGTGGAACTCTAGATGTAGAGTAAGGTGGTATCTTTAGCAAGTAACCAGGTATTTGATGCCCCCTGAACATGTTTGCAATGACACATGGCTTCCATCGACTCCCCTTAGTCAGCGTATTGTCATCTATTTCCAGTCAGCAGCAATAGATAAGAGTTTTCTTGAATATTCAGATATCTTTGCATCTAGGAGGGTTTATTTTCAGAGGGTCTATAAGAACTCTGAGGTTAAACCTCTAGCTGCTACATGGCCAGTTATCAGGCTGGTTTGCCCAGCAAATGATAACCATTTGCCCACCTGGGACCAGATATGCCCGGCAAATATGGGCCCTCCCAAGAGAACCTTCCTGACCCAACCGAGAACTCCAATAGCTTCCAGATTGCTGGCAATAGCCAACCAGATTCCTCCTGTTCTGGCGGTAGCTGGCACTGTGGAGGTCCCCAATTGAGGAGCCCCCCGCGATGCATGGTCAGCCGGAAATTTCTACTGAACTAGTGCCCGAAACTGTACCCTTTGAAACTCACCCTACTACACTGCCCATGATACCTGTAGTTTATCTTGACCAGCAAGTGATTGAGGCCCCCCTGTGATCATCTTTGTTGGCTACTGCCTCTGTATCCCAGCAAAGAAAGGGCCCTGGCAGAGAATGGTCTGATGGGCCAGGGGACAGTGCCCTCTGACTAGTCCCAGGACTAAATTTGGACCAGATTGCAATATGCTCATGGAACATACTGGACTGGGGAGGGATAGGACAGAGGGGGATTTTATGGACTTTATTAGACAGTTCCATATTGTATTAGTCCAGGAGACATGGGCCAAGTCGTCCCTTGTGATGGAAGAATATAGAAGCCTCTCTCTGCCTGCAGTGAATTACCATAACAGAGGCCATCCATGTGGAGGGTTGGGGTACCTTGTGTCTAATGATTGGACAGTGGGAGACATTGTGGAGATTCTTTGTCCTCCAGTGGCTTTCGGCTTCAGTGTCAAATTAGAGACCCAGGCGCTGGTGGTTCTTACGGTATATATCCCCCCACTGAACTCGGGTTCGTTTCAGAAATCTATGTGGTTAGAAACTAGAGGAATTAATTTTGGAACTCCTTGTTAAACACCCAGAAGCCCTGTTTAATATCATGGGAGATTTTAACGCTAGAGTGGGAGCCACAGATTTGGCCATGAACCCCTATTGTGATTCCCTGCCTGACCTTTCCCAGGGTCTACTAAATGCAAGACAGTCCAAGGATGGGTCATTTAATGCTTCGGGAATTACCATGGCCAAGCTGGTGGCCACGTGCAACCTCTCCCTTTTGAATGGGGCAGGCTTTAATGACGCCACTGGCGAGTTCACCTATCTAGGCCCAAATAGCTCCAGTATTGTGGACTATGCTCTGGTGTCTCCCGAGGCTCTCCCCTTTATCCAGAACTTTAGGGTTGGATCACAACTGATGGGGGACCATCTCCCCCTGATTCTTACCCTGGCGGCTGTTACTTCTTCCGCGAGTTTGGCCCATGAAATTAAACTCACAGACCAGACTCTGCCCTCGGGTATCTATAGGGCTCCTAAATGGGAAGATAAGATGGCGGCTTCCCTGGTGGTGTATATCACGCAACCCAGGGTTCTATATTAATGATGTTATTCTGATAATGGCCAACTCCAGGTTTTTCCCACCCAAGCTCGCCACAAGAGTGATCGGTGCCCTGTGTTATGCGGATGATGTGGCCTTGGTTTTGCAAACTCGTGTAGGGCTAAAAAGGCATTAAATGCCTTTGCCTCATTTTGCCAGTTGAGTAAGCTGACTATCAATTATACCAAATCAAAAATTATGTTTTTTTCCAAGAGGAAGAAGCAACACTGGTGGTGCATAGGGGGAAATAGCATTCAACGGGTCACATCCTTTCGGTACTTGGGACTGTTATTTATGGGAAATTCCAGCTGGGATGAGCATGTATTAAAAGCTATGGCCAGGTCAACAAGGCTGGCCACAGCTATCCTTAGATTTTTCTGCGGGTAGGGCAGATGTGCAGTGGTCCCTGCTATTAGAGTTTTTAACAGTAAAGTCAGAGCTCAGCTGCTCTATGGAGCAGAGCTAAAGGCGCCTTTTGCCGCTCACAAGGTCAACAAAGTTCAGGAAAGTTTTTTGTCAGGGCTCCTGGGCAAGCCAATAGGGACCCTGCACGTGGCTATAAGAATGGAGCTTGGTCAGCAAAGCTGACAATTCGAGGCCATGAAATCTGCCTTGAAACTATGGTCTAAGATATTTACCAACCAAGGCTCCATTCTTCTGAGGGAAGTTTTCCAAGACCCCTTTACCTGCCCTTGGATGGAGAAGATAGTTGCTTCCTTGAACTCAATGGGGTTGTCACAGGAGTACTTGGCCCATAAACCCCTTGCAGTAGTGAAGAGGGAGATTCTTTTCAGAGCCCAAGATTTAGAGAGGCAACAGGAGGTGGGTAAGATAAAATCCTCCCCCACGTGATGGCTTATTTAAACTGGGCACCACCCTGTGGACAGGTGGCTAGATATTTGGAACTCCCGATATCTATCAAAGCTAAGCAGCTACTTTTTAGTGCCCGTGTCAACTCCTTTCCTTCAAGGATCTTGGAGGGTCATATCCAGGGCATCCCCTTCCTAGAGCGCTTATGTCCATTCGATCGGAAGACCATTGAATCGGTAGCTCATATTCTCCTAAACTGCCATTTGTACAATGATCTTCGCACTCTGCCTTGAACAAGTACCCGGGTAGATCAAATTCTGTTTTGCTGCAAGTCTTAATTGACAACTCAGAGGCTCAGGTTATTACTAATACTGCTAACTTCTTATTGTATACATTTCATCGCAGGAAAACTTTTAAAGCTTTCAATTCTCCCAGGGGATTAGTGACCCTGTGGAGGCAGTACTTCAGGATTGCTTGTAATAGCACGTTTCATTTTTTCCTGGCACTATTGTGCCTTGAGTTCTGTTCCAGTCTAGCAAACTGGGCACCCTGTGTGAAATAGGAGTTCCTTTCTACCAGCTGTCAGACCTTGACCACTATTTTAGTGATTGAATTCTGCTTAATTTTTTTTTAACTATATTTTTAGATGCTTAGGTCCTTTTGTGTATGGCATTAAGGAACAAAATGTATATGTGTATGTTTTGTGTGTCTGTTTACAATGGTCATCAATCACGTAATAAATTATCTATCTATCTATCTATCTATCTATCTTATTAAAATGTGTCATTTTCATTTTTGTTAATAATATATATGTAGATTTTATTTATATTTATATTTTAAATATATTCAATTTTATTTATATAATACACACAGAAACTAAGCTAAACTAGATATTGTGTGCATACCAATACAGATACCAAAAACAAATCTTTGTTTGAAATCAGTACTGATACCGATAATGACAATGATAACAAAAAATGACATTTTGTTATTAACGAGAATGAAAATGACACATTTAATAAGATAGATAGATAGATAGATAGATAGATAGATAGATAGATAGACAGATAGATAGATAGATAGATAGATAGAAACATGCACACACACACACACACAAAGGAAAAGTTTCTCTATATATATGTATACAAAGGGAGACAGGAAGGGGAAGGAAAAAGGTAAAATGTAAGGGTAAGGAATACGGATTGGAAAGGCAAGGTAGTAGGGATATATATGCAAGCACCAGCAGTTTCTGCAAATGCACCCTGACAGAGCAATAGCTAACACAGAACCAGAGTTAAGCAGCCCTTCCTTGCAGTATTAAGGGTTGCAGTGTCCCCCCCCCCAGGGCTCCCCTGATTTCTCAATGCCTGTGGGGTTCGGGAGGGGTTGGCACGTGAACCCCATGGGAAAGGGGTAATGACAGGGGCTGGAGCATACACTCCACCTCAGACGATAGGCTAATCCCGGGTAGGGGCGGGCAGTGCCTGAAAAAGGACCCCTCAGGTTCTTGTGGTGGTGGTCTGGAGGGATTAACCTCTCCCCACCGAGATCATCATCGGGGTGCAGGCCAAGCCACTTCCCAACCGGGGAAGGCCACACTAGATAATAGCTTACACTCAGGGACCAGGACCAATCAGGGGCGTGGAGGAATAAAGTGGGGGAAGGCCGTGTGCAACACTCCCAGGCAGGGGGAAGGGAGCAGGACAAACGTACAATCAGGGCTCCAGGGCACCACATGTCATGAGTAACGGAAATAACGTACTTACAATCAGACACTCTCACTCTCGCAATCACACTCACTCTCTCAGTCACCCACAGCCACGCTTCGTTAGTCAGTCGGTACACCGCAGTCACAGGAATCAACAGGGGGCCAGTCTCACAGGGCGAGGCTCTGTTCACCGGCGAGGCAGCACCGTCTGCCTCTTCCTTATAATGCCTGAGCCTGCGTCCTACTCTGCAGACGCGCTGAGCGACGCCGGGTGGTTCCTGGGGGAGCAGGGGGCGGGGTCGGCCCTGAGGTTTCGTCGGCGTTGTTTTGTAACATGCTAGGGGGCGTGGCTATGTGCCGCGGTGCTGGGGTTGGGGCTGTCAGTTCCATTTGTCTCGGAGGCAGGGAGTCCGGTAGGCCGGGGGGTCCCCTGTCTGCGGGGTGCTTCCTTTGGTGCCCCTTTTTCCCCCACCTCCTCAGGCCCCACAGCCTGACAATGCCTCCTGCTTCCCAGAACCAATCACAGGGTGCCATTCAACTACCTGGGAGCTGTTTGCGCTGCTCATTGACCAGCGATTAAATCCATCAGGTCCCTCCCCTCCCATCACAGGCTCAGTTCAAGAGTTCAACACTGTTTCTGGCTCCAAGATGTCCGTTCCCTCCTTCCCTCACAACATTTCCCTCCAAAAAACACCTGTCAGGCAATAACAAAATCAATAACGACTTCTGTTATTGATTTCGTTATTATTTTTTGTCATTTTTATTACTGCAAGAACGATAACGAACACAACAAATTAAATTTTTGTTATTGATATAACGAAAATGCCATGCACACCAATACAGTGGGGCCCCAAACATGACCAACTTCAGGACACCGCAGAGGTTTCCCCCATCGGGGAGGGCTCCACAGGGCCCCCACATTTTATCTTCACCCTGGGCCCCACATATCCTAAGCCTGGCCCTGGCCACCGTCTCACACCTCTTCCCCAGGATACATTCCATTGTTCTGCATCCTGTCCTCCACACACACCCCCACCTATTTAACAACCATTGCATGAAGCAACCCTTCCTACCAGTCTGAGGAAAACAACATTTATGGAGAAACCAAAATACAAAATAAAAGATTCATTTCAAAGTTGTATATTTTATATTTCAGAATCCCAGTTCTAAGACAAGCACGGGGAAAGAAATAGGGGGGGAAACAACCCTGAGAGACTTTCAGTTGTATCCAGTACACAGCTTGTCACAAAGTGGAATAAAAACCTGAGAGTGCTTTGTAACAGTACTGGAGATTTTGCAGGCTGACAAAGAGCTGGGTAATTTACAGAAGGCAAAATTCAGCTGGGAATCATGGCACATTGGGCTGCAATCCACTCTGTAGCACTTTATTTGTATTGTATATACTTTGGCAATAAAACTCAATATTACTCGTTTTTATGGCCATTTCCTGCACTTTATTGCCACTTTCTCCCAGTGCCACTTCTGCAAGTTCAGACTAGTGGCTAACCACAAGAAATACAATAAAGCCAATGTATTATGGATATATTACAAGTACATTATAATACCCCTTGAAAACCTACCTCTTATCAGGCCTTCCCTAGCTCCTCATCCCTTTAGTCCCCCCTTCCTTCCCCAGCCTAAATTATGTAACTAAGCTAAGCACATGTACCTGCAACCTCACACCTTCATGAATGTATCTTCATCTCTCCCTGTTGCCCACATCTCTTGTCTCCCCTCCTTTGTCTTTTTTAAGAGTGTCAGACCCCGTCGAGGCAGGGACCATGTCCATTTTTAACAATTATAAAGTGCCAGATACACTGTTGGTGCTAAATAAATAAAGTGTGCCAGGTTTTGTCCCAAATGATTAAGTGTTTTGCATGCTGGGATGAAATGATGTGCAATAGTTCCACGCTGATATGAAAGGTGACATATGCATTGAGTATACACACAAAGATGCAAGATTTAAGCATTCTTATAATAATGTATATTTGGTTATAGCACAGTGTGAAACATTTCTCTCAAATACCAAGTTATAATAAGATTGTGCCGCATAGAGATCCTCAGGTCATACTCTCCAAATACACAAAACAATAGTTGGAAGGTCTACACAACTCTGTCTTTCAAAATAAAAGGAAATGTGTAGGGGGGGGGGGGAAGCAGGATACCAAGGAAGAAGAAAGTAAAATATCAAGACAGGAAATGTTCATAGATTGATAAAGTACTGTACAACATAAGAGACTCCTTCAAAGTCATAATGGACTGGTACAACAGGAAGAAAACCAAATCAGAAAAATAATAATAATTATACAATCATATGCTCAAGAATAATTTTGTTTCTCTCTTGTACTGAGGCAGGATTTACTGTGCCATCGTGATTATTTATCCAGCTTTTTCCTAAAAAAAAAAGCCAAAAGCCTTTAGTGCAGGAGATCCCACAACTTCCCTAGACAAGTTTTCTGACTGCCCAACTGTTCTTACACATCCCACCCCCTACATATTTCACATAAAACTAGATTCGTGTAATGTAAACTCATTGATTTTGTCCCACTGCCAATGACAAAGAAACTCTCCTATATGAATATCTGTTAAGAATTTGAAAATGCATCATGTCATCTCCTCTTAATCTTCCCTTCTCTATGCAAACGTTTTCCAATCCCTTCAAACTTTCCCCACAAGGCTTGCATTGTAAACCCTGTATTATCTTTGTTGTTCTCTGAATTTTCTCCATCTAGTTTATCTTCATCTTTGTTAAAATGGGGTGCTCAATACTCAAGACAGTAACGCAGCGATGGCCAAGCCAAAGCCGAGTAGCTATTTCAATATGTCCTATGTCTTTGATCCGATGCTTCTGCTAATGGAACCTGTAACAGCAGAAAGGCTTCCTGGCATGAGTCATAGCAGGATACTGCTGCCCAATAAATCACTTTTTTAACAGGGGAATCTCAGTGAAGTGTCTTTTCACATTGTGTCTCTACACAGTCTCTCTCTCTCTCTCTCTCTCTCGCTCTCGCTCTCTCTCTCACACACACACACACACATACACACACACACACACACAGTTTCTTTCTGTATCACGGTCTCGGGTAACACTCTCTCTGCTATTGCTCACACTTTTCCTTGGTTTCCAGCCTAGGCACACTCCTTCTGGGGCCCAGCCGTCCCTCCCAGCTAAGGTTGTAGGGATGGGCGAACAGATCACAGTTTGGGTTCGGCCGTTCAGTAAGCCCCTTCAGTTCGGCCATTAGGTTCCATCGCCGCGTTCAGGTTCCGCCGTTCGGTCCGGTTTTATTTGGTTCGGTTCAGGCATTGGAAAAAGGCTCTCTGTGCAAGGAATGATGGCCCCAGACCCATGACCGTGGGTCCTGGGGCTAGAGTGACAGCTTCTGGATATTGGCCACAGCCCTCCGTGCCTGTAACTTGGCCCTAGAAACCTGACAGTGGGTCCTGGGGCTGGAGTGGCTGTTTCTTGATACGGTGGAACGAAAGCGCCTCTGTGTGAGGACTGATGGCCCCAGACCCATGATGGTGGGTTCTGGGACTAGAGTGGCAGCTTCTAGATATTGGCCACATCCCTCCCTGCATAGGCCCCAGAACCCTGACGGTGGGTCCTGGGGCTGGAGTGGCTGTTTCTTGATGCGGTGGAATGACATCGCCTCTGTGAGAGGAATGATGGCCCCAGACCCATGACAGTGGGTCCTGGGGCTTGAGTTGCAGCTTCTAGGTATTCGCCACAGCCCTTCCTACCTTTAACTTGGCTCCAGAACCCTGAGGTGGTTCCTAGGGCTGGAGTGGCTGTTTCTTGATGCTGTGGTTTGACATCACCTCTGTGCAACAAATCATGGCCCTATCCATGATGGTGGGTCCTGTGGCTAGAGTGGCAGCTTCTAGATATTGGCCAATGGCCACAGCCGTCCCTGCCTGTAACTTGGCCCCAGAACCCTGTTGGCGGGTCCTGTGGCTGGAGTGGCTGTTTCTTGATGCAGTGGAATGGCATCGCATCTGTGTGAGGAATGGTGGCCCCAGAACCATGACAGTGGGTCCTGAGGCTGGAGTGGCAGCTTCTAGACATTGGCCAGCCACAACCCTCCCTGCCTGTAACTTGGCCCCAGAACCCTGATGGTGGATCCTGGGGCTAGAGTGCCTGTTTCTTGGTGTGATGGTATGACATCACCTCTGTGCGAGGAATGATGGCCCCAGACCCATGATGGTGGGTCCTGGGGCTAGAGTGGCAGCTTCTAGATACATATTGGCCACAGCCCTCCCTGCCAGTAAAGTAGGCCCCAGAAGCCTGACAGTGAGTCCTGGAGGCTGGAGTGGATGTTTCTTTTTTTATCTCTCTCTCTCTCTACACTAAATCTAACTGCTATTAACTATTCAAAAACCTATTGAACTAACGGGAATATCCTAATAATTAACTATATCCTAATTATTAAGGCCTTATTAAATTTGTAAAATAAATAAAATAAATAATAATATTGTCCTACAAACACACAGTTTCTCTATCTAGCTCTATAACTAAGCAAACTACTATGTATATCTATCTAGTAACTATCTATCTAATAACTATCTATCTATATATACAATATTACACAGGAGGAAACACAAAGAGCACAGAGAGGGGTATAAAACTAAAATGAATATCAATCTAATAATAATCCTACTCCTAATAAATGCAAAACTTAAAACAGGGGAAGGGAATCAGGGATGGAATAAGAAGGAGAGGGAAAGGATTCAATGGAGGGGGAGGGAGGGAGGAAGATTGAACACAGAGAACACAGGGAGGGGTAAAAACAAAAAATAACACCTAAATCTATCTAATATAATCTAAATAAATGATAATATGGAGATAAATGGGTTGGATGGGTGAAATAGGAGAAGGATTACAATGGATTAGGAACACGAAGGAACAAAAACGCTGGGAGAGAGGGAGCCTTCTGAAATGCCTGCTGTTCACGAACATTGAATAGCTAGAAGGTGTTGGGAAGGGGGGAGGCAATAAGTTTTGTTTCTTGCTGTGCCCACCTCACCGCAAGCCTATTGGCTCGGTGCAGCCTAGCCCGTGGCCAATCGCAGATTGTGAAACCAGTGGTCTGAGGCAAAAAGGGATGGTGATAGGGCAGGCTGGCTGCTACTCCAAGCCTCTCCACCCCTGGTGCCTGGAAGTCTGCTCCTCAGCTGACTCCCCCTCCCTGTCATCTTTTGTCTTCCAGTGACATGTTTTTGCCACCTGAACTCACCCGAACACGATCCGAACTGACCGAATTGTTTGGTCATTTCGACGTTCGGAATCTTGTTCGGTTCGGTCACTTCATGTTTGGATTCGGGTTTGGGTTCGGTCGTCCAAACAGGCCGAGTTGAGCCGAACGCTGAACTTCTAAACCGCGTTCGCCTATCCCTATAAGGTTGCCACCTATGCCAGTTCTTAAGGAATACCTATGAAAGATACATGTTGCAGAGCCTGCACTGGCAAGTTTCATAGCTGTTCCTTAAGAACTGCCATAGGTGGCAACCCTTCTCCCAGCTCAGGCAACACCCTCCGAGCTTCTTTGACTTGACAGAGATCTCTATAGCTCCTGTCCTTACAGCAGCCTCTCCTGCTCTGAGCAGTCAGGTTTTCTTCTCTGGGCTGGTCTGTGCCATGGCCAACCCAGCTGCTTGCTTAATTAGGCACTATTTCCATCTAATAGAGCATTGGCAGCCCTGCTAGCACATGCGGCTAGGCTGGAGCCAGTCTCTCAAAGGGCCAGTTACCCGTAGGGACTCTGCCCTGCCACAGAACCCAATATAGCATTTGCCTTTTTTTTTTTTTTTGCAACAGCATCAAACTGCTGACATTTTCACTTTTCTCCAAGTTCTTTTTCTGCATAGCAGATTGCATAATATTTAATCAAATTAAGAGCCTAATTTCTATGCACACTACTCACACGCTCTAAATTAGTCATATGCTTAAGTGGTTTTTTTTGCTGAATCTGGAACATGCAAGGATTTAGATTTCTTGGAAATCATGCAACTTTTGTAATTATAATTGTCTCCTAATGTTTTGGGCTTATTATATGTACACACATATATATTCTTGTTATCTAATCATATATTTTATTTATTTATTTTTTTCATAAATTTATATCCTGCCCCTCCTGCCATGCAGCTCGGGGCGGCTTCCAACATTAAAATACAATAAAAATCAGTAAAATTCACATCAATAACATAAAATATTAAAACAGGACTAAGAAACAATATAAACCAAAGTAGGTGGGGGAGCTAAAAACACCCTTCCCTACCCACCCTCCCTCCCAAAGGCCTGGGCGAACAGCCAGGTCTTACAACTTCACCGGAATGTTAAACGGCTTGGGGCCAGGCGAGCTTCCTCCGGAAGGGAGTTCCAAAGCCATGGCCCAACCACCGAGAATGCCCTCTTCATTTTGGCCCCCCGCTTAACACGGGGGACCTCCAGGAAGGCACCCCAGGCAGACTGCAGGAGCCACTCTGGGGCGCGGAGGGCGAGGCGGTCACTGAGGTATGAGGGGCCCATACCGTGTAGGGTTTTATAGATTATCACCAACACCTTGAACTTGGCTCGGCACGCTATCGGCAGCTAGTGCAGGGCTCGGAGCACAGGTGTAATATGCTCCCGACGGCCCATCCCCGTAAGAAGATGGGCCGCCACATTCTGCACTAGCTGCAGCCTCCAAACCAAGAACAAGGGAAGCCCCACATAGAGCGCGTTACAGTAGTCGAGCGTCGAGGTGATGAAGGCATGGATGAGGGAGGCCAGGTCCAGGCCAGAGACAAACGGACGCAGTCTACGTACTAGATATAGCTGGCGGAAGGCAGCCTTAGCGACTGCCTCCACCTGCCGCTCCAGCCGCAGGTCTGCGTCCAATATGACCCCCAGACTCCGGACCTGCTGAGCTACAGGGGGGCAAACCCCCCCAACCAGGGGGGCCACCACCCCCTTCGCCCTCCCCACCACCATCACCTCCGTCTTATCTGGGTTGAGCTTCAGTCTGCTCCGCCGCATCCAATCCGCCACGGCCTCCAAACATTGGGATAGCACCGAGACAGCAGGGTCTGGGTCAGTAGAAAACGAGAGGTACAGCTGAGTATCATCAGCATACTGGTGACATCGCACCCCGAACCCTCTCACGACCTCCCCCAAGGGCTGCATATAGATGTTAAATAATAATGGAGACAAGATCGATCCCTGCGGAACGCCACACGGTAAGGCGCGGGGGCTCGATGTTTCCTCCCCCAACACCACCCGCTGGCTCCTCCCCGAGAGGAATGAGCGGAACCATTCAAGAACAGTCCCGTCCAGACCCCCCAGGTCACGCAGCCGTCTCAACAGCAGCCCATGGTCCACGGTGTCAAAAGCGGCCGAGAGATCTAGCAGGATGAGAAATGTCGAACATCCTGCATCCATCTCCCGGCGGAGGTCGTCCACCAAGGCCACCAACGCCGTCTCGGTGCCATAGCCGGGGCGGAACCCAGATTGAAAAGGGTCAAGGAGCCCGATGTTATCTAGATGACCCTGGAGCTGGAGCGCCACTGCCCGCTCAATAACCTTCCCTAAAAAGGGAAGGTTAGAGACAGGTCGGTAGCTGGCGAGCGCGTCTACGTCCAACGATGGTTTTTTCAGCAGGGGGCGCACCACAGCCTCTTTAAGGCAAGGCGACAACCTCCCCTGCCGAAGGGACGCATTCACTACCCTCGCCAGCACCGTCCCCAACGTCTCCCCGGAAGCTTTTATTAACCAGGACGGGCACGGATCCAGTTGACAACACGTGGCCCTCACAGACCCCAGGACATCCACCACATCGGCCGGCGTCACTTCCCGAAACTCTCCCCACAAAGATGGACCAGACGGGCCCTCCGTCCCCCCGCGCTCTTCCCCTACTGCCATCAATCCAGCGTCAAAGTCGGTCTGAATCCGAGCAATCTTGTCTGCGAAGTAGTTGACAAACTCCTCACAGCGGGCCTGGGACAAGTCCCCATCAAGGCGGAGGGAGGCCGGACTAACCAGCCCCCGCACCACCCGAAACAGCTCCGCCGGGCGTGACTTCGCAGACGCTATGAGGACAGCAAGGAACTCCTTCCTCGCCGTCCTCACAGCCTCAACATAGGACCGCAAATGGGCCCTATGGAGAAGACGGTCGGAGTCAGATCGAGTCCGACGCCAGCGTTGCTCTAGCCTCCTGCCTACACGCTTCATACACCGCAGTCCCTCAGTAAACCAAGGAGTCCTGCGGTGACGAGACCAAGGCAGAAGGCGTCTCGGAGCCACCCTGTCAATGGCCTCCTCCAGCAAGTTGTTCCAATGCTGAACCAGCTCATCCACAGAGTGGCCATCCACGGGGGGGGGGGAAGTTCTAAGTTTTTAGACTAGTCATACCCAGGGCCCCGAGCCAAATGCGGGTCTGCAATTCGCAGATTTCCCACGGAATTCCCCTCCCCCCGCGGAATCTCCTGCCCCGCTTAATCCACTGCAGAATTTTAAAAAAAAATCAGCGGAAAAATCGGGGCCCTGGTCATACCTCATGGCTGTGATATCTGTGGGGTGACAGTGGAGGAAGTTTTTTTTTAAATACTTAAAAATTTTGGCAGTCTGTTCCGGTGACTATTCCTTTTTTGTACGACGAGAGAAGTTAAGCAGGACCTTTTCTATATCATTATGATTTTGCAAGAGGTAGATTTTCAGAGGCAAAAATGATCTCAAGACACCTAATTCCCAGTGATGTTTAACAGGAAGTCTAAGGGGTCAATTCAAGGTGCAGTTCAGGATATGTACACACCAAGTGCGTGGTATGCATGTATTGTGCACAGTGGGCACACAATGGGTGAAAAGAAGTCAGATGGGCATGAACTGGATCCCCTAGCCACCCTGAGGAGGGCCACTGATGCCCTCACTCCTGAGGTCGGTGGGGAGGTTATGGGACAAGACTCCTGGATCCCTGTTACCCAGCAGAAACAAGTCCCCAAGAGAAGCTGCCACCAAACAACTAATCAGCTGGGGGGGCGTGAGCTGAGGATCTCGCTCGTCTGTTCCACTAAACAGTGGATTGTGGATCCTGGAGGAGCATGCTCACTTGTCCCACCAAACAGCTGATCAGAGGGACCTGGAGGAGCACACTCACCAGGCCCCAGTGCATGCACCAAATAGCTGATTGGAGGGACCCAGTCAACTAGCATTTTGCATCCTGGGAAAGCACACTTCTCTCCCCCTCCCCCCCCCCCACTATTTGGCGGCCCAGGTGAGTGCTTCTGTAGGCTCACTTTTTGGACCTTGCCTCCTAGTCAGGCTGGACATGGCCTAACAGTTGGGAGGCACACATTAGCCTGGATTAGCCCAGCTGGGAGACCTTAAGTGTGGTCTTTGCTGACCTTCTCTGGATTACATGTTCAGTAGAAGCTAGCCACCTGCCTGCCCCAAGGCACACATGTGTGAACATCTGGTACCACCTAGCCAATAAACAGATGACTCACAGGCTAATGTCTCATTTGTTTTCACCCAATGTGAGTACATCCTGCATGTAGTGTGCATGCATATATCGTGCACACTTTGCACTTGTTGCGTGCGCATACCTTGAATTAGGGCTGAAGCAGCAACTCCTTTTTCCGTTCCGCTATTTCAGAATTGCCTGCGACTGTCCACAACTTCTCCACCGGCAATCCGCTAATTCCACCGGCAATCCGCTAATTCGGAAACTGTCAGAACAATCTCAGAAGCTGTTGGAACAAGCATTGTTCCACTACTTCGCAATGCAAGTGGAAATTGTGGAAGATAGAAACTGTCAGAACAAACATTGTTCTGCTATTTTCGCAACCGGCAGAAATAGTGGAATAAAAGTAGCAGAATGGTGTAAGTAACGGAATGAACATCTCTATCACACCAGGTCACTCATTGCGGAAGAACTTTTTCCATCGGAAAAAGTTACCACAGTGACTTGCCATTTCAGCCCTACCTTGGATTGGGCCCTTAACGTCCTAAGCATAATTTAAAAAGGAGCACACTCACCAGGACCCAGTGCATGCACCAGAAACAAGAACAATTAGGAAGGATCAGTGTCATCACAGAATGAATTTTATCTCCCCACACCCCCACTTTAAAAAATAGCTATGAAGAACATTTGGATTTGCTTGTTGCCATACAAGAATAAAATTGTCACATAAATCCTTCAATTTTCCAGGACTGTTTAACACTTTTCAAGAACTTTTATTAACATCATAATCATAGCTTGGATCCATCCTACAGATAAACCTTTCCTCCTCTTAACAAAAATAATCTGTCAGAAGCAGATGGAAAAGAAAATAAATTAGCCAAAAACAAGGGACACTCTTATGATGTTTTATCTTCCTTAGGATGTGTGTAAGAGTGGTATGAATGGAAAGAAACTTCTCGAAACACAAACCATTATCTGACACCTTAGAAGCAGGACTATGCAGCTGTTAATGCTGCATGTAAAAGACAGCTCTACCTTTTTAAAAAAAAAAAATGTATTGATCTAGCAGTCAAGATACGAGATACTTTTCATACAAATAAGATAGGAGTCTCTGCAAGCAGTTTTATCAATAATAAGTGCCAATCAGGTGCCTCAGTTTCCCAAAAAAACCTCAGGGTGAAAACAGACATGCAACTTAACTCCACTGTAACATTTCTTATGCATGTTTCAGGGCTGCATAGGGCACCAATACAGCCCTGCAATATGCATAAGAAACGCTAAAGTTGTATTAAAAGAAGAATTATGTGCATGTCCATTTTCACCCTCAGACGCATCGTGAACGGGTCCCCATTCCACCTTGTAGAGGGTGCTGTCAGGCTTGGGGAACTTAGCTCAACTACCTGGCACACATAAAACCCCATAATAATCCTAACAAGAATACACTGTCCTAAAGCCCCAGTCCTGCACAAATGTCCAGTACTTAGACAACTTTCCCAAAGTGCAATATGCCCAAAAGGGCCTTCCCAAAGGGCAATATGTGCAGCATTTGCCTTCGGGAAAAACTCCAGGAGGCAAATGTTGCACAACTTGTGTTTTCTCATGGGAAAACAAAGCCACACATCTTTGTCTCTGATCATGCAGAGGATACAGAGCTCAATTTTCCAGCACTGCATCCTCTACTTGATCAGAAGCAAAGCTGCACAGCTCTGTTTTCCCACTAGACACAAGCCGTGCAGCATTTGGCTCCCAGAGTTTTTCACAGAGCCAAATGCTGCATATTGCCCCATGGGAAAGCACCCTCAATTTCTGAGAAAGCTTAGAATTTGGCATCCAAACCTCTCCTTTTAGCCATTCTTTCTCCACCAAGGTTTTCAAAGCCTTCCTGCTTTTGTCAGGCTCTGTGGAACATATTCTCTTTAGCAGCCCTTCTTTCTGGGCTCAAAGAATAGGAGTGATTCCACCTGAAGCTCCAGCATAGCCTGTCTCCTTTCTGTGGGTTCTGCTGTGTCAAGGCTAGAATTCCAACTTCCCCAGTCATCTCCATCTGCCTGGAGAAAAGCTCTTCCCAACTTTTTCTCCTTTCCAGATAGGCCTTGTAGCTGGGTTTAGTCCCTTCAACTGAGCAACCCAACCCAGGTCCCCTCTGCTCAGCTGTCCATTCTGAGCTTTCATCCCTTTTATTCCAGCCAGGCCCTTTACACAGCTGAGCCTAATCAGCCTTTCTTTTCCTGACAGCCCTGTGACACACATCCAAACAGGATTTGAACCCTTGTTTCCAAGTCCAACTAGTGGTTACATTGGGTATTTTCCGATGTGACGGGGCCTGTATTGGCCCCGTCACGGAATCACCCATTGATCCCCCGCCGGGATCAAACCGGCACGTCCAACAGATGTGCTGGCTGATACCGGCGGGGAATCAGGGATGGGGCAGGGCCATGCGGCTCAACGTGCAGCCACACGGCCCTGCCTCCCCATGCTCTCTGGGCCGGCCGCCCTCTTGGGAGACGGGTGGGCGCCACAGCCAATGTGGCCGCAGCGCCCGCTCGCATTGACCATGGCCCGGAATCCCGCCACTGATTCTGGGCCATGGTAGGGGGACAGATGATACGGTCCCCTTGATCACGGGGGGGGGGGGCGGGGAATCACATTCAACACGCAAATGGAGATGGTCCAGCCAGGACCTCTGTTTGTGTGTTGAATGTGATTCCTCCCCATGATTCACAGCGGTGAACATCTGGCGGGGAGCTTTCGTTCCCCCCAACAGACATTACGGGATCATGATCACCATGTGGGGATTCACCGTGGTTCAGCGTGATCTCGTAATGTCTGAAAATACCCATTGACTCTGATGTGATGCATGAACCAGAGGCGGCTAGTACATATGGGCACTGGAGGCAGTGACCTCCTTGTTCCCATGGCACCCCCCAGCCTGCATCCGCATCCCCCAAACCTTTTATCCTGCCTCTGGCACTGTCACACCTGTGTGTGGCCTGATGCCCTGAAGACACCCCCCTCATCTGGCAGGGCACTCTCTGGCTGCATTCCCATCTGCAGTGGCGGTGGAAGAGGGAGGGGTTAGGGAAGATGCGGCAGCGCGGAGGAGCCGGCTGACAGGAAAAGAGCCGGTGCAATGGGGATCTGCCACAGCTTCTGTCGTGCATGTCAGGGCAGGATTTTTTACCCTGACATGCTCAAGAGAAGCCGTGGAGGAAAGAAATATAGTTAACTATAGCTAGTTATTGTTATATAACCAGTTTTTATAGTTAACTTTAAGAAATATAAAATATAAGAACTATAAGATTGTATAGATGTACTGACTGACATACAATCCATACAATCCAACAGCTCATAACTCCTCAAAAATGGGAATCTTGCTATAAATTCTTGATGTACAAGTGTGTTTTAATTAATGGCTTGAAGGATAGAAAAGCAGAGGCATAGTACACTGAGTCAGGGTTAGACCTGAAGGTACAAAGGATCCAGATACAGAGTGTGGTTGCTGTGTTGGTCCCAAGTAACTGAGAGATAACGTACATAGCAAAGGATAGCATAGATAAGGGTTGGGAAACCTTTTTCAAATGGACCACCTTGAAAATGAGTGCAAGCTCCACAGGCTATATAGGCACCTGGGGCAAGGGAGTTTTACGTGTGTGCTCTGGAAAGGGAAAGGAAAGAAATGACCCAGATCATGGATCTATCCCTGTCTTTAAGATGTCTAATCTCCATTCCCTTTTCCTGAGATGACTCTTTCAGTGCTTGAGGGTACTATATTCATGGTCCAGATTCAGGAATTGGAAAGTAGCCAAATAAAAAACAGCTATTGATGAGCGAGATTTGGTCTACAGGCTGTATATCTCTCACCTAGTCATAAATGTAGATCCAGAGACAAATCAACGATTAATGATCAGTGCCGGCACAGAACATATTTTGTCTTATTTTCACTTTGGGACAGGGGAGTTGACTATCACAGCATGGATTTGCTTACTGCCATGTCAAAACAAAATAACATAGACTCAGGATATTTGCATAGCTGTTGAATAGCTCCGACAATCTCTCTGTTTGACCCTGGGCCAGTTACTTGGGATCTAGGCTTAATTTAATTTAAATGCATTTTCCTTGGATTAGACCAGGGATGGGGAACATTTTCTGTCCTGGGAGCCACACTGAATATTAGTACAAGTTCAAAGGGCCACATCGATGTTGGGGGTGGAGGTGCTTAACAGGTGTATTCAAAAAAAGGAGGGCCCAGATCATGGATCTATTCCCTATCCTTGTGTGCATGCCCTCCTCTCTGCCCCATTATCCTGAGCTCAGTTTTTCATAGGGATGTGCGACCAGGTTGTGGTTCGGTCATTTGGTTGTTCGATTTGGGGACCAGGTTTGGGTTCGGTCGTTCGGTTTGGTCGCGGTCAGTTCGGGCGTTCGGAGATCGGTTTCAATCTAGCTATTGTATGGTCCTGTGATCACGTCGGAAGTTGGAAACCGGAAATTCGAGTGCATGTCGAGCTTGTGTGGGAAGAGAGCATGTGTGTGTGGCTGGCTGTTTGGTTCAGGTGTTTTGGCTGTTTGTGTGTTTGGTTTGGCTGTTGTTTTGGCTGGTTGGTGAGTGTTGGTGGTGGGTGACTGTGTGGTTTTTTTTTATACTGCTGCTTGCTTGAAAAAAATATGAAGAGGGTGAGGATCAATAGGAGGACCTGGGGAAAGGCCAAGATGGAAGAACCGGTGGAGGAGGAAGACGTTCCTGCCGCTGCTGCTGGACCTTCGGTGGTGGAGGAGGAGCAAGACCCGGAGGGCACAGTAGGTGCTGCCACTGCTGCCAGGTTTGTAAACTTTTTTTTTACTTTGAGGACAAGAAGAATACTACTATCCTTTAGAGTGAGCTCACTGGCGTGTGGGTAGGTGCGTGGGTGCGTGGGTGGTGGGCAGTCAGGCACAAACAGTGGGCATCCTCGGGTGGCAGCAGATGTCTGCCACAGAGAGAGAGGGTACGGTAGTGTGTGGGGCTCTTCCAGCAGTCAGACACAAGCACCCCCACCCACACATGTGCCAGGCTAGCAAGGGTCTCCACTCTCCAGTTGCCATTCCTAAGTACCCCCAAATAAGGGCAGTATTTGCACGTGCCAGCCAGGGTCTTTCCAGTTGCCATCCATAGCACCCCAAGGAGGGCAGTATTTGCACATGCTAGCCAGGGTCTTTCCAGTTGCCATCCCTAGTGCCCCAAAGAGGGCAGGATTTGCACGTGACAACCAGGGTCTCTCCATTGCCATCTCTCCATAGAACTCAAAGAAGGGCAGGATTAATTACATGTGCCAGCCAGGGTCTTTCCAGTTTCCATCCCTAGCACCCCAAAGAGGGCAGGATTTGCACATGCCAGCCAGACTCCATTGTCATCCCTCCCTAGCACCCAAAGAAGGGCAGCATTAATTGCACGTGCCAGCCAGGGTCTCTCCTTTTGCCATCCCTAGCATCCCCTAGCACCCCAAGGAGGGCAGGATTTGCACATGCCAGCAAGGGTCTTTCCAGTTGCTATCACTACTAGCACCCCAAGGAGGGCAGGAATTTCATGTGCCAGCCAGGGTCACCGTCTCCAGTTGCCATCCCTACTAGCACCCCAAGGAGGGAGGACTAGAGGCATCATTATAAATGTATGATATTACTTATGTGTTGTTTATGTGTTCCTGTTTCAGAGAGGGTGAGGATGAGGAATCCTCCAATGCTGGTGCCAGGTGCAGGAGGACAACACCAAAGCGGAGATCACTGCAGTGCCACCCCCAGATAGTGGGCATGGGTGGACAAGGTGCAATGTCTGGAGGTGGTATCATAAGAACAATGGATTCACCATCTGCAAGGTAAGGCACAGGGGCTGGAACAACAGGATATGCATTGGCCCATGATCTGTTAGGAACGGAAGTCTCCTGCAGAGAGAGATTGGCACCCACCCACTTGTGGAGACAGAATGCAGACAGGGCTTGACACAGACCATTGGTCTGACACAGTATGGCACTTCTTATGTTCCTTCCTAACTTTTATGTTCTTTAGGCATGCGGCAAAAGATTTAAAAGGGCCAGGGAGGGGACCACATCAGGCCTAATCTCCCACATAGAGAAGCTGCACGGGAGAAGGTGGCTCGGCTGCAGGACTCTGGCATGGCCATTGAGCTGGAGAATCAGCGACAGAAGAAGGGGGGGAAGGCAACCCAAAAGAGATGCCACCAAAGCCCTTTCCCCTCCTCCAGCTCCGATGTGGAGTCCCCTGGGCCCCGGGAGTCTGCAGAGGCTAGGGTCTTTTGGGACGAGGTGGAGAGGCCCATCCAGGACTTCGTGGCCAGCCTCCAGCAGCGAGCAGCCACCATAGAGAACTGACTGGTGGAACGGTTCCAGGCGGTTGAGGTACGGGAACAGAAGGTGGAGGCGTACTCACAGTATGTCTCAAAGTACATCTCCACCAAGATGGCCAACCTGGAACTCTTCCACTAGTCGGTCTCCAAATGGCAGGCGGCCATGGCAGGGACCGTTGACTATGCCGTCGAACACGGCTACCAAAAGTCAGCAGGTGTGATGCCCTCTTCCCCTAGCTCCCATGCACCCCTTCTGCCTTTCCCCCAACTTCTGGGGGGCAGGCCCAAAGACTGAGTACTAGTTGATAAGTTTCCTTTCCAGTTTAAAATGTTTTTTTATTTTTATAATGTGGTTATTGTTGTTGTTTTGTTAATAAAAGTTATATTTGTTGTTATTGTTATGAGCTTTGTTTGTACTGACTAATCTTTCATCCCTCTGTCCTGAAGTTCTGGCTGGCGGGTGGCAGAATCTCATACAGCTTGTCGATCCCTACCAGCAGCACCTGGCACCACATGTATAAGGTATTAACCCAAATATGTGCCAGGCAACAGCAGGGTCTGAATTTGCAGACAGCAACCCAGGAGAGGCAGGGCTTGTGTCTGTGTGGGTGTGACAGAGAGAAAGAGAGACAGGCTCTTTTGGCAGCGAGCATCCATGGGTGGGTGCATGTGGGGGGCAGGCTTGCAGGTAGATGCCCGTGGCTGGTGGCCGCTGGCCAGTCAGGCACGAGCACAGCAGCACCCAGAATGGAATGACAGCACCCCGTGACTGGAATGATGGTCCCACAATCTCATTGATGGTTCCTGGGATGGGTGGGCATGACTGCTTCAGGTACAGTGGAATGACAGCCTAAAGCCTATGGGAGTTGAATGATGTCCGTAGAATTAGTGCATAGTTGGGCACACTTCATTCAATAAATCATGCAATAGGTGGTAGCATAGCAGGTACAGGAACGCACACAGGCAGACAGGCACATATAATACATTGTGTTATATTCCATCTCATTCTGGTAGGTTTGGTGCTGGATGTGGGTGATGGGCATCAGGCACATGAGCACAGATGGGAAATCTTCCTGGTTCTGGCAGGTGGCAGCTTGAGCTGGATATACAAATACCTCTCCACCTCCACCCCCATCTCTCTTGATCTAGCGGGGAGCATATCATCTATCTATCTATCTATCTATCTATCTATCTATCTATCTATCTATGGCCATATAGTGCAGGTGACAGCATGGGTGGGATCATGTTTGTCTCTCCTTCTAGCAGTGAGGAGACTTTCTCTCTCTCTTTCTCTCTCTCTCTCTCTCTTGGCAACAACCTGGACAGGCAGACAGTCACCTTGGCATGAGAGGCAGGAAGGCGGGCTGAAGCAGACTTTGAGCTTGGTGGCAACCTGGGGTACAGAACCCTTGGCACAGACAGCTTATAGGCCTAGGGGCCATTGGCACTAGGAGCAGCAGACATTGGTTGCTGGGGTACAGAACCCTTGGCACAGGCAGCATATAGACATGGGAGCCATTGTCAGCAGCAGAAGACATTGGTTGCCAGGGAAGGCAAGCAGGCAGGCAGCGTGGCATGAGTGGCAGTCAGTCAGACTGAGGCAGGGTTCAAGCTTTGCAACCTGGGTGTGCGGGCAGGCAGGAAGCGTGGCATGAGAGGAAGTATGGCAGGCGGACTTGGGAAGGCTTTGAGCTAAGCAACCTGGGTGGGCAGACAGGCACCTTGACATGGGAGGCTTGAAGGCGGACTGAGGCATGCTTTGAGCTTGGTGGTAAACTGGGCGGGCAGACAGGCAGAGTAGCATGAGAGACAGTAGGGCAAGCAGGCTGGGACATTGGCAGCAGGGCACTCAGATAGGCTAGGGAAGACTGTTCAGCACGAGAGAGCAAGAGCCAGTCAGTGTCACATAGGCGGGCCGAGATTGTGTAGCCATAGGCCGACTGGTAGGCTTACAGTTTCCCAATGCCACCCTGTGTCATGAGGTCAGTCAGATAAGGCGGCTGAGGCAGATAAGGCAGCTGAGAGGGGGGGGCAGAGCGGGTGTCAGACATTGGGACCGAGGGACAGCACCTCAGCAGCAGTAGCCCTAGCCCAGATTGAGGAGGAGGAGCTCCATCCCATGACTGCCACTGGCATGGGATGACGTGTGCCACTACATCATCAATCCTTGTCCAGGGGCAACTCGGGGAATCCCAGCAGCAGAAGGTTCACCTTAATGAACAGCAACTACTCCAACAACTTGGCCCCCAGTCAGGCGGTGCAGGGAGCAAATGTCCCCCATCATTGAGAACACCCGCTCCCTGGGGATGCTGGTTGAGGGCAGGACAGTATACCCTTGGCCACTTTCAAAAGGGCCAGCCACATGTTGGCCTTGCTGGCCCAGTAGGCCAAGGGATCACTGCTAGGATCAATGCATGGTTCGTCCTCCAGGTAGGTCTCCACAGCTGCTGAGATGCCATCATACTCCCTCTTGGAGCTCTGCCTGGGTACCACCTCCACCACTGCCCTCAGCCACACTGCTTGTGGGGGACCCCATGCTCACCAGAGTGGTCTGCACATAGACTGAGCTGCTTCTGCTGTCAACAGGGGTGCTGCTGCTGCTGATGCTGCTGCTGCTACCACTAGAGCTGGGGGCAGGGATAGACCTGCCTGGCTGAGAGGGGTGGCTGCTCCCACTCCCACCATCCCCAGGGTGTCCTGCTGCATAACTCGCTCTGATTGCTGGACCCTCTCCACCAGTGCATGCTTCTGGAGGACATCGAACATTGTCTGGCATGCCATGCTGCCCTTGACCCTGGGGTCCAGCATTGTTGTCAGGACCCGCTGTAGGAGCACATCAAAATGCGCCTCCAGCCCTGACTTCAGCTTATGCACCAGGTCAAGAGCCTCATCGGACAGCTTCCTGCCCCCCAAGAATCTCATCCAGACTCCTGTGGAGACAATGGACGAGAGAGGTCACCTGGCTGAGTGTGGAAGTAGAACTGCTCACGGTCTCCATTACGGCCAGGAACAGTATCAGGATGAAGACCGTTTGAGCCAGAAGCTCCCATTCCTCACCATTAAACCCTTCTGGTGCCCCGCTGTCCATTTCCAGTTGAACCTGATGCAAGGCGGCTTTCTGCTCAAGAAGTCACTCGAGCATCAGGAAGGTGGAATTCCACCGTGTGACCACATCCTGGACCAGCTGGTGTCCTGGGGAGCCTTGCTCGGCCTGCGTCTCCCAGAGAAGCTTGCTGCCCTTCACGATCCAGTTGAAGAACCCCACCAGCTTCCTCCCCCGGTCGATCAGGGAGCTAAGGGTACCTTTCCCAATCCCCTTATCCCCCAAGCCATGAGCGTACCTGACCTGGTGAAGGGTGTGTGCAGCTTAAGGGATGCTGGTGAAGGCCCCGTCATGGACTGCCTTTCATACATTTGCAGCGTTTTCCATCACCACATACCCCTTGGTGAAGGCCACGCCTGACGTAACCTACTCCCTCACCATGGTGGCCAGGGCTAACTCTATGTTCCTGGAGATGTGGGGGCTGGCCATAACTTGTGCCTGAAGCAGGGTCCACCTATACCCTGCTTCAGGACCCCTCCTGTCACTCCCCAAAGCTGCCTCCAGGTCCTGCCACCAGTGTGCTGTTACTACTAGGTACGCATGCTGGCCATTCCTGCTGGACCACAGGTCCATGGTGAAGTGGACTGTGACCTCCCAGCCCCTGCCAACTACTCCCTCACCCGTTCCTTCAAAGTCTGACTGAGGGTGGTGTGGGACAGCAGCTTAAACTGGGGGGCCAGGAATCCAATCAGTCACTGAAAGCCCTTGTCCTCTACAACTGAGAAGGGCTGCCCATCCATCACAATCATTTCGGCCAACAGGCTCTTGGCTGTCTCTTGAAAGCCACGCTGCCATGCTGCTGATGTCCTTAGCAGCTGCCCCCACCCTGGCTCCTCCATGGTGGACTGACGCTGTTGGTGAGGCTCCTTCTTCTGTTCTTCCCCCCGCTCCTGCTGGTAGAGGCAGCAGTTGGTGCAGGACGCTTGCCTGCTAAAGGAGCTGGGCGACTGGCCGCTGCAGTCGGGAACCCGCTGGCATCCACTTCCCCTGCCTTCCTGCTTAGCAGCAGAGCACTGTGGCATGACTTCAGTTCCCTCACTATTGCAGTTGTCCCAAGGTTGGCGATAGGGATGGGAGAACAGAATGGAGTTCGGAAATTTGATGCAGTTCGGTTTGGTTTGAAATTCAAGTTCGGAAATTTGGTTCGGTTCGGTTCGGTTTGAAATTCGAGTTCGGTTCAGAAGTTCTGTTCGGTCGACCGAACACACCAAGTTCGGTCGAATTCCGAACTTCCGAACCAAGTTCGGCTATTCAAAACCAGGTTTTTTTGTGTGTGTTGCCACTAGGGATGGGAGAACAGAACAGAGTTCAGAAATTTGGTTCTGTTCGGTTTGAAATTCGATTTCGGTTCAGAATTTCGGTTCGGTCAACCGAACAGACCGAGTTCGGTCCAAACTCCGAACTTCCGAACCGCGTTCGCCCATCCCTAGTTGGCAAGCACGTACCCACACTTCACCAGCTTATTGCACAAAGTGCACTGCACCTCTCTGGGATCATCTGCCCGCACCAGCTTAAAATGTTCCTATACAGATGATTTTTTCCCCTCCTGCCTTCTGGCCTGCCCCGGGTGACACACTGCTGCCAGCGCTGCTGGGAGGGGCAGAACTTGGTGGCACTGGCGACACAGCTCTGGGAAGAGGGTTAGCCATCACCTCAGCTCCAAACATTTCCTCTGCGGCACTAGTGTCTGCCTCTGACTCACTGTCTGCGATCACGGTTTTGTCCCTGTACTCCCATGAAGGGGAGTACAGGGACCCTGAGGCTAGACTGCCCATGTCCACCATACTGCTGGCACTCTCCCTGTGCCCCCCTCTATAGCTGCTACTATTGCTGCTGCTGCTACTCCTCTCCCTACTACCATTGCCCAGGGAGCGGGCCCTGCCTGTAGCAGTCAGGGTGGGATCCACCAGCTCTGGACTGCTGGGGATCGCCTCAACAATGGGGCACATTGGTGGCCCTGGAGGAACATCGGAAGCAGCAGAACCTGCTCCAGCACCCACAGCAGCAGAAATAGATGCAGCCTCATGTCCTGCAGGCCTTCCAGTGGCAGTGGAGGAGGGCACTGCCAGGAGGTGATGCTGAGCTGCTGAAGCCTGTTGCTGCCCTAAAGTAGGCCTGTGGAGTTTGGAGCATAGTGATGTGCTCTGGCTGCTGCTGCCTGATGCCACTCTGCTGGCATGGCCCCTAACCCTACCACCTCTTCCACGTGCCACATTGCCTGTCTAACAGGCAGCAGACAAGCATCTCCTTCTCTTCTCCATGGCTTACAAGTCAAAGCACAGCAACACACAAATATTATATTATATTATATTATATTATATTATATTATATTATATTATATTATATTATATTATATTATATTATATTATATTTATTATATTATATTATATTATATTATATTATATTATATTATTCAATTTTTTCTCTAATATATCTCTAACTAACTATTCTAAAATCTATGTAACTAAATATTAAATCTAAAGGCCTAGTCCTACAAACACACTGTATCAAAACTGAACTAACACTATATCTCTATACTAAGCTAACTTCTATCTATCTATAGTAACTAGCAACTATATCTAATATCTGTCTATCTATCTATACAATATTACACAGGGATGGGGGGGACACAAAGAACACAAGGAGGTGTACAAAACTGAAATTAAACCTAAATCAATCTAATAATCCTACTCTAAATAAATCCAAAAAAGAGGGGAAGGGAATCACGGATGGAATATACAGAGGGAGAGGGAAAGGATTCAATGGAGGGGGGAGGAAGAACACGGGAGGGGGGAGGATAAAAATAACACCTAAATCTATCTAATATAATCTAAAGAAATGATCATATGGAGGTTGGTGGGTTGGATGGGTGAAATAGGAGGAGGATGGCAATGGACTGAGAAGAACAAACTGCTGGGAGAGGGAGCCTTCTGAAAATGCCTGCTGTCAGGAACAGTGACTAGCTCAGAAGGTGTTGGAAGGGGGGGAGAGCTATGAGTTTTGTTACTTGCTGTGATCATCTCACCATAAGCCCCATTGGCTCTGTTCCGCCTAGCTTTTGGCCAAACGCAGCCTGTCAAGCCAGTGGTCTGAGGAAAAAAGGTATGGTGATTCGGCAGGCTGGCTGCTACTCCAAGCCTCTCCACCCCTAGAGCCTGGAAGTCTGCTCCTCAGCTGACACACACACACACACACCCCGGGTCAGGCGGTTGTCAACTGGTCACTCACTGGTCACGTTTCTCCCACCTGAACCATCCAAACGCGATCCGAACCGACCAAACTGTTCGGTCGTTTCAGAATTCGGTATCGGGTTCGGTTCAGTCGGTTCGGATTGAGTCGTCCAAACGGACCAAGTTCGGTCCGGACTCCAAACTTCCAAACCATGTTCGCACATCCCTAGTTTTTCAGTGCTTTGGGGTAGAGACTGGACCCAGGAGCCAGATCCAGGCACTGGAAAGGGGCCACATAAAAACTTGCCAAGGGCCACATTTGACCCCTGGGCCTGAGGTTCCCTACCTCTGAATTAGACCTATTGAAGCCATGCTGGTAAAGCCTGACTGATTTCAATAGGTCTCCCTCCAGGGCAAGTACACTTAGTATTGCTTTCCCTCAACATGATCTTCTGGGCAATTAAAAATTGTCAGTACTAATTAGCACCTGTGTAAATCTGGTTAGGATCATCATATCCAGGTAACATGATTCTCTAAGTAGATAGAGCTAACATTGCCTAGGAGATGTTAGCATGGAGAGTAGTTACTGATCCAGTTTTTTGTTGACCTTCAAAATTTAGCCTGTTTTCATCTGAATATTGCTAGGGCACACTACTCATCATAGTAACTGTACACTATTAAGGTATGTAGGTGTTAACCTATATAGACAGAGATACAGGAGAGTGTACTTGGTATTTTCCCCAATTACAGACTTTAGGTTACTTTTTCATAGTGGGCACTTAGCCAGAGACTTATGCTTGCACTAAAACATTAGTGCTGGTGATATTCACTCAGAGAATCACACCCTATTTTGGTAATTTATGGTCACAAATGATATTTTTCATTTTGCCGACACGTCTAGTCTGTTGGACCCTAAAATTAACTAGAATCTTTAGATGTTAAAGGAGAAATTAATATGGAAAATGTCAAAGTGGATAATAACTACTACCAATTTTATTTCCGTTTGGTCATTTCAATATTTTGTATCACACCATTTCAGCAATATTAGCACTATTATGCATATGCAATTGCCAAAAATAATTTAACCAGAATACCAAGTTCAAGTTCAAGTTATATTTATTGTTTAACCTTAGGTTTTTAACACATACGTATACATATATATACATAATACATTAAAAAACCACATAAACAGAGAATGATACAAACCCACATCGACCAAGAGGTGTCAATGATTAACAAATCATCAGAAAAGAACCATGCACATTTCATCAGAATACACCTAATCCTCTCCCTCATCCTGATCAGGCAGTATAGACCATAGACGTATGAAAATCTGACCGTACCTTGCTACCGTCCTAGATAAGACCGTATCCGCCCCTCCAAGAAATTCCCTCACCTTGCCCTGTAATCAAAGGGAGCCTGAATAAATTTGCCCAATAGGGCGTCTCTAGGCCCCTTCAAGGCTGGGCATCGAAAAAAGATGTGATCATAGGAGTCCACCTCCAATAGATCACATAACCGGCAAAATCTCCTAGCCCTCGGTATACCTCTATATCGACCCTCCAAGAGTGCAGAAGGGTAGACACCACAACGGAAGCATGCGAGGGCCCTACGTTGATTAAAATCCTGCCACCTAGATAGGTAACTGGTCCTGATGTTCATAGAGCCCCCTAGTGGGTAATCAGGTGCAACCCTCTGGGTGGACAACCTGGACCTTTCAGATTGTAACTCTTGGTCCTGGATCCTCTGCCTAATGAGGGACAAAGCTTGTCTGGGGCCAAGGGGCCCCAGGGCTTCTCTTGAAAGCCCCAGCAGCCTAACCTC
>QEPC01014028.1:364342-379658 GCA_003113815.1 Sphenodon punctatus
GGGAAAGGCATACAAGCACTGTGTAATAACCTTAGCCCTGAAAAGCCGCAGGGCTGGTACTGCTAATTTCCCCCCCTGTGTATAGAAAAACCCCAGGACTGCTCTGAGTGTATTCTTAGCCTGTAGCACCATCGCCCTATGATGAGGTTCCCAACTCAGGGAAGGGGACAAGATCACCCCCAGGTACCTAAATTCATTCACCTGGGCAATGGGGTTCCCCCCAATGTCCCAATGGTGGATCTTCCTTCTTGACTGCCTTCCCATCACCATAACCTTGGTTTTAGGGAAGTTAATCTTCAGCTCCTCCCTATTACAATATTCCCCAAACCTCAGCATCACCCTCCTCAGGCCTACCAAGGTCTGGGAGATAAGCACCGTATCGTCTGCATACAGCAGAGCTGGAATCCCCCTAGTGCCAATTTTGGGAGCATGGGTGTCGTAGGTTTTTAGGAAGGGGATTAAGTCATTTAGAAAAAGGTTAAACAGGGCCGGTGCCAACAGGCAGCCCTGTCTAACACCCCTAACAACCCTAATTCCCTCCGTAAGTGACTGGGCGAGACCCATACAGACTCGGATTTGGTTCCTCGTATATAACTTAATAAGTAGAAAGAGGAGCCTTCGGTCTATCGAGGTGGCCCCTAACTTAGCCCATAACCTTTCCCTATTGATGGAATCAAAGGCCATGGAAAGATCTACAAAACATAGGTAGAATTTGTGCTGCTGGGCAACATAACGATCTGCCAAGGAAGAGAGTACGAGGATTTGATCCACAGTAGACTTCCCACTCTGAAAACCCACCCGCTCTGGCTCTATGATGTTATTCTCATTAATCCATGCCAAAAGCCTTTCCAGCAAAAAGCGAGTGTACAGTTTGCCTATGATGCTTAATAGACATATTGGGTGATAATTCCCAGGATGAGAAGCATCGCCCTTCTTGTGGATGGGGACTACTATACCATTACACCATGTTGAGGGGATTCCCCCGGTGGAATTTATTTCAGAAAAGAGGGGAGCCAAAAAACTGGCCCACCATTCAGGATCGGCCTTCAGTAATTCAGAGGAAATAAGATCCTCACCAGGGGCCTTCCCAGATCTTAGTCTGGTAATAAAGAGGATCACCTCCTCTTTAGAAATGGGGGGCCACTCAGGGAAATAATCTGCTGGCGATAAAGGAAACTCGTCACTAACAGCAGCAGAAAATATTCCGGTGTAAAACTCAACCCAACGAACCGCCGAGATTACCGAATTGGAATTCTTAGGTCGGCCCGGGGGAAAAGCTTCCAAAAGGAGCCCTGGTTACCATCCCAGGCAGCCCTTAGTAGCCTGGCCCATTTAATCTCCTGATAGTCCTTTCGCTTGGACATAATCATTTGTCGATAATGCCTCCGAGAGGCAAGAAAGGTCAACCTAAGCAGCGTGGTGGGATTGCTCTTTAGCCTCTTAGCAAGCCGGTGCAGCTCTTTCCTCTGCATTCTACACTCTTGGTCAAACCATGAAGGAGGCCTCCCAGGCCTAACACCTCTAGGTTTAGTTGTAACTAAGAGAGGATGTAGAAGAGCCATCAGTTCATTAAATTCTACAAGGCAACTGCCTTCATGAGCTACCATCCTATCCACAAGATCTTTAACTGTTGGTTGTAAAATAAAATCCTCAAAAGTTGCTTTCAGATCATTGGACCATTGAGTCCGAATTAACCCACCCCCCTCCCCAATTCCCGAACCCTTGCCCACCAATGGGAGACTAAAAGGGTCCGCCAGCAGCAAAAATAACGGGAAATGATCAGACTCTTCTCTTGGGATAATGCAAAATTCTTGTTCATTCTGAAAAAACATTTCTGAGAGCAAAAAATAATCAATAATACTAGATCCATCAGCTGAATGAAAAGTAAAGACCCCATCATGGTCTCCATCAAAACGACCGTTCAAAACCATAAGTCCAAGGGAGGTCAAAAGATCCCTCATTTGGCCAGCACCGGAGCTAACAATACAGTCCCTAGAGAAGCAGGGCCCCGGTAGCCAATCAGAGTCATCGAGCCTTAGGGGTTCAGTAATCGAAGTAGAATTGCCCAATCTTATATTAAAGTCACCCCCTATAAGCAGAATAGCCCCGGGGTATAAGGTGCAACACCTTTGCAGTTTCTTAAGAATCCCTAACCATAAGTCAGGTGAGAAAAAATGGGAAGAAGTAGAGGGTAGACATATGTTCCCCAACAATATCTCCAGCCCCGATGGAAACAAGCAATGGTGTAACGAAATATACGAGCCTAAGGAATCACAAGCCTGAATTTGGACCTGTTGACGTATAGAGACAAAAAGAGCAAGGCCTCCACTTGGCCTGCCTGGCCCTGTTGCTGGGGAAGCAGGCAGGGCAAACACCCGAAATCTTTCACACCAAAAATCCGATAAGACCCAGGTCTCCTGTAACAAGAGAAAGTCAAATTCAGACAAAAAGGAGAGAAAATCTGCATCCAGCAGGCGGGCTTTCCACCCTGCAATATTCCAGCTCAGGATTCTTAACCCGGGGTAATCTGCTACTGTATGTCATTTATCCAAAACCAGCTCTTTATCAATCTGGGAACTACAAACCTCAAGGACCTCACAGCCTAGGGGTTGCGAGGAGATTACTGGTGCCTTGGAGATCCGGGGCAAAGGATCAGGTGGTCTATGCTCCCCGTCCTTGCCCCTCTCAATCTCTGCTCCCCCCTCCACACCTCCTGCGGGTTGGGACAGCCAGGCAACCTGGGGTAGCAGTGGATCCATAAGGGAGGTTGATCTACGGGCCGAGGAAAGAATAGAAACTGCGCAATTCCCCTCCATCCTCGCTTCCCCTGCCATCTCAACTAGAGAGGAGGAGATTGGAGGACAGAACGGGGAGACGGGGACCTTAGCCACCATCCCGCCGCCCCTACCACCATCCCAGCCCGATGAGGAACACAACAACATCCTACGGGACTTAAGATCTCCCAGTTTTTTTAGACAATACCCCAAATTGGTCCAGAAGGCCTTTCTGATTTATCTGAGCAGTAGCTTGAAATAAATTAGAACTTGAGGTTATTGGCCCTGGACCCTCCACCTGGGGCGGCCCCGACAAAACCTGCTCGCATTCCATACTCCCAACTTCTTGACTAGTTCCCTCGCCCTGAGTGGGCAAAGGATCCACAATAGGTCCTGTCGATAATAATTCCGTAACAGGTGGACCGACAGTCCTTGCTACCATTGGTGCCCTCCTTGCAACGGCGTGCCTCTCCTCAATATACCCATTCCCTGCCTTACAGGTTTGTAAGCCCCCAATTCTTGAGGCAGCTACGCAACCTCGAGTTTCTTCGGTATTGGGGGCTCCCTGGACGTCCAGTTGCACCACAAAGGTGCTGTTCCTATATAAATGATGTTTAACCTGCGTTGCCTGAAAACAGTCCTGCCCAACTTGCGCCACTCTAGCATTGCTAGAGTGGCGCAAGCAATGTAAATTGCTTTCCTCTTTAATACCTCTTCCCTTCTTAGGATTATAGAAACCCACACGGGGGAATCAAAGAGAATTTTCATCATATGGCGATTTCTTGTACTACTGATGACAACAATAGAAACAATATTATGACTAACAATAGGTTTGTGAGTCAGTAACCATAAGTTTTCAGCAATATCTAGGGGGGTACTCCATGAGGGTAGATAGCCATTCACCAAGGGACATACAGTAAAAATTAATTCCCTAGAAGATAATTTGTATAATGGTTGATCATTACCCTGACCAGGAGCATTACTTTGGTCCTGTCTCTGAGATAATGATTGAGGAAAGCATCTTCCAGCACCTGCTGGATTTGCTACATTCTGGGTCCAGGCGCCCGGCTGTGATACTAGCCTCCCCCCACACGTATTCCTCCTTACTTCCCCCAGACCCACTGGTTCGCTAGACTTATGGAGCAGCTCTAGATTTGGGGTCATACCCCCCTCACCCCACAAATTCCCCTTACATGCGAATAGATTTAGTAACTCAAATTTCTCATGTAACTGATTAAGCTGAACAAACATAAATTTCATAATATCAGCTGTAAGGGCCACATGACTTGTAAGAATATCAGTCAAGTTAGTCACCCCAGCCTCCTCCGCGACACCTCTATGGTGAGCAACCACAGGGGACCATCGCCCCATGGCCGTATGATTCCCTGGGGGAGTAGGAGATAATAAATCCTGCACAGGAGTCTCTGGCAATGGCACGGGGGAGGCCAGAGCAGCAAAGCGGTTTCCTTCAAAAAGGTCCGGACAACCATCTGGTCTACAGCCTTTCTCGATCAAAAAGCTCTCCATCTTCCGTTGTTTTAAAATTCTCTCCAATGACAAGGAGGCGTTAGCCGCCTCGGGCCTTGGGCGTTTAGATCTCTTCATGAGTCACTATAGCAGCTGCTAACATTGGAACCCTACCACCCCTACTCCACACCTAAGGCCGCGCACAAGGGCACGCCCTTGTAAGCATGGCCCTTAGGCGCGCAGCGCGCCCCTACGGCACTGCCGCAGGCATGCCTTCTCCTTTTAATCTGGCCGCTTTAGGCTCCACAGGTATCCCCGAGTCAATCAGCTCTCCCAGGTAGCGAAAGGCAGCGGCTCTGCTAACAGCCCGTTCTCCGCTCACTCCACACTGCTGCAGGCACGCCTTCTCCTTTTAATCTGGCCACTTTAGGCTCCACAGATATCCCCGAGTCAATCAGCTCTCCCAGGTAGCGAAAGGCAGCGGCTCTGCTACCAGCCCGTTCTCTGATCACTCCACACTGCCGCAGGCATGCCTTCTCCTTTTAATCTGGCCACTTTAGGCTCCACAGGTGTCCCCAAGTCAATCAGCTCTCCCAGGTAGCGAAAGGCAGAGGCTCTGCTACCAGCCCGTTCTCCGCTCACTCCACCTAACCAGAATACCAAAATGACCCCCCAAAACTCTCAAAACCAAACTGAAGAAAACAAAATAACCAAAATGGAATTCCAAAATACTGGCTACGCAAATACGTGTTTTAGTTGTGGGTTTCAGTCCTACTACCCAAAGGACTATCCAAAAACACGTGTAATAGTACTACTAAACTACTAGTAACTACTACAATACACTACTACACTGCTACACTACTAGTAATAGTACTATAGTACTACTACACTCAGATTCACCCCTTTCTCTTTGTCTTCTCAGCCAAAACCCTTGTTCACACCATGGTCATCTTGACTACTGCAACCTCCTCCTTACTGGCCTCCCTCGCCTCTCATCTGTCCCCCCTTATTTCCATCCAAAACTCCACTTCTAGGGTCATCCACTCCACCCGTCGCTTCAACCACGTGCAGCCTCTCCTCTCCTCGTTTCACTGGCTCCCCCTCCCCCAATGCATCCTTCACAAACTCCTGGTACTTACCTACAAAACCCTCCACAACCTCCCCCCTCACCTCTCAGCCTTCATCTCCTTATACACTCCTGCACACACTCTCCGTTCCTCCTCTGTCACCTCCCTCGCTCTCCCTCATCTCCCCTGCTCCCCTAACTGCCTTCATCCCTTCTCCCTAGCTGCCCCCCATACCTGGAACTCACTCCCTGCCCACATCCACCTTGCCCCCTCCATCCGATCCTTCAAATACCTCCTAAAAACCCACCTCTTCCTTGACGCCTTCCCCGACGCCCGCTAGTACTCCCCTCTCAACATTTACTGTCCGCCTAACTACAACCAAGCCAAGCACGTGCAGCTTAGACTCCGCATCCACTTGAATGCTTTTATCCCTTGTATTTCCATATGTCCCCTATCCCTGTATCCCCCCCTCCTAGTCTACTAGATTGTAAGTGATAGGCAGGGACCGTGTCTTTCTCATTAGTATGTAAAGCGCCAGGTACAATACTGGCACTATACAAATGCTTGTAATAATAAATAAATAAATAAATAAATAATAATAATATTAATAAATGACAAATCTACTATGCATTTCAACTCTAGCTGAACTTTTAACCACAATTAATAATATGAAAATAATAATATGAAAAACCAAGGCATTTATACCTTAATATCCTATCGTGTTTACTACAGCCATCATTAAAAAGCACACATTGAAAGGTTTCCTGCAGTCCCCTGCAAACTGTTATTTCTTTAAATATAATGCTTTGCATTCCACACTGTTTCTTTATTGTTGTCCCTCCTGCAAGTATAAATTTGGAAGAGCAGTGACTGGTGCTTGCTCTTCTGATAGCTTCATTTCTCCTATGCTGTATCAGGCTTTTGGTTCTGAATCAGAAAATGTAAGAGGATAAGGAATTCCAGTCAAAGATCTCCTTGTCTCATGCAGTTTCTGACATCTCTGTTCAATTGTTTATAATCTCTTTTCAGTGATCAAGGACTGCTGTGGAGGGAAATATGACTTGATTGTTTTGTTTAAAATGTGGATCAAGTCATGTTGCTGAGGATCATCTTTTTTACTAACATTTAAATTATTCATCTGTCTGCAGAAAGCCTGAGAGCTATGTCTGCTGGAAAATAAAATGCAAATGTCCTTTTGATTTTCTAATTAGGTTCTATATTCATTCTACTGTGATGTGCAGATATCATACCTGATATCTGGCAGTACCCTGATTAAGCATGGTTCAATAATAATGTCTTCCTAAGTAACTACCTCAGTCGGTCAAATATGCTTCATTAACTCAAGTATAGTTAGGGGTATTTGTAAGTTTGGGATGAAAAGAGGCTGGGGAAATCATTTGAATACAGCACATACAGCACATTGAGTACAGCACATACAAGTCTGAGTGTGGTCAGTCTAAATATTAAAGCAAAGGAATTGCAACAGTAATACTAGGTGTTATTCCTGATTCAGATAGTATTGGTCTTCTTTTCATCTATATAATCCTTTGCTTCCATACCTATAAACATGTATGTTTATAGTAATAATATTTATAGTAATAATACAAAGTAATAATACAAAGTAATTAATAATACAAAGTAATGATAAGAATTGAGGCTCCAGCCCGAAAAGTACTCCATCAGCACAAGTGTTATTTATTTCATTATGACTGATGCAGACAGAGTGGTTGGAAGATCAGGATTTAATTCATTAATACTTTTAGAGAGCTTCTATGGAAGTTGTGGTATAAATAGGAATTATTGCAATGATTACCTCAACTGTAGTGATTTCTATGGCACTGATGTAACAAAGAATTGGAAAATATTTAGTTATTATTGATCTCAGCATTTAGCTCCATTGGTAGAATTGTGTTCTTCTCTGTTTTAAAAGATACGGGCCTTGATCCCAAACCCCATGCACTGAACAAACCCTGCGAACGCATCTCATGTGCAATCCATGTGTGCAACTTGCACACACCCATGCAGGCAGGAGTATGGCCAGCACACAATCGATGCACAAGTCACATGCACGTAAGTCATGCATGCGGAGGTTTGGGATCGAGCCCAGTCTTAGCCTGGAATCTTAGGGTGTTTTTATACGTGGCCATGTTAACTCCATTATGGCCACCCGTGGTGGTGTCACGTCTGTTCCCATCCTCCAGATGTTTGCTCTGGGTGGGAGCAGAGTTTACTCCAGACCGTGGCAGGGCTAAGTCCAGGATGTGTGCTGGGCTCCCTGCCACGGTACATTTCAGAGTTAGCCCTGCCACGGTAATAATCATATCTGATGACCAACTCTACCTAACTCCAGCCAGTGACCGGAGCTGTTTCAAGCAGGTGCGGTCAACTCATAGGCCACCGCACCTACCTGTCAGGGACGAGGCAGGGCCTCACAGAGCAGTATAGGGGGTGGGACAATGCAGACCCATGTCCGCATGTCCCCCGCCCTCTCCCCACCCCCTCCCCAGCCACTGGCATGTTTTTTCAGAAGCTGGGCTGACTCCTGCCTACCACTGACAGGATCAAAGTGTAGCAGCTCAAAGAGCCATCACATTTAAAAACACCCTTACCTTCATAGAAGTCAATGGCAAAACTCTCATGAACTCAAGTAGAGGACAGATTTTCCCTTTAATTTCTTTATTGCCTAATTTTAACAATGGGTGAAAACAGACATGATGCTAACCACCCTTTAACCACCCTTGGTGGTCATTTATGCATGTTTCAGGGCTGCATAGGGCACCAATACAGCCCTGCAACATGCATAAATAACCACCAAGGGTGGTTNTAGTAAACTGTCTAACATTTTTATGATCTTCAAAATTCAGTCTCTATCTACATCTGTGTATTGCTAGAGCATGTCTCATCATAGTAATTATACACTATTAAAGTATGTAGATGTCAGTCTAGAGAGAAAGAACTACAGTTATAGTATGTTTGAACTTTCCCCCAAAATACAGAGCTTTGGCTACTTTTTCTAAGTGAATGCTTTGATGATACCCCACCCTGATTTTAGATGCTCAAGCTGGTATTTAAATGTCAAAATAACTACTTTAAAATCTGATTTTAACATAAAATAGGAGATCTGCGCTTATCTTATTTGTGCACTTGCATAAAAAAACAAACCATCTCAGATTTTCTCTTTAACCTCTTTTCTACGTTAAGAAAAAAACCCTCAAAATTTACAAATGTACCAAACTTGGCAACTACAAATGTGACCTGATAGGGCTTGTTGAACCAAATTTGGACACTGCTGCAAAGCCATTAGAGTGTGCTTTCCTCCTCAGCAACCTCTTTGTCATTGTTATATAACGATAGGATGGATTTTGGATCAGTATAAATACTTAATAGTCCACTGGGTGAGAACCAGTAGGTATATTTTCTATTATGTGTATTTTCCGGTATGGGTGCATGTTCGCTCCACAGAGCATGAAAGACCTTGTAAACCATGTCTGGTGGCACTGAAGCATGACTGGTTAACATCTACCTTCACTGTCAGCTGTTTCTGGTTGCTATGCTAGCTTGTAAACTTTACTGCTGTGTGTGGTGTAGTTCACATAAAGTTATAAAAGTAACATATAGATTTGTTTTTTGTCTGGGGAAGGAAGGAAAACTTTTTCACAAGGACACTTCATTGATAGTCATGGGGAGACTGAATCTGACAGTTTCAGGATACTTGTTAATTTGTGTTTTATTTATAATAATAATAATAATAATAATAATAATAATAATAATAATAATGTGGCATTGGACGCAGCAGTAATAATAATAATATTATATTTAATTACTGCTGCATTTAATGCCACATTTGATGCAGTAGGGGAACCAAAGGTAATGAATGCCCTGCCTTGTCCTGTTTTGTGGGATCAGTTTCTGTCTGTGTCGTCCACTGATGCTGTGGATGTCCTGGAGTCTATCAGGAACCACCTGTTGTGAATTAGATCCATGCCTGTCCTGGCTGGTTAAGGACATCCGGGAGATATTGGGGCTGTTGCTGGCTGGAGTGGTCAGGGTAGGACTCCTGGGTGCCTCAAGGAAACCATCGTGCGCCCACTGCTCAAGGAACCATCTCTTGACACTGACTCCCTTGCTAGCTATCGGCCAGTCCCTAACCTTCCATTCTTAGGGAAGGTTATTGAATTGGTAGTGGCTCAGCAGCTTCAGGCACATTTGGATTGGATCAATTTTCTGGATCCCTCACAGTCCAGCTTTCGTCTGGGTTATGGTACTGTTCTTGTGGCCTTGATTGACTACCTCCGCTGAGAGTTAGATCAGGGCTGTTTGACCTTTTTTGTTTTGGTTTGTTAGATCTCTTGACTGCTTTTGATACCGTTGACCATAAGATTGTTATTGTTATTGTTGTAAGCCACCCCGAGCTGCCATTGTGTGCAGGAGGGGACGGGATATAAATGTTTATAAATAAATAAATAAGATGCTGGTTACCTGCCTGTGGGACTGTGCTGAGGTGGACAGAATTGTTCTTGAATGGTTCTGCTGTTTCCTGGCTGGGAGAACCCAGCGTGTGATACTGGGGGTCTGCTCCTCATCTCCCTGGGATCTCACATGTGGTGTCCCACAGGGATCTATTCTGTTTCCTCTTCTGTTCAATGTGTATATGCAGCTACTAGGTGAGGTCGTGAGAGGGTCATCAGTATGCTGACGACACCCAACTTTAACTCTCGTTATCAGCTGACCCAGGTCCGACCATCTTGTTGCTTACCCGGTGTTTGACAGCTGTGGGAGACTGCATGAGGACAAGCTTTCTGAGGCTGAATCCTGACAAGATGGAGGTGACGCTGGTGGGGAGGGCTGGGGGGTTGAGGTCGACGTCATTGATGGGGGTTCACCCCTCCCTGGTTCCTTAGATCCATAGTCTGGGGTTGCTCCTCGATTCATAGCTCCAACTGGATGTCCAGGTGGTGTCTGTGGCATGGAGTACCTTCTGCCAGTTACATCTGGTATGGCAGCTGAGGCCATATATTTCAAACATCGACCTGACCACCATCATCCATGCCTTCATAACTCAAGACTGGACTATTGCAACACACTTGATGTGGGGCTTCCCTTAGTGATGGTTGGGGAACTTTAGGTGGTGCAGAATGCAGCGGCCCACATCCTTACGGGGAAAGGTTGCTGTAAGCATATAACACCTACACTTTATTTGCTGCACTGGCTGCCTATAGTCTTTTGGGCCCAATTCAAGGTTTTTGTTCTTACCTATAAAGCCCTAAACAGCCTAGGTTATGTCTATCTGAGGGAGTGCCTCCCTTCTCTGGGTTGTGGATGGATCTCTGAAGTTGGCTGGACATGCCCTTCTTGAAGTTTCCGATTTGTGGCAGGCAGCAGTGTTGGAAAGGGTGTTCTTCTTTGTGGTGGCATTGTGGCTGTGGAATTCCCTGCTGGTAGAAGTCCGCCTGTCCATGGATCTTCCCCCCTTCAGACACCACTGTAAGACCTGGCTATTCTTCCAGACTTTTGGAGGTGGAGACTGGTGGGGGGGGAGGGTTGAGACTTTTCTTTGGATTTTGTGACGTTTTAAACTTGACTTATATTGATATGTATGCTGGGTTTATATGTTTATTGCTTTTATTGTAAGCCGCCCTGAGCTGACAGAGGCAGGAGGGGGAGGAATAAAAATATTTGTTGTAATAATAATAATATTAAATATAGCACATGCAATATGCCTGGCATTCTACAATCATTAGTTAGAGACAGGTCCCTGGCCTGAGGGACTTTTCTTACAATCTAGGAAAGACAAGGGAAGGGGGGGCGGGCGGGGGGAACTTAGGAAAAGACAGGAAAACTTTCAAAGAGTTGAGTAGTCATAGGTACATGTGCTTTGATTAGTTACAGCAGAAAGCAGGACCATGGATGCTAGGAGAGTAGGAGCATCATTGAGCAATCAATGGGGTGAGTTCCTAGAGAAAGCCTAAGGAAGACATAGGTTTTTGAAAGATCTGAAGTCTGCAAGAGATGAAGAAGAGCAGGGCCGACCTTACCATGGGGCGGACCGGGGTAGCCATCCCAGGACCTGATCCCAGGGGGGCCGCACACTACCTGACTGGTTGCACCCTCTTATCAGTCTGCCTGCCCTCTCACCACTCTGCAGCAGCCTGGGCAGGGGGTGGAGGGCGATGAACTGCCACTGCCCCCACCACCCTCACTACCTGGGTGCCTCACTACCCCAGCCAGCCCACTTCAGTGCTGCTCTCTGCTTCTCCTGCACCACCTACTCGCTCTGCTGCTGCAGCTACCACCAAATGTTCTGCTGTGCTGTGTGCCTCCACGCACATGTGCATGCCAGGGAGAACTATTTCCTGGATGTGGCATGCTGGGAAATGTAGTCTCAGCATGCCAGATTCAGGAAAATGGCTGGCCCCAGCGTGCACATGTGCATGGAGGCACACAGCCAGCAGGCGGGATCAACTGTAGTACAGCAGCAGTACAGGCGGCAAGAGGAGGAGAGTGTGTGAGAATAAGTATGTAGGTTTGAGTGTGTGTGTGTGTGTGTGTGTGTTTGATTAGGTGTGTGTGCGTGTGCTTGTTTGAATGAGTCTATGAGTTTGTTTGAATGAGTCTGTGTTTGTGATAGATAGTTGGTTTGAATCTGCCTGTGCGAGTTTGTGAGTTGGTTTGAATGAGTCTCTGTTTCTTAGAATGTGTGTGTGTGTAATATTAAATGAATATCTACACCTTTATATCTTCTGTAACATTAAATGAGTAACTACACCTCTGTAACTAAGTTGAGCATGTGCACTTGAGACCTCACAAGCTCATGTACGTATCCTTGTCTCTTCCTCTGTTTCCCCCACCCTTTGTCTCCCCCTCCCCCCTTGTCTCTCTTAGATTGTAAGCCCACTTGGTCAGGGACCCTGTCTCTTTCTTACAATTGTGAAGTGCCAGGTACATTGCTGGCAGTATATAAATGCTTAATAATAATAATAATAATAGTAATCAATAATAAGTGCTTGTGTGTGTTTGAATGAGTATCTGAGTTTGTTTAAATGTGTGTGAGAGAAAGTTGGTTTGAATGAGTCTCTGAGTTTGAGTGTATTTGAATGAGTGTATGGGTGTGATTACATGTGTGTGAGTGAGAGAATGAACATGTGTGTGAGTGTGTCAGAGAGAATGAATGAGTGTGTGTGTGACTGATTGAATGAGTGCATGTGAAAATGAATGTGTGTGACAGAAGTGAGTGTGTGTGTGTGTGTGTGTGTGTGTGTGTGTTAGAGAGAAAGAGAGAGAGGTGAGACTGTGTGTGGGGGTAGGAAAGGGGTCAGAGTTGTGAAAAGTGGGTGAAGCCATGGAAAAGTGGGTGGGGCTATGGGAAAGTGGGCAGAGCCATGGGGGAAGTGGGTGGTGCCGTTGAAAGTGGGCAAGGCTGAGGGGGCCTCATATTTAGTCTTCACCCTGGGGCTTGCACTGAATATAGTGTTACATTTTTGAAGTTTCCTGCCAAAACTTGCATTCTGCTCTTGGTTGCTGTTGCAGCTTGTTCCATACTGACTGTAGGGTTGGGGAACAATGAGGGGACACAGCTGGGGGTTTGGTGAACAACAAGGGGACACACGTACTCCACTTCACCCTCCTTTCAGGGACAGTCAGGTAGTGCCTGGGAACAAACCCTCAGGATCTAATAGGGATGTTGGGAGTATCAATCCCCAGCCTAGATCATCATAGGGAACTGAGAGGTACGCACACCTTAATGCTGTCGCAACCCACGAGCACTCAGAAACCAGGAGCGGCGAGGAAGTGAGAGGTAGTGCAGGGGGGTAGGAGTGCCCGAACCCTAGGGAAGGAAAGGGAAGGGAAGGGAAGGGAAGGGGGATAGGGCTGTCACACCGAGAATACCCAGGAGATGTGACCCATATGAACACCCACAAGGAAAAGTCTTACCTGATTCACGCAGCACTCACTCACAGAAACACTTGATCCACGCACACACTACACTCTCCCTCACATACAAGTAGATTCACCGAAGCACTTCAACACAATACACAGCAATGGGGGGGGGGGGTAGTCTCACGGGCATGAAAGCACTGATCACCAGCAAGGGTAGCAGGAGAGAGCTCAGGTTATATAGGTCTGGTCTTGCTGACACCTCAGACGCTCTGTGTGCCGCGGAGCAGGGGTGGTAGGTGGGGCCTCTGGGAGGATCCCTCGACTGCTTCCGGGATCACTCTGTGCTGGAGCGTGAGGTCGCGGGGACTGGGCCTCACCCGGTGATGTGCTGCTTCCGGTATCTGCTGCGACAGCATCCTCAGTGTCTGCTGGCTTCCTGGCCCCTGTAGGGGGTGCGGTCGGCTCATAAGCATCGGGGGCATGTAGCAGCTCTGCAGGGGGCATGAGTGCGGGGTGTGGTGCTCTCTGGCCACCCCGATGTCCCCTCCCCTTGGCCGTAATCCTTACACTGACTGCTTTGTTCAAGGTTAATTCACTGACTTTCAAAAGTCTTTTTTGGAGTGCACCATTTTACTCTGATTCCCAGCACAAGTTGATCTCTTATTAAAGACTCAGTTAGGGGGCCAAAGTTACATGACTGACTTAACAGTTTGAGATCAGTTAAAAATTCTTCCACAGACTTCCCCTCCTGCTGCACTCTGAGGTGGAACCTGTGCCTCTCATATATTTCATTCCTCTTAGGTATTCAACATTCCTCAAACTTTCTTAAAATTGTAGCTAGACTTGCCTTTTCTTCCTCCTTTAGCTGCATAGCCTGAAAAATGTCTACTGCATCATGTCCTGCAATATGTAAGAAAATAGCTAAACAAAATATAATTTTTAAAATAAATAAATAAATATTTAAAAGTCCTGCTTAAATTTTTTTCCATGATTCTGCTGCGTTGCCAGTAAGTCTCAGCTTTTTTTGAGCTTTGAATCATCCCATCTCCTCACCTCAGTCCTCTTTTTCTCCAGCTGCTTTTCTTAGGTCACTGTTACACGAGGCGCTTAGAAGTGTCTCTGGACTCCATATTGAAAAGGAAAGCCACGCGGGGAGTGTTTATACGCTCCCCATGCTACCGGAAGTGACGTGCCTCCCATTATCTTCAGAGGAGGCTGTTGCAGGCGTGGGGCTTTCACAAGACACATTCTGTAGACCTGAACATTGAGGTTTACATAATGCGCCTTTTGAAAGTCCTGTGTCTGTAGCCACCGCCACCATGTAAAAGTGGCCTTAGTCTCTTGCATCCTACTCCTGGTACCATGTCATGTTTATCTGGGTTCTTCTTAATCTAAAGGTATAAAAGTAATAATACTTTATTAAGGAACCAACACTATCATTAGAGGTGTGCACCAGGGGCCCACATCGTTTTTGTTTTCATTTTTTTGTTTTTGTTATATAAATCTGTGGGTTCCTTTTTCATAAATATTATCATATTTAATTTATTATCATAATTTGACAAGGAACAACTTTTTCAGAGTGCATTAAGTCTGTTTTTACAGAACTTCATTCTGTAGAATGAATTGTACAATGTTGTCTACACTCACCTTCTTAACTTCATTGTATGAACTGTATACAGTTTGTATACATGTAAATAACAGACTTTTACAAAACTGTTAAGTTTTTTGTTTTGGTTAATTTCTTGGTTTTGTGGGATATGATATATGAGGAGATTAATATAACTTTTAAGTGAGTTCTGTAATTATGTTAACTAAATAGCACTAGGGATGATAGGAAGAGGAGGGAGATCTTGGGTCATGGAGATAAGGTGACAGATAGGTGTAGGGGTGGGGGATCAGTTTGGGGCAGTGGGGGGATCAGAGGTATGAGCGGGGGATGGGGGTAAGTTGGAGATGTTTTGTTGGGATGGGAGAAGAGAGCGTTGGGGCTTAATATAGGGTGGGTAGGAAGTAGGAGTGGGGATTGGGGGTCAGGTTGGGGTGTTGGGTTGTTGCGGGGGAAGGGAACTAGGGCCGGGGGTTGGGGTGGCAGGTCAGGGCTCAGGATGTTGCGGGGGGTCAGGTCGGGGC
>QEPC01014028.1:380487-390629 GCA_003113815.1 Sphenodon punctatus
GCCGCCGCATTCTGCACCAGCTGCAGCCTCCGGGCCAAGAACAAGGGAAGCCCCACGTAGAGCGCGTTACAGTAGTCGAGCCGCGAGGTGACGAAGGCATGGATGAGGGAGGCCAGGTCCGGGCCAGAGACATACGGACGCAGCCTACGAACCAGATAAAGCTGGCGGAAGGCAGCCTTAGCAACTGCCTCCACCTGCCGCTCCAGCCGCAGGTCTGCGTCCAATATGACCCCCAGACTCCGGACCTGCTGAGCTACAGGGGGGCAAACCCCCCCAATCAGGGGGGCCACCTGGGGGTGAGAGCTAGGGGTCAGGGTTGGGGGGGCAGGATCTTGCTCCTCTGTGCAGCTGGTTGCAGGAGCCTTCCACCCCTTGGAACTGAGCAACAGGGAGCACCCCTTCTGCTCAGGCACAATACCTAATACTCAGGGGCATAGCTAGGTTGGACAAGAAATGGGTTTGGGCCCCCCCATCGCCTCTTCTTTTCCCTATCCCCTCTTTTTCCTCCTCCCAGCATCCTTATTACAGAAACCTGTCCCCTGTCATTCATATATATACCTGGCATTGTACAATCACTAGCTCTGGACAGGTCCATCCCTGCTGAACACCCATCTCCCTTTTTCAGGGTTAAAGACCAAGGGATGCAGTTTTCAGCAAACAGGACCTTAATGCACAGCTCTGGAGTCCCACAGCACCACCTCGCCACCCTCAACTCTAGACTAGAGCCCCTGTTATTACCCAAATAATTGGCTTTGGGCTCCACCCCATTTGGGGATCAGGCCCACTCCCTCCAGCACCACCATTCCGGGGGAACCTTTTAATAAAGTCCTGAGGAAGGGAAGTTGTGCCCCCATAATCAGTTCATGCTGCCCCCACCCCATAACCAGATCATTTGCACCCCGCCCCCATATAATTAATTCACACTGCCCCCCACCCATAACCATTTAATTTGTTCCCCCGGGGAAGCATGAATTCATTATATGGGGAGCGGGTGCAAATGAACTGGTTATGGGGTGCGGGTTTAAAGAGAGTATTCCTGTTAGCAATAACTTCATTAAGAAAAGTTAATGAAATAGCACCCCCTAATAATCTCAGAACCATATCTGCAGATTTATTTTCCAAGATAGAATACATTTTACTTTGCATCCTAAATTCCTACCTAAGATAGTATAAGTAAGAGAGTTGTGAGAATGTGGGCCTTTTTACACGGGCCTCTCCCACCCATGAACACGCAGATTTCTGTGTGTTCATGGGTGAGGGAGCTCCGTGTGAACGATGCAGTGCATGCATCAATGGTGAATGGGGGGGCATGCGTGCCTACCTAACACGCATCCCCACGCACCGGCCCCCCATCTCATCCCCACACACGGAGCAACTGGGGGAAACGGCGGTTACTCTGTGGGTGTGGATGAGTGGGAGGTGAGTGGGAATGCGTGTTCAGCCATGTGCATGCCCTGTCCATGCACTGGCGTGCCCATGGACCCCCCCACCCAGCAGAGCCATGTAAAAATAGCATGTGAGGAGCCACTCGAAGAAGAACAGAAGGTTGCTACTTTGTAAACAAGGTTCTTTGAGATGGGTCTGAACATTCTCACAACACCCACCCTTCCAGCCCGGTATGAAATTTTTTTCTTATATTTCTAGAAAGTGTTGAAAGGAACTGCTATTCTGAGGGGGAGAGTGAGTGCTTTTTATGCTAGAGGAGCTTGAGACCATCATGCAGTCTATTATTTGGATAGGATGAGCATGCACAACCCAGTTGTGAGAATGTTGGGAGTCATCTCGAAGAACATTCTTTACAGGGCAACAACCTTCTAATCAGCAGTTGGGGAGGAGCTGTTTGTAAACAAACAGCCTTATCTCCCAGCCAGATCCCCTGTGTCCCACTGCTGCTGATGCTGGAGCTACTAGGAGGGAGAGGAAGTTGAGGGATGGTTCCAGGGAGGGGAGGCAGAACAACTTATTTGGGGAGATGCTGGCTGCAGCCTGCTGCTCAGCTATTGAACTGCAGGGCTCCAGCTAGTGCGGCTGTTCAGGCTCCGGCCCCAGCAAGCTGTGCTGACTCCTCTTTGCCTGGTGGGGCAAGGCAAACGAGGGCAGGGCCCGGTGGGGAGGGCAGGTATGCTTGCCTTCCAGCACAGTGCACAAGTCAGGGGGAGACTACAATATTCAGTGTTTACAGAGTTCCGCTTCCCCAGGTCACAGACAGGGGAGAGGAGACCATGTGCGCATGTGCATGACTGCAGAACTAATTTTTAAATTATTAATATCTCAGTTTTGGCTGTGCCAATCAGTATCATATTTTAGAAGCTGCTGTTATTGAACTTATGCACCAATCTTGTAAAGTTTGGAGGCTCAGGTCATCCAGGGGTAGGCGATATTAATGAATCAAAGTTGTTAGAACACTGTGCATTTTGACCACAACCAATTAACGTTAAAAAAGTCATAACATTTTATTTTCCTGATGGATCTTCTTCAAACTTTGTGCATATGATGGTCCTCACAATTTATAGCCGTGGATACATTTTCAGCAATGTAGCTCAAGCGGTGTCCTCAAAATCATGGGTTCAGTAGTCACCTGTTTATAATGGAGAGTGGTTGTGCCATCACTGCCTGAAAATGAAATTTGGCATGTTTATACCCTGTCCCATATTTACTATCTTTGAAAATGTTCAGAAGAATTGGATAAAGGGTCCTGGTGGTATAAGCAATTAACTTATAAATGTATGTCTGACTATAACATTTTTATATTCCAACCAGTGTACATGTAATTTAGCAGGTATCTATAACACACTTTCACTATCATCTCTGCCAAATAGAATAAAGATGCGATAAAGGGTCCCAATTTTATATGCCTGCACAGCATATGCAGAGAACGCGCCTATGCCAGGGATTCTCTTATGTGTCACTGTGGTATAAGATCTGTTTGTGATGCCAATTGATGAGCAAAAATGTTAACCAAACATCCTCATTCTGTTCTGTGAGCATCCCCACTTCTCTGTTCCGCTTGTTACTGGGAAGTCAGAAGCATCTGTTTAGAAAAGAGCCAATGGAGATTCTCTTATGTCCTCTGTCACAGTGCTGCAGGATGTGTTTGTGATGATAATTGGCCAGTCTGGATGTGTAAACTATGTCTCCTGATTGCTGGGATGTTATCCCCAATGTCCCAGTTATGTCCCTTGTATGCCCACCTGAGGGTCACCCCCATGCCTGCCCCGAAGTCACTACTGATTGTAGTGACTGTACTGACTGTAAAGCTAGAATCATGCAGTAATTGCCCAGTGAATGTGTCTGTCAGTCTTTTGGGTTGCTCCACATCCTCCCTCCTACAACCTCCCTTCCCCTTCAATTCCAGGTGCCTTCCTCTGACTGGCACTGCATGTGCTGGTATTTATCTGAATAATGGTCTTCAAGGGGACAAATGCAATTGCTTATAAAATTGGGTCCCTTTATTAGGTTGTCCTGTAGTTTGGCAGAGATGACATAAGGTATGTGATACACACATGCCATATATCTTGTAAACAGAATGGAATATACAAATGTTACATCTGGAAATGTATTTTCAGGTTAACGGTTTATATAATCAGGACCCTTCATCCACTTTTTCTGAGAATTGGCAGGTGTGTTAAGCTTGTGGAGGGACATAATCTTCACAGGTATCATGCAAATTGGATGGAATATAAAGAAGTTGCAGCCATGAATGTGTATGGAGCTTTTCTTAAAATTACAAAATTCAAATGCTTCTAAAATTGGTTCTCTTTATCAAAGTGTTTCACAACTTGGTACACATAACGCCCTCCATGGGGGTACAAGCACCCCACATTGCATGAAAATTGAATAAGAAACAACAAAATTATAGCTATAAATACATTTTTCAGTGTTTTTGTTTGTAATAATGAAAATGACATGCACATCCCTAAAGCCCATTTATCTCCTGTGTTGCCATGCTCATTCTGACAATTAGAATGCTCTGCTGTACAATTTCAAACCAAAATTATGCAGTCAGGTTGGAGATTAACCCTTCTTTTGTCTCTCCCACAGTGTAATGGCTTGCTACACATCAAAGCTAGATTGTGCTATCTAGTAGGGGTGGGACTACCGGATCTTCTGGTATCTGATACTGATGGTATTGGGTGAACCGCAGTATTGGATTAAACCTGGTAATCCCGGTAAATTACCTGATTTCCCCCCATACCGGATGTTTACATTGCGGCCATTCAAATGAATGGCCGCAATGTAAAAAAAACCCACAAACAGTACACTAACACTTTCTCTCCCTAAGTCCAGGCTGCATGGGTGGAAGGGGGGACACCCCTCACCCACCTTGCCCAGCCTGGATTTAAAGAACAAAAAGAATTTTCCCGGAAGGCCTAATAGCATGCTGAAGCTGGCGGCCACAGCCAGCGCTGAAGCCGCCGGAGTGCTGCTGCTGCAGCTGCCACCTAGAGCTCAAGGTAGGCAATGGTATTGAGGAGTTAGGGTGATACCTGGGGTGGGGGGGTGTTAAACCACCCCCCACCCCAAGGATCAGTAAAGTACCGGTACACTTACCTGCTGCTGCAGTGCTGGTGCGGGCTATGGGTCGCCAGCGGCAGCCCGGAGTCCGCACTAGGGGACTTAGGGGAAATTTTTTTTGTTCTTTAAATCCAGGCTGGGCAGGATGGGTCGGGGGTGTCCCCCCTTCCACCCGCACAGTCTGGGAGGGGGGAGGTTTTTGTTTGTTAATTTTTTTCATTGATTTCAATGGTGACAGTTCCCCATTGAAATCAATGGAAAAGATCCAGTACTGGTATACCAGATTTAATCCGGGAATCCGTTTTTTTAAAAACCAGTAACAGGTAAATCTGGTAGCCAGTAACTGGCCTGGTGTCCCACCCCTACATCTAGTCTCAGAATAAGTTTGGGAGTAGACAGGAGGTGCAGTACACAAGGAGGAACTTGGGGCTGGAAATGGGCCTGAAAGAGGCATACTCTGCCCTGAGTGCTCTGTTACAACACAAGAAGGAACAGTTTGAAGCACCACCATCTGAGATGGTGAACTTTGCTTTCCTTTTGACACACACTGTGGACTGCTGCTAGCGGTAGTGGTCATGATGTAGAGATTACATTTGTAATGAACCTCTGCATGTGTGCAAATGGGAGGGAAAGTTTCTTGTGTTCTTTTATCCTGCCCTTCATCTGGTAGACTCAGTCAGATTCTCAGCTTGCATACATGAAGCTGACAATTGCTAGCTGAATACTGAGGAGTAGCTAAATGACTCTCATTCTTTCATTAGTTAGAAGCTTGAAATAGTGCTCTTAGGTCAATGTTTCAGAGGAAAATGTGAATGAATTTGGAGCCTTGATCTCTACAGTACTGAGATGAGAGCAAGTGTTCACTTCCTGTTGGGAAATACCTACCTTTCAGGAGCACTTGCAACCATTTGTGAATATTTTTGCACTGGTCAGTGATTCCACGCTTCTGCCTTTGTGAGATTGGTACCAGCAATTTTCTGTCATTTCTATTACTTTCTGAGACTTTTCAAGGACCGTTTGGGACTTTGGGGGATGTTCTCTTGTATCAGTTTCTAGCACTTTGGTGTTGCTTAGCTGGTGTATAAAGCATAAGCTGTTAAGCATTGAGTCCGGTTCTCAGGACCCTCGTCGCCTGTTCTCCACCTTTGACTCCCCCCTCAAACCCCCCTGTCCTCCTCCTCCCTCTTCTCTTTCTGCTCAGGATCTTGCTTCCTTCTTCACCTCCAAGATAGACAAGATCCACCTCGATATAGCTTCCCACTCCTCTCCTCTTCCTACTCTCTCCCCTCTCCCTCCTCCTCCTCCTCCTCCTCCTCCTTGAAACTTGCTGACAGATTCAAAGGAGAGCAGAAGGAGAGGCAAGAAGAATGCTGAAGATGCAAGGAATTGGAAAGAGAGATTGTGAGCATAAAACTCAATAGGGGTTTGAAGTTATTTGAATGTTATTGGTGATAGAGGGTAAAGACACAAAGGTTGGCTTGTCTAAAAGGGACATTCAAAGTATAATTATGATGAAATGAGCTGGAGGGTGGTGGGAAGGAGGGCACACCTTGGGATTTGGAAACCAGGTGAGGCTTCCAGTGGATCCCTAACCATAGTAGGAGGGGAATGGTGAGGGGCTGGCGAAAGAGCCAGAAGGGGGGAGGGAGATGAGGGGGATCTCTTAGAGGGGAAAGGGGGGCTAAACCTAATGGAAAAGGGGAAAGGGCAAGCAAAGGTTCTCACAACAGGTCAAGGTTGAAGCAAAGGGGAAGCTGGAACACAAGGAATGGGTTTTACAAAAGAAGTTTGAAACATGATTTTTCTGGGTCAGTGGGTATTATCAATAAGGGCGGGGGACAACACTACATTGAATGGGCTAAAGAAGGGTACAAACACAGAACTAACTTGATTACAAGAGGTGTCTAACATAAAAACTGTCACAATTAATGTAAGAGGCTTAAACTCCCCGCAGAAAAGGAAAAGAGTAAGAGATTTTGTAGAAGAGTAAGGGGCTGACATATTGTTTTATAAGAAACGCACTTATTAGACAAGCAAGTCCCCAGATTTGCAAATGCAAAAATAGAAGCCATGTATGCCTCATGCGCCAAAAAGAAAAAAGCGGGTGTCATAATTGGATGCAGTAAAAAGAAAAACTTTGAGATCGAAAAATATATTAAGGATAAGGAAGGCAGGTTCCTATGTTTAGTAGGGTCAATGCAAGGCAGGTAAATGACAGTAGCAAATATATATGTGCCTAATCAGGGGAAAGTTGCCTTCTTTAAAGAAATCTTTAAAAGGATAATAAAAATTGCAAAAGGATGTATCACCATTCAGGGGGATCTTAATGCCCCAATAACTGCTATGGACCATTCCCACCTGGGAGCAGATAAAAGGGAGTGTAGAGAGCTGGCAAAACTGTTGGAACAATATGGTTGGGGGAACCTGTGGAGGCATTTAAATGGGAAAGAGAGGGACTACACTGTCTTTTCGGCTACCCACAATAGCTACTCTCGCATTGATCACACGTTGGTCAATAAAACTGACTCACACAGAGGGGAAAAATGCTATATTGTACCAGTGGTGCTGGCAGATCACAAAGCAGTGGTTACCATGGTTAAAGAGCCAGTATGCCAGCGCCCCAGAATGTCTAATTGGCAATTAAGCAGGAGCATGCTCAAAAATAGGGAGAACAGAATTCAGATCCAGAAGGTACTTACAGAATTTTTTGAACTAAATTCTGTTTCAGTAAAGTCCTCCGCAGTACTCTGGGAAGCTGATAAGGTGGTGACCAGAGGTAGCCTTGCAAGCAAAAATTATGAAAGATAGAAGACATCAAAGGAAAGAAACATACGCAAACTTACAAAAATTAGAAGCACAAAATAAAGTCGCCCCAACTAAGGCTTTAAAATTAGATATAATTAAAAATAAGGAAATTATAAATACATTAGAACTAGAAAAAACTAAAAATCAACTAAGGAAAATAAAATTGTATTTCTATGAAAACAGTAAGAGATCTGGGAAGACCCTGGCTAGACTAGTCAAAACGAAGCAGAGGAAAGCACCCATAGCGAAGGTTATTAACAAAGAAAACAAATGCTGTACAGAGATCCTCCATATAAAAGAGGCATTTTTGGACTTCTATAAGAAGGTTTATTCCTCACAGAATCCAGATGAGACTGAGGGTATTTTCAGACATTACGAGATCACGCTCAACCACAGTCAATTCCCTGTAGTGGGGAATGGTCTCATAACGTCTGTTGGGGAACTGGAAGTTCCCCCCAGATGTTATCCACACTCAATCTGCACCAGGAATCACATTCACCATGCGATCGGCTGAACCCGCGGGGCCGGCAACGATCACGTGGTGAATGAGATTCCCGGCAGGGATGAAGGGGCCCGTCACATCTTGACAGCGATCACGGCCCAGAATCCCCACCGGGATTCCGGGCCATGGTCATTTCGGGCAACCGCTGCGGCCGCATTGGCCACGGTCCCCGCCCATCTCCCCAGAGGGTGGGCAGTGGGGGAGCATGGGGGGCCGGGGCGTGTGGCCGCACGTTGTGCCACGTGTCTCTGCCCCCTCCCCGATTCCCTGCCGGGATCCCCCGGCACATCTGTTGGCCGTGCCAGAGTGATCCCGGCAGGGAATCCATGGGTTGTTTCCATGATGGGGTGAATGCCGCCCCCTCACCTCTGAAAATACCCAGAGATACAAGAGTTTTTGGAGGAAATAAAAATTCCAAAATTAAATAAATATCAAGAGGCATTTTTAAATGTTCTTATTACAGAACAGGAAGTTCTTGAGGCAATAACAGCCTCAAAGAATAATAAAGCTGCTGGGCCTGATGGGTTTCCAAACGAATTTTACAACGCATTCGAATCAACCCTTGTGCCACATCTCACAATAGTTTATAACAATATTCTAATAGAAAAAGAAATGCCGCAGAACTTTTATAATGCTGTAATCACAATAATTCCTAAACCCGGTAGCAATCCTGGCCACTGTGGTAGCTACCGCACAATCTCTTTGCTTAATTCGGACTTTAAGATATTATTTGCTAAAAGTTTAGCTGACAGACTAAGAGCGATTAGTGGAGAAATTATTCATAAAAACCAGACCAGCTTCATCCCAGGAAGACAGGGAAGGGACAACATCTGGAAGGCCACCAATATCATATATTCACTAAACAAGCAAAAAATTCCAGCTATGGTAATCTCAGTTGATGCTGAAAAGGCCTTTGACTTTGTGGAACAAAAATGTCTATTCAAGGTCCTGGAAAAGTTGGACTTCGAACGTAATTTTCTCTGATGGCTCATGGCAATTTATAGAAAACCACAATCCAGACTCCTAGTCAACGGTGAGCTCACAGAGCCATTCCAGCTGCAGAGGGGGACCAGACAGGCATGCCCTCTGTCTCCCCTACTGCTCAATATGGTTTTAGAAGTATTGGCAACAGCGATTAAGCAGAATTAAAAAATATGTGGTTAAAATTGGGGAACATGAGAATAAACTCTCATTATATGCGGATGACCTGTTAATATACATATCTAATCCAGTGGAGACTCTGCCGGAACTGTTAGGGGTGATGGAGAAATTTGGGGAAATCTCCAGATACACGATTAACAAGGAGAAATCCTTTGCATTAGTCTTTGGATGAGCAGGAGGAACAGCTCAAAAAAATATCACCATTCCCTGTAAGTGATACAGGATTGAAATACCTGGGGGTCATGATAACAAAGAATTTTTAAAAATCTATACTCCGTCAATTTCTTGCCCTTGATTAAACAATTGAAAGAAGAAGTAAGACCCTGGCAGAAATTGATGGTGTCATGGCTAGGTAAAACCAATCTCTACAAAATGTTAGTGCTTCCCAAGGTTCTGTACAAGCTGATGGCAATCCCTATTCAACTGCCAATTTCCTTTTTTAAATTAAATGATCTTTTGAAGGATATTGTCACGGAGGAACATAGGGCCACATATGTGTGGTACTGGCCTACATGTAGACTACAAGCATAGTAAATATGTAAAGCAAAACATGCAACATGTATGTACTGTTAAATTAAGAACTGTAAAACTCAAATCAGGACTATGACAAGTGACCAAGCTCCAGGAAATGGAAAGACAGTTTGTTGATTTGTCCCAGATGGATGGCCAGAGATATTAAAAATCCCAATGCAGGTAGCAATTGCCTACATGATAGACCTCAGATTTCTCCAAGGCGGGAAGCCGTAAACAAAGAGACCATGAAAGGTACTTAAGGTGGCCATTAAGCCACCTTCAAGATCTCTCTCACTTAGCCATCTTGAGCAGCTGCATCTGCATCCTAAAAGCTGTGAGCCAGCAAGGCTGGAAGCTATGAACTGAGAGACAGGACTTTGCTTTCTAGCAATTCTAAGACTGAAGACCCAGTCACTTATATCAAGGACTGAGAAGAACTTATGGACCTTTGTAGGGTAAGATCCTTATTTAGGAACTCCACTAGTATAGGTTAGGAATGTGTTATATTTACCTTTCATTTCTAGTAACCACTCTGTGTCAACAATCTTGCTTATGTAATCAATAAACTTACTTCTTATCTTTATGAAGAAGTGTCTGTGTCTAACATTGGAACACAAGTGAGCAACAAGAGTTCTCAAGCTCTTGC
>QEPC01014028.1:409421-421585 GCA_003113815.1 Sphenodon punctatus
CCACCCCCTGTCTCCTGGGACGGCCCCATGCATGCCCGGTCTGGGCCATTGAGCTCATTGAGCTCACCTCCCCCCGCTGTCCAAGCTGGTAGATGTGTCCCAGGCCACCTTCTGGTCCAGCCGGGCAGGCCCCGGTTGGGGGGAGAGGGGGGCCGGGACCCCCCCATGGCAGCTGCACCCTCCTGGGATCATGGTGAACCAGGAGGTGAATATGTGTCCCCATAGGGCATGGGGGCAGCAGGTGGGGCAGGCCAGGAAGCAGGGGTACTGAGGGGCCAGGCATGGGGACCTTGCCAGGCAGGTTGCCCGGGGGGGTGCCTGACATGACGTAGGCACACATGGTGCCGGTGTGCAGGAGCAAAGAGGTCCCAATATCATGGGACCTGTCCATCTTGTCTGAGTGCACCTGCAGCATGGCATCAGTGTCCTGCCTCAGCCCCCCGAGCAGCTCCACCTGCCTGTTGTGCTCCTGGTGCTCCTGCCCCCACTCCAGGCATACCTCAGCCTTGAGCCTCCTGTCATGCTCCTCTGCCCACTCCATGGACCGCTCGATGGCCACCTCCATCCGGTCCACGGGCGCGATCATCCTCTCCCCCTGTACCGCAGCTGTCCGGAAGATTTCCTCCACCTGCTCCTCCCTGTGCCTGTGGACCCATGCCCAGTGCTGCCTCATGCACTGGGCTGGAGCCATGGGCCATGGGGATGCAGGCTGCTGGGGTTGCCCTGTGGGTAGAGGAGGGTGTGCTATATCGTGGCATGGGCCCCTAGCCCCAGGCCAGGATAGGCCAGGGGCCCCATGGTCCCCCAGGCATGTTGCCCAGCCCCTCCACACCCATGGATCCCTTCCCTTCCCCCCTCCTCAGCATGATCAGTTAGCCCATATGTGACACCCGGCGGGCCCTTCGTACAGGACCGCCTGCCTCACCTGCTCCCTCCGCCTGCTGGGTGGGCTCCTCGGCGGCTGCCTCTGAGGTCGCCTGGGTGCCGTCCCTGGGTGGTCCGTGGCCTGTGGGCGAGGGGGGTTTGTGTGTGTTGGGGGTGCAGTTGGGCAACCTGGGGTAGGTCCCCCTCCCGCCATGTGGGGGGGGCAGGCCTCGGTCTGTGGCTCGCCCTGGCCCTTCCGTTCCACCCCTGGACATTGCCCCCATTGGCATGAGCCCTCTCCCCTGTGGGGCGGTAAATTACCCTCTGTATTGGTCACAGAGTTGTCCGAGGCCGGGCCCTCGGTGTGGGAGCACTCCCCCATGGACCCCCGGCTGTGTGTGCTGTGGGTGCTGGCCTCAGACTCACCTTGCCTGGCCTGGGGCTGGTGGCTCTCTGGGCTACTGTCTGGGGGGTCCTTAAAGTTCCGGAGGTCCCGGGACCTTCCTCCTGGAGCTGGAGCTGGAGCTGGAGTCGACCATGGAGGTGGCGATGGGAGAGGGAACCTTGACCCATTCCCTGCCCTGGACCACAGCACTCCCAACGAGTCACGGGGTGACTACAGACCCCTTCATTTGCAGGAAGCGGTCCAGGGCATCGTAGTATGGGGCGGTCTGGGCTCCGTGCCCAGACCTCCTATTGTTGTCCCGGGTGGCCTTGTACCCAATCCTCAGCTCTTTGGCCTTTGACCAGCACTGTGCCACTGTCCAGGGGTGTCCCGCTGCCTCCATGTCTGGGTCACCCACCCGGGCCATTTTCTGTGTTTGCGGGAGGCAGGGGGGTGGGGTATTACGGTTGGGTCGACGTCGGGCCCCCCTCACGGGGTGCCCCCTCCCCCCCGGCGGGTGGCCGGGCATGCCCCTTGTCCCCCCTTGATCCCCTTTGCCCCCTGTTCCCCAGCCCTTGCTCCCCCTTACCCGTTTCCAGGGTGCCTCCTCCTCCGCCGGCCCAGCAGATGTCCCCGGGGCATCCTGTGCAGGCTGCTGCAGATGTTCTCTCCCTACCACCTCCATGGTCAGCGCGACCCCCGGCTCCCCCACCTCCACCTGTGTTTCCTCCTCCTCCACCACCACTACCCCTGCCTCCTCTGCCCCCTCGCCTCTCGCTCTCTCCTCCGCAACCACTCTCTTCCTTCTCCCTCCTTGCTCCATCCCGCCACGTTTGCCTGCTGCAGTTCACCCTTTAAATCTCCCTCCGGTGGCTGTGTTGATGCTGGTTACCTGGCTGCACCATTGTGTGCATTGCCCACAGCTGGGGATCATTTCCTTTGATCCCGGGCGGTGTTTGCCATTCAGACGTTACGTTTGGTTGATCCCCGGTGGGGATCTCATTGACCACACGTCCACGGGAATTGGTGCGGGGAGCCCAGGAAGCATGGTTGAAATTGACCCCGTGTGGGTATTGAGCATGGTGAACATCTGGCGGGCGCCAAACAGATGTTCAGGGCGCTTTGGCCCCACCACGGGATTGAGCGTTGTTCACTGTGGTTGAGAGTGCTCTCGTAACGTCTGAAAATACCTTTTATAGTATCTGCAAATATACAGTTAGCTAGATAAACTCAATGACATGCATAAAAATATGTGATGCATTGAGTAAGAAGCACACATTTATTAAGAATTAAAAGGTTTTTTCATTAATAGGAAAATGGGCTAATTTTGCTTTCAAATTCTGTTAAGATATATTGTGATAAGTTGTTTGCAATCATCTATTGCTACTTTCTAGTGAAACTTGGTTTGCCCTTCTTCTCTCCCCCTCCCGCACAAAGACACAGTGGTCATTTCTGTCACCTATAGTTTTCAAGCTGTATTTCTGTTGAAGGCTACAATGCAAAACAACCAATATGACTATTTAAAAAAATAATAACACGTGAGGAAAGATGGACACCCAGGGTGTCCGTACATGCAAAGCATAGGTGTTCTTTATGCTCTCCCCACCCCCACCACCGCCAGTCTATTCTCTCCCCCGTTGGTCCTCCTATCTATACCCCCTAGCACCCACTGTCATCTGGCCCCCCTCACTACCGGTTTCCCTGGCACTTAGAACTAATTCCCCTGGTCAACAGGCATTGTGACATCACACCCATGCCATGGCCATTGTGACAGACCACGTCTGAAGAAAGCAGTAATGGCTGTACCATACAATTAGGGATCTGTAGACCCTCATATCTCTGGAACCCTTCAAAACATAAACAAGGCATGTTGACCTTGTCTCAGCAAGACCTTTAAAATGGGATAATGCACGTCTGCCTGGTTGTTTTACTTTTAGACATGATAAAGGGGTATAGACAGTTGTGACCTCCATGTAAGGCATTCCCTATTATGCTTCATATAAAGAATGCCTAAAAAGAAATGTCAATACCACAAACGGAAGCAGATCCATGTCATCAAGCAGCATGAAATGTATAGAAGCTGACAAACTCACTTATAACTTATGCTAATTTAATGCATAGACAGAAATGTGGTAATTTTCTCAACTTCATGAATGTATTCCTGTCTCTCCTTATGTTCCCTGCTCTCTTAACTGCTCTCTTGTCCATCTTATTTTTATTTAATTTTTTTATTTAAACATTTATCCCACCTTTCCCTAAAAAAGGGTCATGGCATCATAGAAACAAAATATAAACATATAAAACACATAAACGTCTATTACGAAGTCCATAAAAACAGTAACAAACCAAAACAACCAGAAAAACCCACAACCCTCCAACAAAACCCACCCAATAAGACCTCCCCATCTCCCATATCCAACTCCCCCTCACAACCCTACTCCAAACCCAGCCACCAACTTCCCATCCCCTGTCCCTGCCCACCAAATTCCTTTACAAACAAAAAGGTCTTAGACCACCTCCAGAAGGACAGGCTCAGGCTCAGGCTCAAATGAACCTCCAGGGAAAGGAGTTCCATAACAATGAGGTAGCAACATAAAACACCTCCCTGAGAGCCCTGGCTGTACAAACAAGACTAACAGATGGTACCCACAGAAAGTTGCTCCTGGCTGATCACAGAGGCCACAATACATGGAAGGACGAGTGGTCCCTCAGATAGGTGGGGTCCCGACCATTTGGGGCTTTAAAGTTCAAAACCAGCACCCTGAATTGTACTTGGAAAGCTATAGGAAGCCAGCGCAGACTATGGAGCACCGGTGTAATGTGCTCCCAGCACCTCTGTCATGTATTTTCAATTATAAACCTAAGATATAATGGCTATCTGTGTTTAAAATGTATAAACTTTTTATATATTAATTTTCTGTTTTAATGTAAGCTTATTTGTAACTTACATCATAGAATTTTAAGATCAGCTTCAGTAATTAGCTATATTTAATTGGGGCCTCCCAAGACATTCCTTTGTGTTTTTTCTAAACTTCCCAAATGACATTTGGCCTTACCAAGGAAACCACCAAATGGAAGGACCATAAAACAAGTTAGTTAAGACCATAAAGAGGCCCCGTTCCTGTTTTGACTTCTTTTGTTTAGATTTTCTCATAGCCTGAATGTCTGGAGTGTTATCTCCTTCTATTCATAAGATATCTCCTAGACTAGAGAAGAGGATTTATTAGTTATTTCCATTGAATTTATAGTTGAGATAAATATTGAAAGGTCTATATTTTCTCTCTATAATCTAACAATAATCTCTGATAACAAATACAAAAGCCTTTCTTAAATTCAGAGTTTGAGGAAAGTCAAAACTCTGATTGGTTTCTATACAAGAGCCAATTAGAATCCAGAGTATCTTCTTACAGCCTAAGAATGAAAACTCCCCTTGAACCCAATCCAATAAAAGGGAAGACACAGAAATAATCCTCAGACTGAAAATCCATACAACACATGTTTGGATTTTTTTTCTCATGGCGGAAGGGCTGAATCTGGTCTGTATGAGTAACTTCTTGATATCTTTGAGCCAATGTATTGTGCAAATGTTAAGCTTTTACAAGCTTTTTCTTAAGATAGAAATATCTTAAAGATCCTGTAACTTTGATGTTTTCTATTTATATTTAAGTAAACTTTGCATATATTTTTATAATCCAAAAGTCTCATGTTCCCTTATTATAAATTTATTGTCGTTACAATACTTCCTTTGCTAGCTGGACAACAATGTGAAGTGTAACCTTATAATATACAATTTGGGAATAGTGCAGCCCAATTTAGCTTGATTCGTTCAGCTAAGCCACATAGCTCACTTTCCCTTTGTGATTTATGAGAGAAAAACGCAAATCATGACACCTCACCCCCAAAAGGAGGTGAGCCGCTGCATTCTGCAGGCACCAGCTGCATCTTTGGAACAGTTATCAAGGGCAGCCCCATGTACAGCATGTTGCAGTAATCCAGTTTTGAGGTGATCAAAGCCTGGAAAGCTGAGGACCTGATTGACAAGAGGGGGCTGGACACTATCAGTAAGAGATGTCACAATCCCCTCCAGGCCACAAAGCTGGCCAACTATCAGCACCTCGGTTTTGACTGGATTCAGCTTCAGTTGGCTCACTCTCATCCACAACCTTGCTCCCCACTACCTCTCTGTGATAATTTCCTCCATACTCCAGTCCATGAACTCAGCTCCTCCTCTGTCCCTTCTGTCACCCTCCCATGCCTCCCCTGCTCCCCTAACCACCTTCATCCCTTCTCCCTAGCTGCCTCCCAGGCCTGGAACTCCCTCCCTGCCCACATCCACCTCGCCCCCTCCCTTCGTACCTTCAAATCCCTCCTCAAGACCCACCTCTTCCGCTCTGCCCTCCCCAACTTCTTGCTCCCCTCACCTAACTCCTGCTGATATCTTCCATCCAGTACAGTCTGTTACCTAAGGTCTGTGTAGTCATATCCTCACCGCATGGACTAACTAGGCATCATTTCTGATGTAACGAAGCCAAGCGCATGCACCTGGGACCTCGTATCCTCATGAATGTTACACTCCTTGTCTCTCCCTCTGTTCCCCTTCCTTCATCCCCACCCCCCGGTCTCAGATTGTAAGCCCTAGGGCAGGGACTGTGTCTATTAAATAACTTTGTAAAACACCAGGTACATTGCTTGCACTATATAAATGCTTAATAATAATAATAATAATAATAATAATAATAATAATAATAATCCAGTTCCCAACAGCAGGCAGGCATAGGGTAAGGACAGAGACTGCAGGGCTTGGGTTGGATGAAAAAGAGAGGTAGAACTGGGTGTCATCAGCGTACTGATGGCAGTTCACCACAAACCTCCAAATGACCTTACCCACTGGCCTCATATATATGTTGAACAAGAGGGGAGATGGAATAGAATCCAGAGGTACCCCACAGGGGAAGTCCTGAGAGGACAACGAACAATCACCCATCACCTTTGGACCTCCCTGACAGGAAGGAGCGGAACCTCTCAAGAGCGATCCTGTGCAGCTCTGCCAGGTCCTGAAATTGTATCAACAAAATCAAAGATTGCCGAAAGATCTAACAGAATCAACAGGGCAGAATTCCCCTTCTCAATCTCCAGGTCAAGGTCATCGACCAAGGCCACAAGCACAGTCTCCGTGCCATACCCAGGATGAAAGCCTGACTGAAATGGGTCCAGGGATGCATTGAATTTTAAATGAGCCTGGAGCTGTCAGGAACCACCCAGTTCATAACCTTCCCTAAAAAGGGAAGGTTAGAGACAGCCCAATAGCTGACCAGGGTCCAGGAGTCAGCATCCAAAGATGGCTTCTTAAACAGGGCTGGATAGCTGCACTTTTAAGAATGTCCGACACTAGCCTCCCAAAGGGAAGCATTGAGAACCCCAGCCAGAAACCACCCCAGCATCATCCAGCTGGATTTCACCAGCCAAGACGGGCAAGGGTCTAGTTCACAAATGGTTTCCATCACCGCCCCAAGCATCTCCCCTACTTTGGTGGGTGATACCGACTGAAATTGATCCAAATAAACAGGACAAGACTGAGCTTCCATAACCTCAAACTGATTCTGCAGATAAAATAGCAGCACCCAAGTCATGGTGAATATGAGCAATTTTGTCTGCAAGTTATTTAATAAAAATGTCACAGAAGGCATTAGATGACTGCATTTCTGGGAGGAGGCCGACTGGATTAACCAGGCCCCTCATCACCCAGAACAGCTCCACTGACCAAGACTTCACAGATGCTATGATAGCAGACTTCACCACCAGCACAGCCACGGAATAGCCCTTTAAAAACAAGCATAGCCCTTTAAAATAATCTTACACCACTTTTAGATGAGGGCGCCAGAGGTGGCTCCAGAGCCGCGCATTAAGAGAGAAGCTGCGCTGCCCTGCCGGAAGTGACATGCTCCCCATTGCCAACAAAGGCAACGGCTGGAGATGCGGCACTTTGCAGAGGCGCGTTCTGGAGACCTGAAAATTGAGGTCTCCAGAATGTGCCTCTGCCAAGCGCCGCACCTCCAACCGCCACCGTTGCTGGCAGCGGGGAGCACGTCACTTCCGGCAGCGGAGAGCACGTCACTTCTGGCAGCATGGCATGGCTTCTCTCTTAACACGAGGCTCCAGAAGCGCTTTTCAGCACCCTCATATAAAAGGGGTGTTAGATTGTGAGCCCCCCAGAGTAGAGACCTGACTCCAGTTAAGGATTCTTCAGTGCGAGGCACATTGCTTGTACTATATAAATAATTATTCATAATAAATAATATTGTAGTAATATACCTTTAATATTCATATTTTCAAAATGTGCTGATTTGAACATTTACAAGAAAGAAGAATCACATAGCAAGGCCATTTTTCTATATCTGAAAATATTTCCCTTTCTAATAGGGATGTGTGAACATGGTTCGGACGTTTGGTGTTCGGCCCGAACTCAGCCAGTTCGGATGGTCAAACCGAATGCCCGAATCCCCAAACACTTCAGCAGCGTTTGGATGAGTTTGGGCATGTTCGGATGGGAAAAACAGAGCTGGAAGGCCTGGGGAGGGAGGCAGCTGAGGAGCAGACTTCCTGGTGCCAGAGGTGGAGAGGCTAAGACTAGCAGCCAGTCTGCCCAGTCACCATCCCTCTTCTCCTCAGACAACTGACTTTACAGTCTGCGATTGGCCACGGGCTAGGCTGCATAGAGCCAATGGGGCTTGTGTTAAGGCAGGCACAGAAAGTAACAAAAGTCATTGCCCTTCCCCCTTCCAATTCCTTCTGGGCTAGCCACTGATCCTGTAGGAGGGGTAGGAGCCTGTAGCCCGGTAGGAGGGGGTGCACGGGAGGAGCAGCGCACTCAGGATGATCCCCCTATTGCATCTAGAGGCCCTGACACAAGTCCAGCTGCTGGACACCTACCCCAGGGAGGAGATGCCAAACACCTCGGGCACATGCACCCAACACTCCCCCAGTCCGACATCAGGAGAGGCCACAGACGCCCCGGCCATCTCTGGGGAGGGGGAGGGGGAGACTGTCACCCTGACCCTCTTGCCCTGCCGACCGGGAGACCGGGCGGATACTAGCCCCAGCGACCGGCCAGCCTCGGAGGGAACTGACACCGAGGGAGCAGATAAGGGCAGAGCAGGGCATGTGCCCAGAGCACTGAGACAGTGGGGGGGCATAAATGGCTCCCCACAGTATTGACTGATCCCGACTACTCTCCACAGAGCCATGCCGAGCACGGGAGGACAGAGGCCGGGCACCGCCTGTACCGCCAGCCCAGCGGATGTGGAAGTACCGTACAAGGACGCGCAGACAGAGGGAGTATCTGGCACAAGAACTAGTCACAACCAGCACGAGGCAGATGGAGGAGATGCTGGTGGCAATGAATCGGCTGGAGGAGGGGACAACGAGGGCACTCCAACAGGTGGAGGGGAGGGACAGGGCACTGGTGGCTGAAATGCGAAAGCACAGGTGGCTGCTGTGCCATCTTATGAATAGACAGCTGGAGGAACTGCAGGCCCACTTGGACTGGCAGGACCGCCTGTCCGAAGAGTTGTGAAGAGAACTTGTCCGCTTGCTGGAGCAGGGCATGTCCCTCCTCCTGCAAGCCAGGGTCTTGAGTGCCTTCATAATGGCAGCAGCCCCGCCGGGGACCATCCCAGCACCCAGACACTTGGCCCCTCCACCCCCTCCGGTCGCACCGCAGACCCCACCAGTACCACAAGACCCTCATCCCCTACAGAATATGGGACCGCGGATCCAGGGACCAATTCCCACCCAATACAGATGCCAGAAGCCAGACATCCTGGGCCCAAGATGGCCACAACCAACACGAGGGGGCAGGGGAGACAAGGGGCTTCCAGGGGCAGTGTATAGGGGGCAGGTGCTGGTACCCCCAGGTCAGCAGCTGTGAGCACCTCCTCCTTCACCTCTGATGAGGGGGGATCAGTAGCAACAGCAATCTCTGTTGGTAGGGGAAGGGGAAGGCCAAGGGGCACCAGGGGCAGGGGGAGGAGCAGGGGCAGGGATGCCTAGGTGGGGGAGGGTTGGGGGTATGTTGGGGTGGGGTGGGTGAGTGGTAGTGAGGCTTTCAGGCACACTTTCACAATGGTGTACTGGGTTTCTGAGTGGGATGGGGGAGCACACCAATAAATAATATACACACCTTAATATGTTCAAGTGCTTTATTCCATGCAGGCACAGAGTCACAGCAGCAGCTGTGTGGCTGCATGCACTGTGCGGTCTTGGGTTGGAGGGTCCATGGCGACAAGGGCATCAGGGATGGGCCAGACGCTCAACGTGATGTGCCAGCGCTGACCTGATGTGCTTGGCATAGCGGTACTTGCAGGGGTTGGGCACGTCGGCATACAGTGGTACCGGGCCGGGCAGGCGACGTGAGGGGGGGTTGTCAAGAGCTGCCCCGTCGGACTCGCAGATGTTGTGGAGGACACAGCAGGTTCCAATGACAAGGGAAGAGGTCTTCATGGAATAGCCCAGCTGGCCGGCTAGGCAGCACCAACGCTGCTTGAGGACACGGAAGGCCCTTTCGACAACGGTGCGTGTGGTGCTGAGTCGTGTGTTGTAACACTGCTGAGCTGGGGTGACAGCCACAGGAAATGCCTTCATCAACCATCTCTTTAGAGGATAGGCCAGGTTGCCAATGATGCATGGGGGCATCATCACCCCCTTGATGAGGGTCTTACGCATGTCAGCGAAGTCCCCCCTGTACATGCGGGCAAACAGCGGGATGATGGTGAGGATGTGAGTGTCGTGGCTGCGGCCCGAGTGCCCGGTGAAGATGTCAGTGAAGCGCCCCCTATGATCCATGAGGGCCTGGAGTTGTAAAGAGTGGTATTCATGCTGGTTGATGTACTCGGCATCATCATCGTCCGGGGGCCACAGGATCTCAATATGTGTGCCATCGATCGCCCCCAGACAGTTGGGGAAGCCCACTTCCAGGAAACCCTCCATAACGTTGTCCTGATCTACCAGCTTGATCACAAGCTCCATGAGCAACCCCTCCACAGCTTCGCAGAAGTCCCACACTATACATGCCACCATACTGAGTCCCACCCCAAATTTCTGTGCAAAGGAACGGCAGGAGTCCGGGGTGGCCAAGGCCCACACAGTGATGGCGACCCACTGTGGCATGGGAATGGGTTCCCGCATATCAGTTCTTAGGGGATCTAGCCACTCCTGCAAACACTCAGCCAGTAGCATGAGGGTGCGCTGGTCCATTCTGAAGTGCCTGACCCAGGTGGCATCGTCCCAATGTGCCAACACCCTCTGCCACCAATGATGAGCCCTCGGAATGGCCCATGTTCGCCTCTGGGTGGGCATTGCAAGCTGCAGAGCTAGGTACCTGGCAGCCCTCTCCCATGCACCCGTGGACAGCAGGGCCCTGCTGCCAGCTGGAAGGTTATTTGCCCATAGCACCGGCATGCTGTAGGCCATTCCGAGATGCTGTGCCATCCTGAGGGCTATGAGTCGTCTGGCCCTGCTGGTTGTTTGATGGGTGTGTGCCACCAACCTGGCCATGTACCACTGGTCCACCTGCGTTCTGTCTAGCTCATCTATGATGACCCCAACTAGTGCCATGTGCTCCCGGAACCACTTAGTAACCACCTGGAGCAGGGCCAGGTGAGCACCAAGCTGTGTGCAATCCATCCCAGTGGGTGTGGCTGCTGTGTTTGTACGGTCCATGGCTGGGGAGGAACGTGATCGCCACCACCTCTGTCCACGCACCTGTGCCTAATATGTGTACAACTCCATCCATTCCCCCCACCCCTAGGGTCTATTAGGTGCACCCAGGTGGCTGCACAGCCCCTGTCTTCAGGGATAGTGGCCCTGGAGCTCTGTTCCCTGCATGGGGGAAACGCTGTTATCGGTGGCGAGGGGCCGGGGGTTCACTTTGGTGCTGGTGGGAACCCCCAGTAGCATCTGCAGGACACCATTTGGGGTGCCCTCTTCTGCGTCACCCCCCACGCCCCTGGCCCGTGTTCCCCCGGCCCGTGTTCTCTCCGGTTGACCCCGGCCAGTGGTGCCACCTGACACGTCTGTTGGGGGTGCATGTTTCACCACGGCCCACGGTGACGCCATTCACACCAGGGTGGGATTCACTGTGGTGAATTTCACCACGTAACTTCTGAAATCACCCATAGTTTCCCTCTCCACCCCTCCAGGACAGACATCCACCCTGATCCCTCTGCACTCCTCAGGCCATACACCCACCCTTGGTGGTTATTTATGCATTTTTCAGGGCTGTATAGGGCACCAATAGAGCCCTGCAACATGCATAAATAACCACCAAGGGTGGTTAAAGGGTGGTTAGCGTCATGTCTGTTTTCACACTATGTGTGTGTGGCCTGGAGTATGTGTGTGTGTATATATATGTACATATGTGTATGCCTCTGCATATGTGTATGCAGAGGCATACATATACATATATTTATGCCTCTGCATATATATATATATATATATATATATATGCACATACACAAAGTTTCATTGTTGGATGTATTGGAAAAAGAAAAGTGAAATATATTGTTATTCATTCACAAGTGATTTTTTTATTACTGAATAAGATTCAGAACCAGGTATAAAACTATACAAATCATATACAATAATAGAAAATTGACTGAAAATAAATATTAGTATATAAACAAATTGGTGTTTAAAAAAACTTTTTAATACTCGTACAGAAATATAACATTGTAAGAAAATAAATATAAAACTCTCAACTTTTAAAAACTATTTTAAAACTGTTTAAAATGATATAATGTACATGTTGATATATGTACATGTATAGATGTGTATATACACAAATATATGTATATTTACACACACACACACACACACACACACACACACACATATATATATATATATATATATATATATA
>QEPC01014028.1:421762-435873 GCA_003113815.1 Sphenodon punctatus
TAACAGTATTTTTCACTTTTCTTTTTCCAATACATCCAACAATGCAACTTTGTGTATGCATATATATATATATATATATATATATATATATATATATATATATATGCATACACAAAGTTGCATTGTTGGATGTATTGGAAAAAGAAAAGTGAAAAATACTGTTATATACATATACATATACATATACATATACATATACATATACATATACATATTAGTATATATGCACATCTATACATGCACATGTATAAACATGTACATACATATAAATATGCATACACGTGTCTATTCAGAGGCATACACATATGTACACACACACACACACACACACAAACACATATATATATATATATATACTTATATACTTATACTTATATAAAAGAAAAAGAAAAGCGAAAAATATTGGTATTCCTTTACAAGTATTTTTTTATTACTGAATAAAAAATCAGAAGCATGTATAAAATGATACAAAACATATACATTAATATAAAATTGTCTGAAAACAAATATTAGTATATAAAGAAATTAATGAACCAGCTATAAAACTTTTTAAAACCAATACAAAAATATAACATTGTGAAGAAATTAATATAATCAACTCTCAACATTTTACATATTACTTTAAAAAAAGGGCCATTTTTTAAAAAAAAAATTTTTTTAAAACTATTCAGTAACCATAACAGTAAATTAAAATGATTTCTCCTGGTTAATTTTTTAATCCCTGATTAATCAGGGCTCAAAATTGTGAAGGACTCATTAACCCCCTCACAGCTCCTGCAAAATTGATATAGCATGGTGGCATAGGGTGATTTCAGACGTTACAGGTGCCTGGTTCACCACAGTGGATTCCCGGTGGGGATGAACCGAACAACCACCCCCTGGAGTCAAGAAAAGCCCTGAACAGACGTGATGGGGCCAGAACCATGGTAGGGAATTGGGCCGCCAGACCACGGACCGGGGCAGTACAACAGACGTTACGCCGATTGCCGGCTGTGGTCAAAACACCCAAATGCCACGGGCAGGGATGGGACTCAGACATGGCTGCCTTAGGGCAAATGTAGCCAAAAGGCACAAAAGAGAACGCCCACACAAGGGAAACGGGAAGGAAGGGGGGAGAGGGAGAAGAGCCGACCAGGTATCACACAAAACAGGCACCCAGACAGTGGGGGCACAGGGGAACACACAGCACAAGCACACGCCCGGGCACACACACACACACACACACACACACACACACACACACACACACATGCAGAAGGGAAAGGAAGGGAACACAAAGGGCAAGGGAGCACACATCCCCTCCGGGGCTGGGAGGAGGGGCCCGAGGGGTCCCAAGGACAAGCCAGGCAGACAGGGACCACAACATTGTATAGCATCAGAGCAAGGTGTGGGGTGCGAACCCGGCACAGCTGCAGGAAACAAGTGCCCGCTAATTGGGCCGGCAAGGATACGATGTTGCAAACAGGGAGATGGAGGGTGATGGCAGAAGGCATGCAGCTGCGGATGAAACACACAGCCGCACGTGCCTGTGTGAACTCTAGGCCGCCAGGCAGGACAGCAGGTGCACCCAACAGCACGCCCACGGACACCAGCCTCGCAGTAAGAGGCCGAGCAGCTGAGGGGCGGGGCCCTGGCCCACCCAGGCCATCACCGGGCCAGCATAACCTTCCCCCAACCCCCAAGTCCCCACCACCATGGAGCGGGACAGGGAATCCACCTACTGGATGCACCTCGCGCTCACAGTCGAGTGGTACCGTGACCACACCAAGCAGCTGCACCTCCTTACCATGGAGCAGCACCTGGGCTGTGGGTTTCCCTGGCCTGCAGAGCTGCACAGGCCCGTAGGGCCCACCATGGGCTCAGGAGAGCCCTTGCACAACTCAGGGCGCAGAGGGTGTCTGGGGCAGACCAGCAGGCCGTGAGTCGGGACCGAATCCGGCCAGCAGCACTCCGCGAGGCAGCCGGGTGCCTCCAATGGGGGAGGTAGACCATGTGCTGGGCAGCCCTGTGCGATATGCCCATTGGCAGGTGGATATGGGTCACGGAGAAGGCACAGGGTTGGTGGGCCAGGGTGCTGGCTCAGTGGGACAAGACAGCCTGGAGGGCCCACTTTAGGATTGACAAGCTCACCTTGCTCCGGCTCGCTGAGCTCCTTATGCCCTGGCTTGAGCGGCAGCACACTCCCATGAGGACCCCCATCCCCATGATCCAGCGGGTGGCTATAGGGATCTGGACCCTAGCAACACCCGACTCCTGCCGGTCTGTCTCCCAGCACTTTGGGGTTGGCCTGAGCACCGTTGCCTGCATCCTCTGGGATGTGTGCAAGGCTGTGGAGGGCGTAATCCTGGACAGAATGATCCAGCTGGTGGACCAGGGGGCCATGATGGCTGGATTCGCGGCAGGAGGCTTCCCCAACTGCATGGGTGCCGTGGACGGCACCCACATCGAGATCCTCTGCCCCTCCACAGGGAGGCCCCAAGTATGTCAACAGGCATGGGTATCACTCGCTGCATCTGCACCCGACCCCTCTCCCTCCACTGCAGCCAGACCCCTCCCCCTATAGTGCCCCCCACTTCACGGTGCCCTCCCCCTTCCACCCTTCCCCCACGTCCCACTTATGTGATTTGCCCACTTGGTGCACAGCGGTCTCTGCAGAGCTCTATGAGCTCCCCTCCCCCCGCTGTCCGTGTCCCCAGCAGTGTTCCTGGATGATGGGGGGTGGTGGAGGTTGCGGGGAGGGCAGGCCCAGAACCCGGGCAGCCCCCCATAGTGGCTGCACCATCCGGAGGGCAGGGGGGACTGGGAGGCAGATGCACGGTCCCTGGGGCTGTTGGGATGGCTGGGGCTGTAGGGGAGAGGGGGGGGCACCGAGGGGCCCAGCACGAGGTCCTGGGCAGGCAGGGTTTCCGTAGGGGTTGCTGCCATCACATAGGCACGCATGGTGCCTGCGTGCAGGAGCAAGGAGGTCCCAAATACATGGGACCTGTCCATTTTGGCTGAGTGCTCCCGCACCATCCCTGTGATGGCCTGCTCGAGGCGCCCGAGTGCTTCCACCTGCATGCTGTGCTCCCGGTGCTTCTGCCTCCACTCCAGGCACACCTCAGCCTGGAGCCTCATGTCCCACGCCTCCGCCCACTCCAGGGACCACTCGATGGCCGCCTGCATCTGGTCCACGACTACTATCATACTCTCTCCCTGTTCCGCCGAGGTCCGGATGATGTCCTCCGCTTGGTCCTCCCTCTGCAGGCAGACCCATGCCCGGTTGTCCCTCATGTGCTGTGCTGGGGGCACAGGCCCTGGATACGGTGGCTGTTGGGGTTGCCCTGTAGCGTACAGGCAGGTGAGTCACCATCCGCCATGAGAGTCCACCCTGGGCCCTTGCATGGGCCCGGGCCTCTGTGGCCCCCGGGCGTGTCACCCGGCCCCTTTATGGCCCCCTCCTCTGCCCCTCCCACTGTCTCCGAGTGTCCTGGGACCCCCTCCCAGTGCCCCTGTGGGCCCTCCCAACTGGAGCGCATGCCTCACCTGGTTCCTCCACATGCTGCCTGGGGTCCTCGGCTCCAGCCTGCTCCCCCACCCAGGCCTGATGCCGAGGTGTTCCATGCCCTGTGGACAAGGAGGGGGGGTTGTTGGTGTAGGGGTGTGCGGGTGCCCGGGAATATCCTGGTCCCCCTTCCAGCCTTGCTTGTGGGGGCTGGCCCGTTCATCCCCCCCCCCTTGGCCCCTGCCCCGGTGGCCCATTCCCTCTCCCCTCCCGGTCTCCCGCTTACCCTCAATGTCGGTCTCCGATCCCTCCGAGGCCGGCCCCTCAGTGGGGGAATGCTCCCCCATGGACCACTGGCTGAGAGTGATGAGGGTGCCAGACTCGGACACCGTCTGTCAAGCCTGGGGGTGGGTGCTCTCTGGGCTGCTGTCCGGGGGGGCTGCAGATGCTGGATGCCCCGGAGCATTCCTTCTGGGGGACTGGATCCCTGGAGCTTGTGTCTACCAGGGGGGCGGTGAGGGGAGGGGGTACCTCAGCCCGTTCCCTGCCCTGGACCACTGCGCTGCCCCCACAAGGCGTGGGGCGACTATCAAGCCCTTCATGTGGAGAATGCGGTCCAGGGAATTGTAGAAGGGGACAATTCGGGCTCCATGTCCGGACTGCCTATTGTTGTCCCTGAAGGCCTTGTACCCCCTCTTCAGCTCCTTGGTCTTAGAGCAGCACTGTGCCACGGTGCGATGGTGCCCTGCTGCTCCCATGTCCCGCACTATGTCCTGGTAAATGTGCTCATTGCGCTGGTTGAGCTCAAGCTCCAGCTGGTACTCCAGGGTCCCCCAGATCTGTATGAAGTCCCGGGTCTCCTGCAGACCCCACTGGCCCCCTCTGTGGTAGGGTTTCCTCCCTCATCTACCCTGTGGGTCCTCCTCTTCCTCCTCCTCCTTCTCCTCCTCCACCGCCTGTTCCACCACCTCCTCTGCCCGGGCTGGGCCGGTGTCCTCCAGGGGTTCCACCACCCAGGCCCGTTTCCGTGTCTGTGGGACGCAGGGGATGGTGTGTGTGGTTGGGGTGCAGTTCTGGTCCCTCTTGCAGCCTGCCCCCTTTCCCCCCTCCCTGCCGGGGACCCGGGCTGGCCCCCTGCCCCCCTGGGTGCCCCTGTGCTCCCTGTTCCCCTCCCCTTGGTTCCCCTTACCCATTTCCAGGGTGCCTCCTTGCCCGGTCTGGCTGCTGTCCCGGCAGCTGGGGGTGTTGTCCCTCTGCCTCCCCCATCCTCAGCACGACCCATGCCTCCCCCTCCTCCACCTGTGCTTCCTCCACCACTGCCTCTGACTCCTCCGTCTCCACCGTCGCTTTCTCTCGCACCGCTCTTATCTGCCTCCCTCCTCGCTCCATCCCACCACACTTCCCTGCTGCAGATTGCCCTTTAAATCTCCCTCCCCAGTCTGTGCTGTTTTTGATTGCCTGGCAGCAACGCTGCGTGCTTTGTCCCCATCTGGGATTCATTTTCTTTGATTCCAGCCGGTGATTGCCATCCAGATGTTACTTTTTGTTGTTTCCCGGTGGGAATCTCTTTGACCACACTTTCTGAGAATGTCCCGCGGGGAGAACTGGAAGCATGGTTGAAATTGACCCCATGTGGATATTGACAATGGTGAACATCTGGCAGCCGCCGAACAGACTTTCAGGGTGGTTTGGCCCTGCCGCAGGATTAAGCATGGTTCACTGTGGTTGAGTGTGATCGCATAACATATGAAAATACCCATAGTTGTTAAGGTTCCCGCTTGCTGTACAATTTGAAGCTGTCATTCTGCGGGTTCGAATTCCCATTCCCCACTGTGCCGTGTCACTTCAATTTTTTATTTTTATTTTACATTACTGTTATTTTATGTTAATCATAAAATTATTGCTGTGTTGTGTTGCACACAAAAAAAATATGCTTAGTTATTACATTAACACGACTAGCCGAGGCCAGGCAACGTGAGTCCTATTATGCACCTGTAGTGTCGCCGGCGTTACACTCACTCACCGACACCATCATTAACTGCCCTGCCCCCACCTATCCTTACGTGTCCACCTTCCCTGACACTAGAGTTAATACCTTACCTGCCCCCACGCTCACTGGCTTCCCCCCCCGCTGACCTGCACATGAACTGACTGACACACACCACTACCATATTCACAATGTATTGATTGCATCACACACCCGCCGCCATGCCTACCTCTTTGTTATGTTAACAGTTAACACTAAACAGCTAACTGCAGTAACTAGGGTTGGGACAGAGTGAACGTGAACTCCCACCCTCTCAAAGAGAAAGCTGCTGAAGTGATTGTCTGCCACTGGCAGTGGCTGCCTGCTCCTCCTGGCTGGGGATTGGGGGACACTTTCTTTTTTCACTCACTGACTGACCCATCCACACAACCCACCTGTTAATTGTTTTAGGAAATTTATTGAAATTTATTTATTGAATATAGCCATCCTCTGTATCTCTAGTGCTTTTACTGAGGCGCGCTGCGCCACCCAAGACCGTCCCATGCTCCCACTCCCACCAGATAGACAGAGACAACTTAAATCTGTCACTATTAGCCGGATGGACCCTCCCCACCTTGACCACATCGGTTATTTAATTAGCAACGGATGCACACCAATAAGAACAGTCCTTCCCTGTGACTGACAGCCACAGTCATTTAACACAGGGAAGCAGGCTTTATTTCACGTTGGCCATGTGGTGCGTGTTTTCATGTTAAATCTATCTCAATTCAAAATGGACAGAATGGCATTGGCAAGGTTTACTTCATTGATTGATGGACTTATTCAAATTGGTAAGTTAAATACAATTTTTTTTCATGTGATCTCACACTGTATTGCATGCTTTACATTAGTAGGGCTTTTTTCATTAATAGTGCATTGATAGGTTTTATTTTTCAGTCCCATTACAGGGGAAATTCTGGTGGACATAGCTTCAGCTATTTGGTCCACAGTATGGGACACTGCGGATGCAGTGCAAAAAATCATCTCTAGACAAGAGAAAATTGGTAAGGATTTCTCTAAGTTCCATAGTTACTAGTACCCTTGTGAATAGTGTTGACCTAAAAAAACAAAACAAACAAAAAACGTTGCTGCTGTTCAAGAATGCATACACTAACTATATTCCATTTTTACAGAACAACAACTAGAGGCACAGACAGAATTAGTCCAAACTTTAAGGGAGGACAATCAAGCCCTTCGTGTCTCACTCGATGACGTGCTACAGGAGGTGCGTGTTATGCAGGGACTTTTGAGAGCAGCTGACAGCTGATTTGATTTTTACAAAGTTGTATCTTTATAGAACAAAAGTTTTAAGTTAAATAATGTTAATGTTCACAAAATTATATATTTTTGAATAGTTTGTTTTAAAATATTTTGTCTATTATATAGTTTGTTTTTCACTTATGTGCATTTTTGCTCATTATTTTTGCTCCTGTCCTGTCACAACACACACCAGTGAAGTGACCAAACACACAAGTGACAGATAAATCAAGAAGGGGCTATACCAGGGGAGTGGAAAAAAGCCTGGTGTGCCCTATTTATAAAAAGGATAAAAGGGAGGATCCCTCTAATTACCGCCCGATAAGCTTGCTCTCTGTAGTGGGCAAGCTGTATTCAAAGTATCTATTGGGCAGGTTACAAAAGTGGTTAGAGGAGGACCAGATCCTGTACCCTGAACAGGCGGGTTTTATATTCTTAGGCGCCTAATCTCAAAATATCTGTAACCTTCCGATTACAGATAAGTGTATGATTAAAATATGGGCACATATACAGAAATGTGCTGGTTCCCTGATGGTTCGAGAGTCGCAAATAAAATTAGTTCATAGATTTTATCTGACCCCGCAAAGGCTCCACCAGGGAAACAGGGGTTACAGTAATTTGTGCTGGTGGGAATGTGGGCAGATAGGTACTTATCTGCACCAATGGTGGGACTGCCCGGTAATAAATAAGTTCTGGCAAAAAATATGGGGGAAAATAGAGAAACATACTGGAATAATGATACCTTGTACGCCGCAGTTAGCATTGCTGGGGCTCTGGCCCAAGGAACTGGAAAAACACTCCAAAGCTCCCGCTGGCAGGGTGATGATCCTGGCAGCCATCCATTCGATTCTGCAAAAGTGGAAAACTCCAGGGGGCCCGACTACTCGAGACTGGATAAAAAGACTTTGGCATGTATTGACAATGGAAAGAATTTCAGCAGGGCTAAAGGATACACTTGAGAAGTTTTATGAAACATGGACTCCGACATGGAATTTGCTTGTGGAACACATAGACATGGACAAGACAAAAACATCTATTAAATTAAAATCAATTTGAAGTATAGATCGAATTAGCTCCAAGGATGAAAGCTGTACATGTGAGAGAAATGTCATTTTATTTTTGTTGTTTTCTTTATTAGTTGCATTATTGGTTAGACAAACAGGTATACGGTTGGTAGAGTAGCAAAAGGAAGCTATCAAGAATACTGTGTGTATTTTATATATATGTTTCTGTTTATACATGTTTTTTATTTGTGATTGTGATTGTATTTCAATTTAACAATAAAATAATATCTGCTGGGCCAGGCCAAGACCACTTTGATCAAGACCACTTTGATCTGCTGCTTCGTGGATTTACGGGCAGCATTTGATACTGTCGATAGAGAGCGCCTATGGTTTAAACTTTATGATATATCCATTGACGACCGCTTGCTGTATTTGCTAATCTCTCTCCATAAAGAAAATCAGATGCAAGTGCGCCCTGATTCACAAAACTCCTGTATTAAAGAAATAACACTCAACCGGGGTGTTCGCCAGGGATGTATCCTGGCTCCCTCCCTCTTTAATCTTTATTTAAATAACTTAGTCCCCTATATGGCCTCAGTAAATAATCATGCACCGAAATGGGTAATCATCGGCTGCATCTTTTGTTGTATGCGGATGACACTATTTTAGTGTCATTGTCGCAGGTGGGCCTTCGACGCAGCATGTTGAGATTCGAATCATACTACAAAATGGAAAATCTGACAGTAAATTACACCAAAACTAAAGTCATGGTATTAAGTAAATCTCGATGTTACCATCGTTGGATCTTGGATGGCCAGGTCATAGAACAAGTTAAATTGTTCAAATACCTGAGGGTAACTTTTTCAGCATCTTGTGGTTGGTCTTTACACTTTTGAACTATTAAAGAACAAGCAAGGAAAGCGGCCAACACAATAATTAGTTTCTTTTATTCTCATGGGGGTAGACAAGTGAGTCCTGCCCTGGTTTTATTTAGGGTGAAGGCACTTGCCCAGTTTCTTTATGCTGTGGTTATTTGGGGTTTTTCAGTCTTGGAGAAACGAGCCGATACAGAATTTTTTCTTGAGAGCAATCTTAGACGCTCCAAAATCCATCCCACAAGTAGGGATGGGCGAACAGATCGCGGTTCAGGTTCGGCCGTTCGGTTCGGCTGTGTTCGGTTCGGCCGTTCGGTTCAGCAGTTCGGTTAGTTCGCCGGGTTCGGGTTCGGAGGTTCAGTTCGGACGTTCGGTTCAGGTTTGGCCGTTCAGGATATGTTTTGTTATGGGTGTTTTTGTTGTTTTTTTATGTGGTTTTTTTGTTTTTTACTTGGTTTTATATGGGTTTTTCTTGTTTTTTATTTGTTTTTTTTTGTTTTTATATGGGTTTTTTAATTTAATTTTTTATCTAATATTATATCTATCTATTTATCTACACTAAATCTAACTGCTATTAACTATTANGAGAGACCAAGGGGCTGCAACCACTGCTCTGTCAGTTGTAACAATTTATCCCGGATGTTTTCAGCAGTGTGTGTCTCAGGAAAGTGCTCCAAAGCAAGTATGACTTGCTGTCTCACCAGTCTATTCTTGGGGTCATGATGAATCCAGTGGTAGGTAACGTAAAGGTACTCCATGTGCTGCGCACTGGTGCACATGTCTGTTGTAAGGTGCACAACATTGCCCTCACAGTCACGCATAACATCTGATACTGCTTTGCATGATGCCTCGTAGAATTTGGGAATAGTGTTTGTAGCAAAATAAAATCATGACGGTACCTTCCATTGTGGTGCTATTCCCTCCATTAATTCGCAGAATCCCTCATTCTCAACAAATGAGAATGGAAGCATGTCAACTGAAAGCATATTGGACACCAGTCCAAGGTAGTACTGTGCAGTATGGTGGGATGCTGGCCATTTCATTTGATTTTGGACAGATTTTGGCAATTTTGTCTGCACATTCATAGCACTAGAAGTGCTTCTAGATGGATCAGAGGTGCTTGTCGTTCTGCAAGGTGTTTTACTAGAGGCATTGAGAACAGACTTGTGATGGTGCTTCATGTGGCTATGCATGCCACTAGTACCAGGGCGACTCTTACCTCTTTCTTTCACTTGTGTTATTTTCCTGCAGCGGTATTTGCACCGGACTACAAATTTATTTTTGTCACAGGCAGTGAAATTTTTCCAGAGTCAGAGCTTTGCGCTTTTCTTGCATCTGCATTGTTGTTGGTGGTTTGGGTGATTGTTCCTTGCTGTGTCAACAATGAAACACTGTCGTCATTTGTTGATGTTGAGGGAGCCGGCGAAAACGCAGGTGTAGAATTTCTAGTAATGGTTGTGGTACGAGCCACTGGTGATGGACTGCTGGCGTTGGTTGCTGTTGTCGTGGTGGTGCATTTGGAGCTGGTTGATTGACTTTTAGACAAACATCTGTTGAACTTTGGCACTATATTTTTCCTTATTCTACATTGCAAGGTCAAATCATTTCCTTGACCTTGCTGTTTCACATTTCTCGGGTTGTCATCAATCCTGGCTCTTTTGAATGGTTGGCTTGCCAATTTCAATGGTGCGTAACTCGGGGTGTATGTTGGATCTTCATAGTCATAACTGTCGGTGTCATAGATAATGTAAACATCATCTGCGGTGACATCACTGTCTGAGTCGGCATCATGATGTGCAGCACTCACAGTGGCATTGTCAGACACACCCAGTAGTACCGCCTCACTTTCCAGAGCATTTTCTATTTCTTCCGCATCTCTCACTGACGTAGACAATAGGCACTGGGTGTTGTCAAATCAATGCATTACTGCCTCCTGAATGCATTTTTGAGATTCGTCGGTTGTGCATTTGATTTCGAGCGGAAGCATTTCATCATCATTGTGCTGTGACAACAATTGGATTCCTATACCATTGTCTGATTGTAATGATGATTGTTCTACATCGGACGGTGTGCATTTTGCAAGGTATTCCACCATTGCCTCATGCGAAGAACGAAAGTAATGGCATTTAGAACTGACAGACTGTGGCAATTATATTTTTGCTAGCGAAATATGCACTGATAGCAGCAGCTGAGACAATTCCGCAACATCAGACTGCTGCGTGGACTCTGGTCACAACACAAGAGGAGGCTGTGAGTGTGTGACGCATGACGCACCAGCTGGAGCATCCAGAACAGATTGTGGTAATTGTGGTGGGCGAGACTCAGAGTGGTGCTTCCTCTGATGGTTCTCTCTCTCCTGTACCCTTTTTTCCCCATTGTGAAGTGATAATATAGGGCTTGGACAGTGACTTCTATTGTGCATCTTAGAAGAGGAATCATCACATTTCCGCTTTGCAGAATCGNGGAAGGGGGGAGGCAGATATAGTTTCATTTCTTACAAGCCTCTCCACCCCTGGTGCTTGGAATTCTGCTCCTCAGTGACTAGTACTACCCCTCCCTGTCATGTTCGACCTTCCAGTGAACCTTATTTTGCCATCCGAACTCACCTGAACACGATCCAAAATGACCGAACTGTTCGGTCATTTCGATGTTCGGAATTGAGTTCGGTTCAGCCAGTACGTGTTCAGATTCGGTCATCCGAAGAGGCCAAGTTCGGGCCGAACCCTGAACTTCCGAACCGCATTTACCCATCCCTACCCAAAATCTCTTCTTAGAGCGGAAATGGGAATGGTCCCGGTGAGGTCTGTAGCGCTGACCATGATATTAAAGTACTGGCTGAACATGGTAGTATTTCCTCCTCCCCCAAATTCGTTATTAAATTTGGTCCAAAATGACAACCTGGGGGATGATTGGAGCTTGAGGGCAGAAGCTGAACTGGATAGTTTGGGTTTGTCCAGAGATATTTTGATCCCTCTGGGTAGGAAGGGGGCAGGCCGTATAATTGCCCAATGCATTGGTGATCAGACTTTGCAGAGGAAATCATCGGCCCTATCAGACCAGAGGAGTGCTCTCGAGTATTGTATTAGCAAATCCCCAGCAGCCTATCTGTTGGACTGGTCATCATGGCCCCTTAGAAGGGCCTTTCTCTTAATGAGAATGAACACCTTCCACTTGGTAGTCCTAACGGGCAGGTACAAGCAAATCCCCTATTTTCAGAGAGTTTGTGTTCTCTGTGACTTAGATTTTCTGGAGTCAGTAGCGCTCATCCTGCTACACTGTAGTCTATCGGGCTTTAAGAGAAAAATATGTTGCTCCATTTAGTGGTGACAAGTTTAGGGGACAAAAGGATGAGGCTATAATATGTGCATTGCTAAAGCCTAGTGGCCCCTGTGCGAAGTCCATAGCAAATTTTTGTCTCATGGTCTTTTTGTTTAAAGCCTCCAAATGATACAATTAAGTCTTTACTTTAAGATTTAATTTATTTACTTCGTTCGACAATATCTATTGATTTGGACATTTTAATTTTGCTCCTCTCTTGGTAGGGGTAGCTATAGTGCAGGTTTTATGATGTATTATGTTGTTAGTTGAAAGTTTAAACTGTTTAAATTGTTTACATATTTTTGTGTATATGTGTTCATTTTGAAATAGCCCTTGAGGTTACTCAATAAATTTTTCCTCCACAAGTGACACAACCCTATCTGCAGCAGCTGATACCTTGCTACGAAAGTCTAGTATATTCAACAAGAAATGAAAGCGGATAGAATGTTTACCAACCGATCATAAATAATTCTCCAGTCACCTCTGGGCCATTTTGCAATCATTCCATCCATACAGCATTAGGGTGATTCATTCCCTTATGTTGACTGGTGCTGCACTGCCACTGCCAGCCCCCAAAGAGTAAGAAGTTACATTCCCCAAACATACATGAACACATCTTCCAGAATATTTCCCAACCCTTTCCTATCCTAAAGAGAGCTATACAACTGGACTTCGCTTGACCAGTGACCACATCATCTGGCACTGTGGGTGATTTCAGACGTAATGGGGTGGAATTCGCCCCGTCATGGAATCAGCCTATTGATTCCCCACCGTGATCAATACCGGCACATCAACAGACATTCCGGCTGATCCTGATGGGGGATCTGGGGAGGGGTGGGGCTGTGCAGCACTACATGTGGCCACACAGCGCCCCCCCATGCTCCCCCAGCAGCCCACCCTCCCAGAGACAGGTGGGCACTGTGGCCAATATGGCCGCTGCGCCCGCCCGCCCCCCAGGAAATTGACCACGGCCCGGAATCAGCTGCGAGCACGGCCGCCGATTCCGGGCCATGGTCAGTGGCCAGACGTGACACTGACACACTCAACCACGGGGAATTCCACATGGTTGAGCGTGTCAACATCACATCTAGTCAGTATTACGCCGGATGGTTACCCCAATGAATCACGGAGGGGAATCAGATTTACCACGATTCCATTCCTCCTCTGGGGAGGAGGGAGGGAAGCGTGGTAAATCTGATTCCCCCCCATGATTCACAGGGGTGAACATCTGGTGTAACACTGACCAGACATTACGAGATCATGCTCCCCCACGGGGAATTCACCGTGGTTGAGCGTGATCTCGTAACGTCTGAAATTACCCTGTCTGTCAACCAATTGTACCACCACTTAAGTGTGCGATGGGACTCCTCTTTTTTGTTTTGTTTTTTTAAATGTACTACCCCATGCAAATTAGTTTAATTTGGTGTCCCCTTCATGACATTATGGGTATTTTCAGATGTTACGAGATCACGCTCAACCACAGTGAACCACGCTCAACCCCGCGGTGGGGCCAAAGGGCCCTGAATGTCTGTTCGGCGCGCGCCAGATGTTCACCACGCTCAATACGCACATGGGGCCAATTTCAACCATGCTTCCCGGGCTAGCCGGGGGAATATCCCGGGAAGCGTGGTCAAACGGACCCCCACCAGAAACCAAGGAAAAGTAACGTCTGGATGCCAATCCCCGTGCAGAACCAAAGGAAATGAGCCGGGGACAAGGCACGCAGTGTCGCTGCCGGGCAACCCGCAACAACACAAACACCGGAGGGAGATTTAAAGCGAAATCGGCTGCAAGCAAGCGTGGCGGGATGGAGCGAGGAGGGAGGCGGAAGAGAGCGGAGGCAGAGACAGCGACAGTGGTGGGGCAGGAGGCGGAGGAGGTGCAGGCAGGGGCAGCGATGCAGGTGAAGGGGGCACAGGCGCAGGAAGGGGGCACATGGGTGCACCCGACCAGGGAGCTGGCCCAAGCACAACGCCCACAGCTGCAGCCTGGTTGCGATGCCCCGAGGACAGCAGCCGGAACGGGCCCAGAGGAGGCACCCAGGAAAAGGGTAAGGGGGAACAAGGGGAGGGGAGGAGGGGTCACGGGAGACCCCCCTGGGGGGGCAGGGTGACCCCGGGGGACCGGGAGGGGGGCAGGGGTGCCCC
>QEPC01014028.1:443032-478726 GCA_003113815.1 Sphenodon punctatus
CAGGAGGAGGCAGGTCATAGCCGGTAGCTGAGGAAGCCGTGAAAACCACCCGCCAGCCTGGAGCAGGGACTTGGGAGAGCACATGGGGAAATAGGTGGGGGGGCTGCCAGGAGAGTCACTCAATAGAGAGCCAGGAGGAGGCGGGCATAGCTGGTAGCTGCAGAAGCCACAAATGTCACCGGCGAGCCTGGAGCACGGACTCAGGGGAACACATGAGGAAATAAGCAGGGGTGTGGCTGTCGGGAAAGTCACTCAATAGAGAGTCAGGAGGAGGGGGGCTATAGCTGGTATCTGCGGAAGCCGCGGAAGCCGCCGGTGAGCCTCGAGCAGGGACTTGGGGGAGCACATGGGGAAATAAGTGGGGGGGGGGCTTCCGGGAGAGCCACTCAATAGAGAGCCAGGAGGAGGAAGGGCCATATCCGGTAGTTGTGGAAGCTGCCAGTGAGCCTGGAACAGGGACTACAGAGCACATGCGGGAATAGGCAGGGGGGGGGCTGTTAAGGGGGTCAGTCACGGGAGAGCATGGGGGGGGAGGCGATAGCTGCAGTCACCATTTGCCCACCGTTCACAAAAAAAAAAACAGGACAGCAACAGTTATCAAACCAACAGCACAGTTTTCACAAGTAGTCCAATCCCACCATCCATCCAACCAACAGTCATTATCATGAACAAAATGAACATAAGCACAAACTGAGCGATTAACATATATGTAAACACTAAAAGGCAATCAGAAAGCAACATATGTTTACATTTATTTTAAAGAAGGATAATGGAAAATGTAAAGTACAGCTGTAGCAAAATTACTTTAGCTGCTTTAGCACTAAATTAGCAGTTAAATAAAGCACAGTTTAGCAGAATTAGCAGAAACGTTCAAGCACTTACACAAAACCTTTATGTTATCCAAAATCAATTTTATGGTATGAATTAGGAAGGGATAGGACTCTCTCTCCTCGAGTCACGATGCGGTGTTTTGTCGCGGAGCGTGGAAGATCAGAGTATGTTAACAAACACAGACACTGGTGGCGTGGCTCCAACTGTCACTGACTCTCACTGTGATTGGGGATAAACAGGGAGAAGGAAGCTACACACCAATTTATACTTAATGGTGAAGGCGGGACATGTGTCTCTGGGAAAGCCCTAGCCAATGAAATTGGGCATGCGGGTGTCATCAACAGGGTCCGAGAGTTGATTATGCCGCCGGGTCTTGCGGTACCTTGTATTCCGGGCAGCATAAACATGATACAATGATCAGATGACCACAAAGATTCCATGATCGATGGAAAGGGGAGTTGGTACCGCTTCTTATTGAAATCTGCAGAAGTTCCGCTTCAGTTCACCAGTCGCAATGCTGCAACACCATTTGCGGCAAAAGTGTAGCCGCAGCCATCAAAAAGCTGTCTCTACCGAACCGTGCTGCGATGCACAGAATAGGGATTTCCGTCAGTATGCCGCTACAGTCCTTGCGGGGGATGGGGGTGGAGGTGCGCCCACCAGCATCTGTCCCCAGCACTGCACCACACACACAGCTGAGGCGTGTTTGAAAAGGGCCGTTATTTTTAGGGATGGGCGAACAGATCGCGGTTTGGGTTCGTCCGTTTGGTTCGGCTGCGTTCGGTTCATCCGTTCGGTTCGTCCGTTCGGTTTGTCTGCGTTCGGTTCGGCTGCGTTCGGTTCGTCAGTTCGGTTAGTTCGCCGGGTTCGGGTTCGGCCATTTGATTCAGCCGTTTGGTTCGGCTGTTCGGTTCAGTCATTCAGGAAATGTTGTTATGGGTGGGGTTTTTGTTTTTTATATGGTTTTTTGGTTTTTTATTGGGTTTTATATGGTTTTCTTTTTTTTTATATATTTTTTTGTTTTATATGGGGTTTTTTTATTATTATTTTTTATCTAATATTATATCTATCTATCTACACTAAATCTAACTGCTATTAACTTTTCTAAATGCTATGAACTAAATGGATTATCTAATAAGTACACAGGCCTAGTCCTACAAACACTAAAACTAAATCACTAACGCTATCTCTATCACTAAGCTAGCTCCTACAACTGTCTACTATCCCTAACCTATCTATCTATCTATCTATCTATCTATCTATCTATCTATCTATCTATCTATCTATCTATGGGATGGGGGGAATCACAAACACAAGGTTTCAGTTTAAGGTTTAAGTTTCATTTCAGTACAAAACTGAAATGAAACTTAAAGCAATCTAATAATCCTACTCAATGCCTGCTGTTCAGGAACAGTGACTAGCTCAGAAGGTGTTGGGAAAGGGGGAGGCAGATATAGTTTCATTTCTTGCAAACCTCTCCACCCCTGGTGCCTGGAAGTCTGCTCCTCAGAGCAGACTACCCCTCCCTGTCACGTTTGACCTTACAGTGAACCTTTTTTTGCCACCCAAACGCGATCCGAACTGACCGAACTGTTCAGTCATTTCGACGTTCAGAATTGAGTTTGGTTCAGCCAGTACGTGTTCAGATTCGTGTTCGGATTCGGTCGTCCAAACAGGCCGAGTTCGGGCCGATCTCTGAACTTCCGAACCACGTTCACCCATCCCTAATTATTTTTTAGGGATGTGCAAACAGAATACAGTTCGGATGTTCAGCTGTTCAGTCATTTGGTTCGAAAACTGAGTTCAGGTTCGGTTATTCGGTTCAGCGGAGTTCAATTTTTTTCGCTGTGGGTATCATTTGGCCCTGAGACCACCCCTGGCCTCCACCCCTGGTGCCAGGAAGTCTGCTCCTCAGCTGCCTCCCCCTTCCAGTCACGTTTTTTCTGCCCAAATGGGCTTTCCAGTCACATTTTTCCCACCCCCGAACTCATCTGAACTCACCAAAACATGACTGAACTGTTCGGTCTTTTCAGAGTTCGGTTCAGATGTTCTGTTAGGTCATCCGAAAACACCGAGTTCGGTCCAAACTCCGAACATCTGAACCCCGTTTGCACATCCCTATTATTTTCCTCCATTTTACAGATGGGGAACTAGGTCTGAGAGTTAGTGACTAAGGCCCCCAGTGAATTCATAGCTGAGACAGGATATGAATGCTGTTCTTCCAAGTCCAACTTCTTAACTACTAGGTTATACTAGCTCTCAATGAATTGATTTTAACACTTACAAATGATTGATTTACCTGAAGTAATGAATTAAATTGTTTTTTCTCATGTATTTTAAAGGCTAGAACATAGGATACAGTACAATGACAGCTTTCCACACCACTTCTTGCTTGAGCTTTATATTGTAGTAGTTGGCAATTTTGACTGAAGACTTAGACACAAGTCAGAAACTTTAATTTAGAAGACAAACTGAAGTATCGTATTCTGTGTCTAAGCCGTTTCTGAAACAGATTGGTTGCGTGTGTATATATATATATATATATATATATAAAACATAATTCAGCTCTGCTGTATTAGTACTTCTTGTCTGCCTCTCCTACAAGTGTAGGAAAAGCTACTTGCATTTCCCCCCCATTACTTTGCTGATAATTATGGGCTCGTTCTCTGTGCTGCATACAAATAATGAGTCTTTTTGTTATGTTGATGAAAAGCCTGAAAGAAAAGGCAATTAAACCTTATTGAGAGATATGACAATTAAAAGTTATTAGGAGTTGTTTTTAGCTGTAATGAGATAATTGTGAGTCATTGCTTTATGCTGCAATGACAATTTCGTTCACATGTTCATGGAAAAACAGCCCCATATCTTAATCAAGGGAACTTTAGTGTGTGTATAGCTATGTCCAAATCTTTCATTGCACTTCTGAGCAGGGGGATACAATGCTTAGGGATTCTGCAAGATTTACAGTGCATTTATATACACATTGGTGAGGTCCTAGTTCTTGTAGCCTAGGGATGCTCCCACCCCAGTTCCAGATGAGTTGCCTGCTGCTCAGGCTGATCTCTTGTCTCCAGTACTGGATCCAGTCTGACTCGCCATCCAGCTGGGTCTGAGTTTTGTGCCACAGGAGGGATGCTCCTTCTCCTCTACCTCCTACCTTACAAATACCTTCTACTTTGCTTTAGAGGCAAGAGCTCTCTTACCTTCACACAATGCAAACCCCAGCTTAATTTGCATCAGGACTTGCCAGAGCTCAGCCCCTGAACCACATTTGTGACATTTAAGTGCGGCAGACATCAGAAAGGGAGTGACACAGTAGGTAGAGGCAGAGATTGACACTAATGGTGCAGGATCGTGTTGTTATAGGATCATAGGTGACTAGTCCCCCTTTTTCCTTCACATCCATTTCTGTCTCCTCTTCTCAATAGGGTTTTGGAGAGACCCATAAAAGGTGCTAGGGACTGAGACATCTTCTACAAATACGAGGCCAAGAAGCAGTAGGACTTGGAGCACTAACCCAGTAAGTGCAGAGAAGAAACAGAGAGGTGAGGAAATATGGGAAGAGAGGAAGCAAAGTGTAAGGGAGAAAGATAAATACAGCAGGAAGAGCAACACTTAGGAAAGGAAGGAGAGATTAAGAGGGCAAGGAAGGGGACAGAGTAGGAAGAGTATCCTTGTAGCCCAGTCACCACTGGTTCTCCCCTGATGGCCCTTGGATATCAAAAAGAAAGAACACTGTAGATTAGGTGTGGGGAATCTCAGAGCCAGGGACCAAATGTGGCCCACAGCAAGTTTTTATATGGCCCCTTTCTAGTTCCTGGATCTGGATCCTGGATCCAGTTCCTACCCCACAAGCACTGAACAACTGAGCTCATGGTAAGGGAGCAGTGATGAGGGCATGTACAAAAGGATAGGAGGCAAATCCATTGCACACTTGCATAGATACACAATCTGTGTCCTTCTTTTCTTGGAGTACATGCACCTCGTATGCACCGATGTCGCTGACATCAAAGCAGCCCTCAGAGCTTGCACTAATTTTTAAAGTGGCTCCTGGATGGGAAAGGTTCCACAACCGAGCCATAGATTTTCCTCAGTTACAAAAATATGCACATTTTTATAAACATCACAGTGGATTAAAATGCTACAAAAAATTTTTAAACAGGTGAAACTGGCAATGCTACATTTTAGTAGCCAAATAATCCAGCCAGTTCAGGAGCTTGTATGAATGCATGAGGGCATAGAAAAATATTCTCAAAAGATACCAAATTTGTTGAATACAACACTCCTCTCCATTTTTAAATGAATTGAATAGGGTGCTCTTCTGGATTCAGATTGTCCAGTAAGTACTCAGAAGGAGAAGTGAAACTGTGCCAAAAACACCAGCTGCGGTTCAGGTTAAAATCCATTTTAAAAAAAAATCAAAAAAATCACTGAGCATGTGCAACTACTAGGTTGCTGGACCATTATTTTCATGCACTCCCTCTTCCAAAATGGTGGTAGCTGTGTCTATAGCATTTTGGAAAAAGGCAGCCAGTTTGTGTGTACACAACAGTCTCTTTGTGCATGTGCAGTGATGATGATGATGATGATGATGATTATTATTATTGATTTTAAAGGTTTTAATTTATTTTAAATATAGAAAATGCAAGATTGGAATCACAAGCAGAACTGGACCACAATTCATTCATTCGTACGACCACCCATAGAATTGAATAGGATGCAATATTCATCTCCAACTCCATTTAAAGAATCAAATATTTATATCTGTTCATTTAATTTTGGTTATTTTGGTTAGTTAATTCCATTTCTTAGGGTGGGTTATTTCTGCTATTTGTTGATTTATCATTTATTATATCATTAACTTTGGTAGTAGCATTTAATAATACTACCGACAAAAGTTAAATAACAAATAACAAATGAACAATAACTGAAATGATATAACTCAGGTTCTTTTCAGATGGGCTGTGGCACAGGTGTGTCAGTGTGTGCTGTGGTCCATGTGAAGTGGGTGGGGGGAGAATGTAGACTGGCGCACACCCATCTACACCCACCTCCACCCACCAAGACATGGGGAGCAACTGCTGTTTTTGCTGGTTGCTCCGTACGTCAGGGATGGGTGGATGTGGGTGTGCATGCATGTGTACAGGAGCACACACATGAACGTGGGTGCCACTCGTGTAAATCCCATGGCAGGTGGGTGGGGGTGCATGCGTGCTCCCTCACATATGCATGCACACCCACCTCCACCCATCCTCCACACACCGAGCAACCAGTGAAAATGGTGTTTGCTACCTGCGTATTGATGGGTGGAGGTGGGTGTAAATGGATGTGTGCCCATCTACACCCCTCCACCACCACACACAGACCGATGCACACGCCGACTCCTCCCCGCCGGACCGCAGCCTGTGTAAAAAGGGTCTGAGTTCATGCGTGGGTGTTCATGCGTGGGTGCCGCCCATGTAAAAATGGCCAAATTTAGTGACATTACCCAAATAGTTGAACTAACGAATATGTGAATTTTGTATACACAGCAAGAATAATGCCAATATTCAGTAATGTGGACAAATATGCACATTGTATTTGAGACTGAATGGCATATTTCTTGCAGCCCTATAGCACATCTTAGTTTAGGAAAAGTGTGGGTTCCTATCAATATTTCACCTTTTCCAAATAATAAATTCACTTGAAAACTAAATGCCAGGTGCTGTTTTTTTCTGGCCTTCTATGTTAGATTACAACTCACAAGGAAAACAAAAGAAGAGAGGTTTCTGAAGATTTATTTCCTCTTTAAAAAGGTTTATTACCTTGCCTATTTAGCATCCAATGACAAAGTAATTATAAAGGATTATAATACATCTGAGATTGTAGTTTATTTTATTGTGCAACGCTAAACCACTGCTTTGGCATTTTAATCCTTTATAATTCACTTCATTGCTGGTTGTTAAAGAAGAGTAATAAGCATCTTAAAAGAAGATTTAATTAATTGTACTGGAAGGTACATATTCATTGAGTTAAACACAAGAGTAGTTAGGAGAAACAGCAGGCAAGAATGCAAAGACTTTATAAAGACAGAACTGCTGCAGCACCACCTAAGGGCAAATCCCCTTTGCCCGGCCAGTTTTCAGTGGCTTCATTGCTGCGTGGGATCTTTTAACTACATAAAATCCAACAAGAACCACACCTGAGTAAAAAAAGTATGCAACATTTATTGATAGGATAGTAAGCAGTATTGATGGTACAATAGGTAAGCAAAACTCCCTAACAATGAGTGTCTCGCTGATCTGGTTCACCGTCAGAGACCCTTGATGCTGGTGCACATGGCTAACGGGCAGTGGAGCTGAGATTAGTCACCTACCACACCTTTTCTGTCTTGCTCTTTTATACACCTTGGTTGTTTCAGCCTACCTGACCACCTGGCCATTACTGACCAATCTAGTCCAGGCCCTCCCTTTTTGGTATCCCAAAGTGTGATTTTAAGGCCAGATCACCTGATTAAATTCACCAATCCAGGCTTGGTCCAACCTTTTGGGCAACCTGAGGCAGGATTCTAAGGCCAGTCTACTTATGGCACCTCCTTAATCTTCTTAGCCCTTCTTATCTTTGACAGGGTAAAGCCCCTGGTTTGAATCCATAGCTACTCCCTGGTACCCAATGCACTCTTGCTTTGGTTGCCAAGTCAATATGGATGCCTGCTAGCTTCTTTATTTTACTTGACCAAAGTTTCTAATAATCTGCTTAAAATCAAAATATCTTTATGAATGTGTCTGTTTAGTGTGTGACTGTGCAGGTGTTCATTACTGTTTATGTGTATTCGCATACAAGTGTTCTGGGTCAACTAAAATCAAATGAAATCTGTATTTTGATCTGGTCTTCTACTAAGTAAAATACTACATGTGTATGTGTGTGTGTGTGTTCCCCTTTCTGTCTTTTTCCTAGCTGGGTGTTCTAGTAAAGGAGTTTGGAGCATGGTTCATGGTAATCTGACCTCACTTGTTTGAGTGCCCCAATATTCAAATGTGAATGACTATAATTTAAAGGTGTGTCTAGAACACAGCTGTACTGTTGCCAGAAACCTTTAGGAGGCACTTGTGCATTAAATGCCGTTGGGCGAGATGCCCGGAAATATTTCCGTTCTCTGTTCTGGCACTGGTTGGGGAGATATACCTGTTTTGTCTCTATGGGTGAAAACAGACATGACGCTAACCACCCTTTAACCACCTTTGGTGGTTATTTATGCATGTTGCAGGGCTGTACTGGTGCCCTATGCAACCCTGCAACATGCATAAATGACCACCAAGGGTGGTTAAAGGGTGGTTAGTGTCATGTCTATTTTCACCCTATATGTTTATTTCAGAGCAAGCTGACCTATAAAGTTTTGATAGCTTGTTATCTTGTTATTCGGTACCAAGAACATCCTGCCTTGTAGTTTGTGTCATGGAGTTTTGCTAAATTTTGCCTTCAACTGAAAGTTTTAACCCTTATGCAATATTTTTCATGGCCTACTTTTAGCATCTGTTTTTCTGGCTAACAATGGTCACCCCAACTGCTGCTGTCATCTCAGCAGACAGTGATCGTGGCTGTCATCTCTATATCACAGAACAGTCTACAAGTAAATAAATAAATAGAAAACTAAATAGCAACTAAATAGAAAACCTTGCTTTTGAATGAACCTTGTTTTAGTGGCAACTACCTCCTACCTCACTTTACCTCACTTTAGTGGCAACTACCTCCTACCACCTACCTCACCTCTCTTCGTTGTTCCCTCAAGCAGGGGCATTAAAGTAAGGTTAAAGGGGAGGTACTTGCCTTCACAAAGAAGTGTGGTTAAATTGAGGAGAGAGCAGGATTTATTTTGTGGGGAGTCCTGGCAAGGCTTAACCCTGGCAATTATATTTGCGGGGTGTGAGGTGCCATGATTAGCCCTGGGAAATGGTCCCAGTAAGAATGTACATTTCAAAATATGAAAAATCAGGAAAGGCTGATATTGGCCATTTCAGCATTGGAAATAAAAGCCAGGAAGAAAAAAAACAAAACCTGGATGATTTATTTGACTTTCATTAAGTCCTGTTTTATATCCAGATATAGAGAGGCAAGGAGATCCAGTAGTTCAGTTGTGAGCTGGAGACTGGGGTTCAGTTCCCTGTTCTGGCAAGCTTGGTGCGGGGGTGGGGATGTGTGGCTTTGGGTGTGGTTTCTGCAGAAGGTTTGCACCCATGTCTCTGCCATGGTGATGATAAAATGCTTGGGGGGGGGGGTGGATACCTGCCTTGGTAGCTTTTGTCATATGTACTGTTGAGAGGGAATAGCGTTTCTGCCTCACTATTATTATTATTATTAACAAACATTTATATAGCGCCAGCAGTGTACATGGCACTTTACAAAGTAATAAAATAGACATGGTCCCTGCCCCTAGGGCTTACAATCTGAGCGACAGGAGCTGGGGGAGAGACATAGGAAGGGGAACAGAGGGAGAGACAAGGGGTCTAACATTCATGAAGATGCGAGGTCTCAAGTGCACGTACTTGGCTTGGTTACGATGAGAATGACAGCAGGCAGGTCCATGTGGCAAGGATAAGGGTAAACAGATCGTAGGTATAGGAATAGTGGCTCAGCAGGATAAAGAGTCAGACAGAGCAGAGCGAAAGAGGTGAGTTTTAAGGAGAGATTTGAAGGTATGAAGGGAGGGGGCAAGGCGGATGTGGACAGGGAGGGAGTTCCAGGCATGGGGGGCAGCAAGTGAGAAGGGACGAAGGCGCTTAGGGGAGCAGGGAAGGCGTGGAAGGGTGAGAGAAGGGACAGAGGAGGAGCGAAGTGCACGGGCTGGAGTATGGAGGGCGATAAGTGCAGAGAGGTAGGGGGGAGCAAGGTTGTGAAGAGCTTTATAGGTGAAGACTAGGAGCTTGTGCAGGATTCGTTCAGGAAGGGGAAGCCAGTGAAGCGAAGAGAGGAGGGGCTGCACATGGTCGAAGCGACTGGCGAGGTAGATGACCCTGGCAGCAGAGTTTTGGACAGAGATGAGGGGAGAAAGGTGAGACCGGGGAAGGCCAGTGAGAAGGAGGTTACAGTAATCGAGGCGAGAGATGACCAGAGCATGAACAAGAGTTTTGGCAGACGAGACAGAGAGAAAAGGGCGAATCTTAGCAATGTTATGGAGGGAGAAGCGACAGGATTTAGCAACAGAGTCAATGTAGGGTTTAAAAGAAAGGGCTGAGTCAAAGATGAAGCCTAGGCTACGGGCTTGGGGGACAGGCAGGATGGTGACTCCATCAATAGTTATTGACAGTGAGGAAGGAGAGGAAGGATGAGGGGGGAAGATAAGGAGTTCAGTTTTAGCCATGTTGAGTTTGAGTTGACGTTGAGACATCCAGGTAGAGATGTCAGAGAGACAGTTGATGAGACGAGCTTGAACAGAGGGAGAGAGAGAGGGAGTAGAGAGATAGAGTTGAGTGTCATCAGCATAGAGGTGGTATTGGAAGCCATGGGAGGCAATGAGTTTGCCTAAGGATGAGGTATAGATCGAGAAGAGGAGAGGGCCAAGAACAGAGCCTTGAGGAACACCAACTGAGAGGGGGAAGGAGGAGGAGGCGGAGTTGGAGAGAGACACATTAAAGGAGCGGTCAGAGAGGTAGGAGGAGAACCAGTTATGGACAGAGCCACAAAAGCCAAGGGAGTGAAGGGAATCCAGCAAGAGTGAGTGGTCAACAGTATCGAAGGCAGCAGAGAGATCAAGGAGGACAAGAATGGAATAGAGACGTTTAGATTTAGCCACCAGAAGATCGTTGGTGATCTTAGCGAGAGCAGTTTCAGTAGAATGAAGGGGGCGGAAGCCAGATTGGAGGGGGTCAAGGGAGGAGTTGGAGGATAGGAAGTCAAGGCAGCGGGAGTAGACAACACGTTCAAGCAGCTTGGAAGCAAAAGGAAGGAGTGAGACAGGACGATAGCTAGAAGGGTCAGAGGGGTCAAGAGTGGACTTTTTGAGAATAGGAGAGACTGTGGCATGTTTGAAGGCAGAAGGGAAAGAGCCAGTAGAGAGGGAGAGGTTGATGATGTGCAGGAAGGAAGGGGCGACAGTGGGAGTAATGGAGGTGAGGAGGCGGGAAGGAATGGGATCAAGGGGGCAAGTGGAAGGGTTGGAGGAGGAGAGCAGAGAGGAGATTTCCTTAAGGGAGGCAGGGGAGAAGGAGGACATGAGAGAAGGAGGGGGAGGAGGGAGAGGGGTGGGAGTGGAACTATGCCTGGAACTATGCCTCCAGACCACTTTGTATGTTGCTTCCTTCAGGTTCTTTCTCCACAATTTGGAAACTAACTGTTCAGAAAACTGAAGTGAGATCTCAGAGTAGGGGAGGAGACATAATTGTTGCTTATTCTGGCTTGTGGAAGCAGGAGATTGGGTGAGGCATTCAAAGTAACCCATGTGATGTGGCCCCCTCATCTCCATTCAACGCTCTACTGCCAAAATCATCCACCTTGCCCATTGCTTTGACCATGTACAGCCCCTTCTCTCTGCCCTGCACTGACTCCCTCTACAGGAACACATTCAGCACAAGCTCCTGGTCTTCACCTTCAAGGCTCTTCATGGCCTTGCTCCCCCATATCTCTCCACTCTTGTTTCCTGCCACGCTCCTGTCCAGGAGCTTCCCTCCTCCTTTGTCCCAACCCTCACCTGTTTGCAAACTCTTTGCTTCGCTAAACATCTTCACCCTTTCTCCGTTGTTGCCCCTTATGCTTGGAACTCCATCCCTGGATACATTTGCTCCATTCCCTCCCTCCCAACTTTCAAATCCTGTCTGAAAACCCACATCTTCCATCAGGCCTTCCCTAGCTCATCATGATTGATACCACATCCTTTCCCCCTCACTCACAACCTCATTCCCTGTAACTAAGCGAAGGACGTGAGTCTGCAACTTCTTAACCTCATGTATGTGCTCTTGTCTTTCCTGATGTTTACCTCTCCCTCACATACCCCTCCCTTATCTCTTAGATTGTAAGCCCCTTAGGAATAGGGATCTTTCTCTGACTGTGGATTCTACAGTCCCAGGTGCATTGCTGTCACTATATAAATAAATACTAATACAAGGAAACTACCCTGACTAAGGTATAATTTTTTTCCTTTTAAAAAGAGCGACACCTTTTCTTTCTAAATCCACTCCTTTGACTGTAACACCTAAATTGCTAAGAAATTAAGATAGCTTTTATCCATAATGACTATCTGATATATTGTGTTAAATAGCTAATTTTCAATATGATGTATTCATCTAATTATATTATATAACATAACTATATATTAAACAAACACATATGCTTCTATAGTTCATATTGCAAGAAGACTTCATTAGGTAAGCACTAGGGATGGGCGAACAGAACCAAGTTCTGTAATTTGGTTCGGTTCAGTTTGGAAATTTAGTTCGGTTTGGAAGTTCGGTTCGGTTGACTGAACTATTCAAGTTCGGTCCGAACTTCGAACTTCTGAACAAAGTTTGGAAATTCAAACCCCATTGAACTAAATGGAATATTATCTTTTAGGGATGGGTGAACAGGGCCGAGTTCAGAAATTTGGTCCGGTTTGAAAATCGAGTTCGATTCGGAAGTTTGGTCCCGTCGACCGAACTGGCCGAGTTGAGTCCGAACTCCGAACTACTGAACTGCGTTCACCCATCCCTAGTAAGCACAGCTTCCCTAGTTTTCCCTCCACAGTTGAGCTGTAAATCTATACAGCCCAACCAGGCCCAGTTATACTTACAAAGAACTACAGATCAGTTATTATGGATTTAAAACCTAATACCTTTTCATCCTTCAAAAGTGTTAAGCTTACCTTGGAAAAGCAACTTCAGAATGTTTAACAGCAGCATCCATACATGGACTTAATGTGAGTTTAACTAAGCTAACCTATATTTACTAATGTGGGAAATTAAAATCAATCTGTGAAATCATGTGCTATTTTCTCTGGGAAATTTTATGTTATGAAATTGAAATGGTCTATCTTAATAATATATTGGGACTAATATTTGTGAGATAATATGTATGTTTACATTGTTAAGAAAATAAGACCAAAAGAACCTGGGCCAGTGAGGAAACTGAACATTGCGAATGAAGAGGTGTACAAATGTACAGAGGACATAAACTCCATTCTGACTGTTCATTTGAAACTCTTTATTTAACTTAATTAGTCATTTAGTTATAAAAACATTTTTATACACACACACACGCACCAATGGCAGCCTGGGGTGGTGTACAACATATATATGTTAATTAGTAAATAAAAAACCAAATACCTATAACATAAAATCACATTAAAATCTTCCCAAAAGAGCCCAGGGAAAAACTCCATAAAACAAAAAAACCCATAAAACCCCCACCCACTACCCATCCCCTTCACAAAATGTCTGGCGAAACAGCCGGGTCTTACATTTGTTACCGAAATAAGGGAGATCTGGAGAGAGGCAAATCTCCACTGGGAGGGAGTTCCATAGCCACCGAGAATGCCCACTCAGATGTTGCCACCCAGAAAACCGGGGGACCTCCAAGTGGGCATCCCTGGCTGACCACAGAAGCCGATCCAGGACATGAGGGGCAAGGCGGTCCTGCAGGTATGTGGGGTCTAGGCCATATAGGGCTTTAATGGTAATAATCAACAACTCTGGGGTCCAACTTTATGTAGTATTTTATTTGGTTATGGTTAGATTTAATGGCTATATGCTGACTGTGTACGTGACATAAGTGAAATCATGCTAACAGAGAGAGAAATAGGGAAGATGCTAGTAGGCCCTAAGGCTAATTGGACCTTTTTCTTAATTTGTAATTATGCCTATAAAAAGAGAAATGGGGAAGGAGACTATGTTGCCAGGTTGGCAGGTCAGAATAAAAAGTGGGAATTGAAATAAAGAGTCTGATTCGACTGAGCAGAATGTCACGATGTATTAATGCCTGACCTTTTATCATGCTATATCTGTGAGTGTGGGCTGCCCAAACGCACATGAAATAAATGCAAGGGGCTACCAATTTATTATGCTGTATATGTTAAATATGTGAGTGAGGGCTACGTGAACTGAACCCAGACTCCAGGGGGCTATCGTCTTCCTTGTTTATACCCAGAGAGAACCCTCTAATATGGATCCACAGAAACTGGTATGAAAGAAGTTTGACTTGGCCCAGAAAAGAAAAGGTAAGATGACAAAAGTTCTGCCTTATTAGTTTCACTTGGAACTTCGAGAACATTTTAATATTACTGAGGAGAGTGCTTAATTGAGCATGAGTGTTTCCTTGCTGCTACATTCACTGTATGTGACAATGCATCCATTAACATACATTATAAGAAATGTACCAATAAAAAATTGGTTTATTTTTTAGAAGCATCAGCTCTTTATTGGTGTCCTTCAGTAGTGCTTCTCTTAGCTCACCAGGTTTTTAAGGTCACTCCAGCTGACCACACCTGCTCCTTATACTAGGTACCTGTCACCAAAGCAGCTGTGAATGTTTTTCATCCTGCCTGGAAGACTTGCAAGATGCAATATTAATGCTTGGATTATTTTTTTTTAAATAGTATTTTTGAATTCATTGTGGTACTTATTCCGCTGGCCCTTCTATCAGTTTTCCACCAGCACAAGTCCTTTGGCTTGCGTGGAGTTACTTCCAATTTACACCAGAGACAAATAACAATCAGTGTTAGAGATACACTAATTGTAACATCAAATTAACATTGCAATTAGTGATCTACCCTCTGCAAGGCAGGCCAGAATTCTCTCTGTGAAAATAACTCTAGGGGGTTGACAGGCTAGCATCAGCTGAAACAATTTGGAAAGCTGATGGTGTGACAGAGAAGGGCAGTGTTCCTTCTCAGAGCTGGAGGAAAGGAAAGGATAACAATGGAACAAACAAAACCCTTCAGAACAAGGACTGCTGGAGGAACCAGACATGACAGCAAAATAAAGCATATGTTGCTAGAATTGCAAAAAAAAGTCTTTTGAAAATAGCAGTTTACAATATTCACAATGTTCCCTTGGCTCCAAAAGCCAAACACATGGCACGCTGGAAGTGTACAGCTCAAAGCACTAGTTAATATTTGGATGAAATACATAAAAATACATTTCCATTTTCTGGTCAATTATTTGCTCTCCATCGAATGTAGTAGATAGGCAGAGCTGGAAAGTGAAGTCCTCTTTCTGCAGAGCATGCATGATGCTGACAACAATAACCACCTTTGTTCTGCCAATGGGCCCATAGAAACCAAGTCTCAGTAACGTTCAGTACCTGTATCAGGTGGCCACGGATCATGTGACTCTGGCTGAGAAGCAGTAGTTACTCTGAAGGACACCAAGATTGCCAAACATCTTGTATTTAAGAAACATCCCATATAATTTCCGAATACCTCAGAGTCAGACATCTTCATAAAGCAGAACCCCACAGAGTCATAGAATTTCATAGAACACCCCACAGCTCCATAGAATTCTACAGAAATAGCAAACCATAACTCCACACTGTTGGTAAAATGAAGTCCCAGAAGCACACCCAACCATGACCACTTCTTCCTTTATTAATAAAAAGCAGGGACCTGTGTTCACTGTATATTTCCCCATTGGTGGCAGTGGGGAAACACAGAAAATACAGGTCCCTGATCATAAGCAAGGAGCCAACAAACAATCATGAGTCTTATACACAACTGTTCATAGAGACTGAGTTGTGATCAGATACTCTCTACGCATCATGTGGAAATCTGCCCTCAACCTGGCACTCCTGTGATGGTCTGCAGGAAAGGAACTAGCTTATGCTTGTCATTAATCAAATAAAAGGTTGGTTATAATGGTCCTGCCTCATCTGTGCCTATACCACTGTGCCCAAGTTACAAAACAACTAGTTAGACTAACTTCAAAGAACTTCTTGTGTCTACGTTTCTGATGACAGAGAGAATGCCTCAGTCCGAAAAGTCACCTAATTTTGCCTTAGCCTTGCTCAGTCCAACGTGCAGTGGACCCAATCCCTATTTGTCCAGGTGTGCAAAAGGATGATAAACATATAAGTTACATGCCAGAAAGCTGTGCTAAACTTAAATGGGTGCCAGAAGTTCATTCACAGTGAGGGGCATCATTGTCTTTCACACATTCTCAGTTGCACATGCACTGTCACCCACAGAGCCTAGATGCCTCCCCTTGGCATGGTCAGCATCTAGGTGTGGTCTGACCTCTCACAAGTATGCCCCAGGTACAGAGGTGTGGTCCATGCTTCCTCATTACAGGCAGCAACCTGGTGACTGTGGTTAATGCTGCAGAATAATGCATTTCACTGTGAATTAAGATTTGATACCCGCTTAAGCCTAGTGAAGCACACTCCATTGCACACCTAAATTAATGATAGCTGCACCATATGGTCCTTATTTCTGAAATTCTGAACTGGCATCCCTTTACTGTTGCCACAATACAGATGGTCATAGGATTATGTGTTCTCAGGTGTAGAGCTTTAACCCTATACTGACCCATCTCAACTGTGACAGTATTCTAATGGGTACCTTTTCCTTTAATTTGAGGGTGTTTTAAAGAAATTGATTGAGATAGAAATAGTGCAAAGAATAGTGAATTGTCTTCTTAAATGATATGGCCCACATTTCATAAGCCTCATTCTTTCGTCTTTGCTGTGCTATGCCTGGGGTGAAGCCACATGAGACAAAACGGGGATGCCACCAAGCCTTGGGTAGCCTTCGCTCACTCTGTGCAGCCATGCCAAACGATGCAGTGCATCTTGTGGCTGACAGATGGTTTCACCAGCCTGGCTGCTGTATGAAACATTCTGGGGGTGAGTCATGGTGAAACCTTATCCCGACTAAGATATGGTTACCCATGGAAGGGCAACCTGTGTGCCTGGGCTGCGCTTGCCTTGTTGCAGGGCCTTTAGCATCGGGTTGTCTCACTAGTTGTTCACAGTCACATCCTGGCTTGGTGCGGAATCTCAGTTGGGCTGGGGGACGGCGGTGGGGCAGGACTGTCGCTCATGTGGCCAGCACAGTGGTCCACCCCAGTCATTGTGGCAGCTCCAATAGTGGCTGTGGCTGGCCTGCCCAGCTTTAACCATGACTGCCTGCCTGGCTCCCGACACTGGCCCTGCAGTGTAGTGGCAACACTTTCCTGCCACAAGGCTGCATGGGGATTGGCCTGTCACAGTTCATCTGACTGTACGTCAGGTCTGATATTGATGTTTTTTCAGCTATGTAGTTTGTGTAAGATATACCCCTGTTTATCCCAGGCTGACCTTGCCCCAGTGACCCATGCCCTGGTGGCTATGAGGATTTATATTTGTAATTCCATCTTCCATGGGCTTCCATTGGTGCTTCACCATCACTTGCAACTTGTTCAGAATGTGTTAGCATGGCTGCTTATTTGTTTGCACAGCTGTGGTAATATTATGCCTGCCCTGCATTTTTGCACTGGCTGCATGTAGAGTAGTGGATTTAATTTAAGATTGTGCTGCTGGTTTTCAGGGTCTTGAACAGTATATGCCCTGGCTATATTCATGACCTCTTCCTGAAACCACCCACCCCACCCATGTCCTCACAGGTCAATGCACGCCCCGGTACCTGGGGCAGGCAGGCAAGATGGATGTTGTTGGCAGCCCCAGGAGCAGCCAGAGGACCCAGATGCGGCTACGCAGCAAGGGGGAAGAGGGGGGATCCAGGAGGACCCGGGCCATGGTGTGGGGGGAAGAGGGGGCCAGGGCACAGGGGGCAGCCGGGGGAGGGCAACGGACGGCCACCCGAGCGGTGTGGGGGAAATGAACCCTCTGTGGCAACACGGGATGTGAGGCGGGTGGCAGGGGTGCCTAACTTACCCCACCATGGACCCCAACAGGATGACCTGCCAAGGCCCACCCAGCTGGCCCCGTGCCCCCAGCACAGTGGATGAGGAAGCATGGGGCACAGGTATGGCACCGGAGGAAGGAGCAAGGGGAGGTCATAGTCTGCACCACCACTGAGCAGGGCAAGCGTATGATTGCAGCCATCGACCGCATGGAGATGGCAACGGAAAGGGCCGTGCAGCAAGCGGAGGCCAGGGACCAGAAGCTGCAGGCAGAGGTGCACCTCAAACAGAGGCAGGAGCGCCAGGAGCACAGCAGGCAGGTGGAGGCATTCAGGAGGCTGGAGCAGGCCATCGACAGGATGACGAAGGAGTATTCTGCCAAAATGGACCAGTCCCATGACATAGGCACCTCGCTGCTGCTGCACGCGGGGACCATGAGTGCCTACGTGATGGCCACTGCCCCACTGGGCACCCTGACTGCCCCGGTCCCGATGTCAGGCCCCGTGGCGCCCCCACGGCCACTTCCCCAGGTCCCAGCTTGCCCACAGGCCCCATGCATCTGCCTACCAGTCCCTTCAGCCTCCAGAGGGAACAGCCACCCAGGGGGCCCGTACAGCTCTGGGACCACCCTCCCTCCCAATACCGTCCACTCCTCAGGACACCGAGGCCTCCCAGGAAACTTTTGGGGAAATGGACAGTGGGGGGGAAGGGGATCTCCCAGAGCTCCACGGCAGCCACAGTGCGGGTGAGAGGACAGCCCTGGAGACATCCAGGTCAGGCGGGGAGGGGAGGAAAAGGGAGAAGGGGGAGGGTGGGCTGAGAGGGGGGCATGGCACTGGGAGGTATGTGGTAGTGGTGGTGGGCATACATGTAGGGTGTATGTACTTTATATGCACGGGCACCAGAATATCAGCTGCAACTGTGCAACACGGCCCTGGGTATAGGGGTGGAGGGTATCCAGGGGTGCAGCCTGGGTGCCGGTGGTAGCCCCGGGGTGGTGGTGATGGTGGTGTGCGGCCTCACGCTACAGCTTCCCAACTGATCTGCCTTGCCAGGGCAGCTCAGATGTGCTTTGCATATCGGTACTCCCTCGGGTTCTCAGCATTCACATACGGGGCTGGGTGGATGCTGGGGCACGGGGTGGTCGAGGGTGGCCCCATCAGCCTTGCACACGTTATGTAGAACACAGAAGGCTCCAATCACCAGGGCCGAGATCTCCACCGTGGAGTCCAGCCAGCCCGTGAGGCACCTCCAGTGCTGCTAGAAGGCCCCAAAGGCCCTCTCAACCATGGTCCAGCAGGCACACAGGCAGGTATTGTAGAGCACCTCCACAGGATTCCTGGCAACTGGGTATGCCTTCATCAGCCACCGGGTGAAGGAATAGGCCGGGTCCCCCAAGATGCAGGGGGCATCAGCACCCCCTTGATCCAGGACATCCCCATGTTTGCGAAGTCCTGCGGTACTACATCCAGGCATAGAAGGAAGAGATGGTCAGGACCTGGGCATCATGGCTGCAGCAGGAGTGACCAGTGTAGATGTCAATGAACCAGCCCCGGTGGCCCATGACCACCTGCAGCTGCAGGAAGTGGTACCCATGTCGGTTGACATAGTCCAAGGCCTTCCCATCGGATGGGCAGAGGATCTCAATGTGGGTGCCATCCATGGTGCCCAGACAGTTGGGGAAGCATCCAGCCGCGAACCGGCCAACCCGACCCCCTGGTCCACCAGCTGGATTGCTCGGTCCAGGAGCTCTCCCTCCACTGCCTCGCAAATGTCACACAGGATCCCGGAGATGGTGCTCACCCCAATGCCAAAGTGCTGCGACACGGACTGGCAGGTGTCGGGTGTTGCTAGGGCCCAGACCTCGATGGCCATGCACTGGACCATGGGAATGGGGATCCACATTGTGTGTGCTGGTGCTCCAGCCAGGGCATCCACAGCTCCACGAGTCACAGGAGGCTGCGCCTGTCCGTCCTCATCTGGCCGCAAGCCCACCTGTTCCTGTGCCCCCCCAGGTGACTCAGTGACTGTGGGGGTCTGGTCCCCCAGACTGTGCCTCCCTGCATCCTTCTGGGTGTGGAGGGGGGTTCAGTCACCTGCTCAGCGCTTTGGCTCCGGCTTGCCACCATCCCATTCAGTGCGCCCTCGCCGTCGAGGTGTGTGTGTCCCTGGCTGCCTCCTGGACCATTCCCTGGCCATTCCAGGGCCCTTCCCCATCCGTGTGCCCTCCCTCTGTTACTGTGCTCTGCCCCTGTGGGGTCCCCCCATTCCTGGGCTGTCTGTGTTGCTGTGGGGTGGTCCGTGCTGCCTGTGTGGTTTTCGGGCTTCCGGGTGCCATTCCCCATGTCCTGCTCTGCCCCTGGGCTGGTCTGCCCTGCTTCCCTGGCCCTGGGACCCCCCCTTTTGCCCGTTGTGCCATGTGTGTTGGCCGTCACACTGTGTTACCCCTCCCCTTCCTTTCCCGTACAGGTGTGTATGCACCCGGCCGTGTGTTTGTGCTGTGTGTTCCACTGTGACCTTGTCTTCCCTGTGCCTATCGTGCGTGCTGCCTCAGCCGCTCTTCTCCCTCCTCCCCCTCCCTTCCCATTTCCCTTGTGTGGGCATTTCCTTTTGGCGCTTTTGGCTTCCTTTGCCCTCAGTTGGCCATGTCTGCCTCCCACCCCTCCCTGGTACCTTCTGGGTGTTTTGACCACGGAGAAACACCAAAGGTTGAAAAAACTACAAAGAGACAGAGGCTTAAAATTTACAGCCTTTACTGCTTAGGCAGTTAAAATACCACTCCCAAGGAAAAAACTGGGTATCCACGCTTGCCTCAAGCACAACCAAGTGTTAGTCCCAAAATAGCCCAGGGAAGTTGGATATTACATGGTCTTGAAAGTACATTAGCTGCAAAGAGATTCATCCATCAATATTAACAGATCGCTAAATCATATATGGAAATATCCACAACTGGGCAAAATAATTACATACTGAAATAGCTAAATCTTAATTTAAAATATACACATGAACTAAGAAGAAGAAATTTGTGCTCATCACAATGTGTTTCTGACCCTCTATAAGGGTCTTTTTCAACAACACTCAAGGTGACATCAGGTCATGGGGTTCATCTGTTGAGATAATGAAATAAATTGAATCATTTGGTCATCAAAATAAGAGATCACCAAAAATTATAATTTACCCAAACACTCACCCTTCATCTCTGATGCACCACTACAAATGAAAGGCTCCAGATAGAACCTCAGCAGCTAGATAGCTGCCCCTATAGCAAAGTAGGCTTTATAACCATCACAATAATTGAAACCATATGTTGTAGTTACACAATATTTCCTCTGTCTGAAACATACAATTAGAGGGATTTGCAAAACTCTTGAAATAGATCAAATCTGTCCTGAGAGAGGAAAGTCCCAATACAGTTGAAGAAGATCATGAAGCAGAGATGTAACTTCCATGATGTAGACTCCCAATTCAAATAAGTCCAAGGTCCTTGTTAGATCAATAGGGAAATTACCACTTCAAATACATGGATACTTTCAAATCAGATAGATTCTCCTCTGCTAAGAAAGAAGCTGCTTGAAAACCTGCAAAGAAAAATTCCCACCCTGGACCCTGTATAAGCAATAAACCACAAGGCATCCTCCCTTTAAAGCATACAAGGTAAAATACATAGCAAAGCTATCACTTAAGTTAGCCAAAGGAGGATTCCTATATACAAAGGCAATCCCATCCATTGGGTATTTTCAGACGTGACGGGGCCAATTGACCCTGTCACGGAACCAATCTGTTGATCCCCCTCTGGGGCCACCATGTCATGGCCTAACAGATGTGCCAGGGGCTCCCAGTGGGGAATCGGGGAGGGGGCAGAGCAGCGCGGTGCAACGTGCAGCCGCACGACCCCGCCCGCCCATGCTCCGTGCCACCTGCCCTCTGGGGAGATGGGTGGCCACCGCGAATAATGCGGCTGCAGCGCCCACCCCAATTGACCACGGGCCTGAATCCCTGCAGGGATTCTGGGCCGTGGCCACCGTCCAGACGTGACGGCTCAGTTCATCACGGTGGGAAATTGCCTTCACCATGCGATCACCGCCGGCCCCGCCAGTTCAGCCGATCGCATGGTGAATGTGATTCCCTGCCACGATTGACCATGGTGAACATCTGGGGGGGAACATTCGTTCTCCCCATCAGACGTTACGCGGTCACAACCACCACAGGGAATTGACTGTGGTTGACTGTGATCTCGTAACGTCTGAAAATACCCAATGTCTCCAAAAACACTACCTCCAAAAAGGATAATATACCAGGCAAAGAGATTTTTACGGCCCAATAATAATACTTGCCATGGTCCCGGTCCCGTCACGTCTGTTCGGGACTTTCCTGGACCACGGGAGGTGGTTGTTCGGCTCGTCACCGCTGGGGATCCACTGTGGTGATTCGAGACCGCGTAACATCTGAAAACACCCTATATTTCCCAGAGAGATTTAGGAGCATGCTTGGAAAAACTTTGTTAAAACTAGGAAGCAGAATCCAAGAACACCCAACTCCCGTGTCTTGAAACAGAGTCGAGACTAGAGTAGTGTGCCTGGCTCCTACATGACTTTTAGGTGAGTGGTATTCCCCTTCCCTGGTTTCCACTGCCCTCTTCTCGGCACCTCCTTCCCTGACCTCTACTGCAGTATTCCCTGGCCATGCAGCCCACTGCCCCCCTTCCTGTACTTGGCTAAGATTTTTTCTGTGCCCAAGTGTTGGGGCTATTCCTGAATAATTTTGAACGAGGAAAAATTAGGCAGAATGGTTCAGTACTCAGTAAAAATGAGAAAAATCAGAGTACCGAGTTTCAGCCCTACTTAGTTGACTTCTCTTTCTAAAATTATGGTCAAAAATGGTCATCAATTTAATTTGTAAACAACTTATTCATGATTTTCCCAAACACCACAGAATGTACATCATCCACAGACATACAAATAATCCCAGTACATGCTCTTTACACTTACAAAGAGATTGATAAAACTTAAGTGCTTATTTTATATGGTTCCTAAGTCTTTCTTTAGGGGCTAGGATTTAAAATTACACTCTTCTATCTTTTGTGTATAAAGATGTTCATCTTTTTTAAAAAATTAATGACACATGAAGAAAATGTTTCTCTATGGCAAGAAGCAACATGATAGAAAGGAGGTAAGGACAAGCGGTAAAGGTAAGAGTTAATAAGAGACAGAATCAATAATGTGGATAGACAATTTCTTTCCAAAATTATGTACCATTTCCACATTTTATAGAGGGTGAGAGACTAGGCCATTTCACAAAAATATCACTTAGTTCTAACTCTGTTGAGTCTGAGATAGCTACAGCTTGTTCATATTGGTGAAATAATAATAAGAATCAGATTTTATACTCAGCCTTTGACAATACCCAGTCTGTCTACAAGTTATTAAAGAATTGGTGAAATATGGTGGCTGTTTCATATCCCAAGTCAGGGTTGTCCAATTGGCAGCCTGCAGGCCAAATCCATTCTGCAGTGGAGTTCCATCCAGCCTGAGTCTGTAACTTTAAAATACAGTTTTATTAAATATCAATATTTTCCATGTAAAATACAAATTTCCAGAATGATGTCATTGATAACAGCTCCAAACTCTATTTTTAACTCATAAGGTTCATGTTGGTAAATTTGAACAGGGTTTGACTACTCCTGCACTGTAGAAATAAGTAGCATACCCTGAGTGCACAAAGAGACTTATTCAGTCTAGCCCTACAGCTAATGCTGAGGGGAAATCTCACCTGTGATGACCAAGATGCTGAACAGGCCTACCTAGGTGAAATAAATTGATGGTTTAATTGGTTTCTTAGGTTTTGTTCAGATGTGACACTTGACTGTGTAGTAGCTGTCCAGCTACTATAAAGTAGCAATAGAATGTTCAGACATTATGTAGATGAATGCTACATAGTAGCAGTCACATCTGAATGCTATATGGACAAATTTCACCCATCCACTTTCCTCCAGCCATTCCATGGTTAATCCTCTGCTGAGAATCTCAATACTATAAACATTCCCAGAATTCAACTCACTCACAGAATTTCAATCTGGGACAGACTCTAGAATCCAGTGACACTGCACACAGCTCTGGATTTGTGCTGCCCTTCTGCAGTGACACTGCACAGAGAGAATGTGCTGTTCAATCACGCGAAACAGCAGCATCAAGAACGAACACAATGTAAGTGAGGGATAAGTCTCTAAGTAGTATAGAATACGTAGTTGCTTATTCCTGACTGAGAAGGCCACATCTGAACATAGCTTTCTTGGTTCACATAATATAAAAATGCTATAAGCACTGGCATCAATTAGCCATCCTAGCAGAGAGGTCTCATGTCAACTCAGTTCAGTGACTCACTTTCTAATCCTTAGTTGTGATTCCCTCTAGAATCAGATCAAGGGATCAGCACTTTTTAGGTTGTTCTGGCTTACGCTACCTGTATCCCTATTATATCTCACCTCTTATCTCACGTAATTCTCAAGTTTTTTTAATTCAACACTCTTGTATGGAATTCATTGTATGGAATTCTTGTATGGAATTCATTTTTTAAAAAATGAATATCAGCTACTGGAAACTGCCTCATGCTGTGCTAAATCCTTCTATTGGGTTACTGGTCCTATGCATATGGAAATTTGCCCCAAAGAGTCAAACAGCTTCCAATCATATCCCTTAGATGAAAGCAACAAATTAGCATGCCTGCTTTCAAAGCAATTACACATAACCATCACATTTCTAAGCCCCTTACTGATTTTGTTAATGAGTTCAAAGTTCCTTAGTGTTTCATCTTCATCCCCTTGTAATTACTTCCAACAGTTAGTGAGCACTAAAAAAATTAATAAAATGCTTCTGCATAATATGTAATCCAATATGACAAAAGCAGGATGAGAAAACATAATCAAACTTGAACATGGATATAAATACATGTGTATACGTCTGCATGTGTGTGTCTGTGTGTGTGCTTGCTGATTGCTGTGCGTGGGTGAAAATAAATGGACAATAACCAACAGGAATTCTGTGGTTGGTCTGGGCAGTCCCCACTTAAGGCGTTTTGTGCAACAAACCCAATACAGGGGCAGACACTTCACTCCACCATCCCTTCCTCATGACTCACAGTTGTGGGGAATTGTGGGTCCAAGAAGTTCCCCTGCTGTTTACTTCCTGTGGTTTTTTTTGCCCTCTACCTATTAGAGAGCTGTTTTTGAGAACTCCAACATGAAATTAAACAGTAAAAGACCCAGGGAGACCTTGGGTATTTTCAGACATTACGAGATCACAGTGAACCACGGTGAATACCCACCTGTGGTAACTGTACCTCGAACGTCTGTTTGGCGGCGGTCAGATGTTCGCCACAGTCAATACCCACACAGGGTCATTTTCAACCATGCTTTTCAGGCTAGCCATGGGAATTTCCCAGGAAGCGTGGTGAAAGTGATCCCCGGCGGGGACCCAAAAAAAATTACATCTGGTCAGGCGCCACGGCCCGGGATCACCGGCGGGATCCTGAGCCGTGGCGATTTCAGCCAGACGCTGCAGCCACATTGGCCCCGTCGCCCGCCTGTCTCCCCAGAGGGCGGGCAGTGGGGAGCGTGGAGGGGGCGGGACCGTGCAGCCGCATGTTGCGCCGCGTGACCCCGCCCCCTCCCAGATTCCCCGCCGGGATTCCCCAGCACGTCTGATACAGCGTGATGGGGTCATCCCGGCGGGGGATGATTTGGTTTTTTTCGGTATGGGGCCAAGCAGCCCTGTAACATCTGAAAACACCCCTTGCTGTTCGGACTTCTGAGACTGCTCCAGGTGCCTTGCCCACATGGAGGCTGCTCCATAATAGTCAGGGGGCAGACGTGTGGGAAAACACTGGCCCAGATTGGTGCCTGCAATGCCCCGGTGCTCCACCATGAGCAGAAGTTCTGTGTCACACAGGAGTGCACAACTCTCTGCCACCTAATAGATGGGCAGTGAACACAGGCTGATCATCATAATCTCATTTATAAACATCCTACATCTGTGTGTGTAAACATTAGGGATGGGCGAACAGAATGCGGTTCGGATGTTCGGATGTTCGGTCGTTCAGTTTGAAACCCGAGTTTGGGTTCGATGGTTCGGTTCAGCCGAGTTCGGGTTGGCCGAACTTGACCGAATAGTCAAGAATAATGCTATCAAAACCGAAACCGAAACAAAACCGAAACCTAATTTTTGGTCCTGAAAAGACGTTTTTCCTGCCCCCAAACTCATCTGAACATGACCGAACTGTTCGGTCATTCGAGAGTTTGGTTCAGATGTTCGGTTCGGACGTCCGAACAGACCGAGTTCAGTTCGAGCCCATCCTGCCCACTAGAGTGGTGCATACCACAGTTTGGGAATCACTGGTTAAATAGGATTAAATTATGGTAAGAGACATATAAACATCAGTATTTTCTTCCGTTTATATTTTATTTGTCTAAACTTCTGGCATTCTCCTCTGAGGCAGTTGGTGTTGTTTATTGTCAGAGGCTGCTTACTGGATTAGATGAACCTTTGGTTTGAAGTGGTGCAGTAATTCTTATGGACATGTGTTTTGATCTGCTGCCCTATTTTAAAATGTGTGAACCTACTTAGCTATGTAAAAGTGATTTTCCATTCCCCCTTTAATACTAAAATCTGAGTTGCCTGAGCCCTCTTTTAAAAAGAAAAGAACATGTGTCTAAAAATACAAGTATCAAGGATGCAGTTTCCTTGGCAACAAAAAACCTGTGAAATCTTTCAAAGCAGCTATACCTGTTGATACTGGAGAAAACCTGTTGCACACTTCTGTGATTTTTGTTTTCTTTAGCAGCCCTGTTTCTTTAATACACAGATTCATTCAAAAAAAAAAAGAGTAAACCTTTAATGAAATAAAAGATCCAAGCTGTCAGCAGCTTAATCCTCTCAGCATCACATATTGAGGGAATCTCAATACTGTTTCCCGTGAGTGGTTTGTGAAAGGCCCCATGAGGAAGAATTGAACAGAAGCAAGAGCAACAGAAGGGAAACATCTTCGTCTCACTAGGAAACCAGCTAACCTCATCAGTCTGTGCAGCACATTTGCATTTATAGGGGAGAAGGAGTTGGGTGTTGAGGAAGGTTGGAGATTGACTGGGGAATTGCAGCTTGGCAAGAAACATTTTCGAGTCAAGAAAAGGTGAAGCAGAGAACTAGATGACAGGCTGAAAGTTAATATTGGCAAAGGGGAGGAAATTCATTTGAGAAGATGTTGGGGGGCGGGGGGGTCATGGAATGGGAACAGACGGGGCTAAAATCATGACAAGTATTGTACCAAAGCCTCCCCTCTGTGACTGAATTCACCAGCACATGGTCAGAGTTGTGAGCCTGCATTGCTTTCGTTGGAGTAGGCAATGAGCATTGTGTCTGCAAGATCATAGCAAAATAATAAAGCAAAATTATAAGGGTTTTCTGCAACAGTTTGTCTAACATAAACATCTGGCAATAAAGTTGGTGTGACAGAGAAGCTGGTCATGGATGGTATCTTCAGGATTTAGTTCCCAAATACTATTAGCAACACCACTCTGTTTTGTTGACACCAATGTTGTTGGTTTGTGTGTGTGTGTGTGTGTGTGTGTGTGTGTGTGTGTGTGTGTGTTACAGTATGAACAAACCAAGTGTACATGACCATGATAACCATCTCTCCAACTGGAGATGAATCCCACCTAAGCCACTTTTGCCTTGTTAAAATGAGCCTTTCTCCTTACTCTTTGGTTCATGCTTCTTGATCTGCTACACTGAGGGTTCAGCTTCCGAGTCCTTTGTTGTGCTTTGCACGATCCTGACTCTGCCAGCCCTGATGGTGCAACACTGCCCCCATTTCAAGATCACTCCCAGAGATCTCCCCTGATGGTGTGCCCCAAACTAGAGGTCTGCAATTTGTTTTCATTAAATTTGTAATGAAAGTAACTTTTTCTGTATTTGTTTTAGTTACAAATTCAAATAAGGCTAAGTTCATTTCAAATAAAAGTTATTTGAAGATTTTTTTTTCATTTTCCCCCCATTGGATTCTATACAGCCTGCTCTGAGGCTGCAAAGCACTCCAAGGAATTTGAGGGGAAGACAAGAGCAGTTAGAAGACATAATTGGCATCCCCTTTGGCCAATTGGAATTTGCACAACATCAGGCAGCACCATGACAGACACAGAGAATCCTTGGGATAGGTCTTACTTCAATGGTGCCAGTAACTTGGCAGTGCCAATCAGGGAGGGCTGGGGGGAGTACACAGGAGAGTCTATATAATCCCCTTTGGAGTACACCTGAAACTAAAAATATCTGAGTGCTGCTTCCATTGGAAGGAGGGCATTTGCTGAGTTTCTCAGAACATGGAAAATTACCAGCTTTCCCACTGTTTTTGTCATTTTCCAATATTTTTTCAAACAATGAATGGGGGTGCCATGGGCCAGTCCCAAAGCTTGTGTGTGCTCCATGCCCCACCTTCCCCTGGAAGCAGTGGAGATGAAATCTTGCCAGCTAAGCACTGGAGAAGTGCTAGAAATTGCCCAAAGTGCTGTAAAACTGTCATAAAATGTCCCAGAAAGGGACAAAAATGTTCCAGAAAGGGATAAAACGACTGTGAAAGTGATGAAAAGGTCCCAGAAAGGTGGAATGGTGGAAATGTGGAATCACCATAAACTGACAAAGTACCAATGGACAAGCACTCACAAAAGGCCACTATTTCCCTTTGGAATGAGAACACTTGCTCTCATCTCAGCCCTAGGGAGTGCCTGCCAGATTTTGTCTGCTGCTAGTTCTTGAGCAGAATACCTGGCTGATTCCCGTTTGGGTTCATTCTTGTGCTTCTATAACTCTATTACAGTCCCACTCACTTTATCACTTTGTCTGTGTTTCCTTCCTCCTTCCTTAAGTATTTTATCTTGTTTTAAATGCTTGATTCTGATTTTCATTTAGGAATCTTCTCCCTTTCCAAGTCTGTCCGTGTGTTCTATTTTATTAAATGTCCTCCTTCCACTTTTCCCTTTGCTTCCCTTTACATATTATAGGGGCTTTTTAGACACACTTATTTCACCTAGACTTAAGAGTCTGTGTTCTGCACACTCCCACATGGGGAGTTTAGACCTCCTTCCCGCCACCCCCCTTCCCCCCCGACTGGAAAACACACCCAGGCGCCATTGCAAACAGTAGCACTGGCAACTCCCGTATGTTTTGAGAAGTGGACTTGGTAAGTCACGGATATCAGAGGACTTATCAAGTCTGCTTCTCAAAATATGCTGGAGTTCCCGCCACTGCTATTTACAATGGTGCCCAAGTGACTTCCAATTGGGGGGTGGGGGCAGAGCATCTAAACCCCCTGTGGCAGAGTTTACAGAACCCAGATCCTGAAAATGCCCTGTCCTGTGTCCAAAAATGCCCATAGATAGAAGAGAGATATAGAAGATACTAGATACTGAGATTAGATAGAGAGACATGGATTGATCCTTAGAGAGACATGGATTGATCCTATCTTTGAAAACAAAGTTTTACCAATTGAAGCTGGCTACAGCTTCCAAGATAAAGTTGATTAAAGGCATTGCTCTGTTCCTTATGCTAGTGGAGAAAAGGATGAAGGTGGTACAGCCTATATTAACAAGAGAGATACCAATGGCTTAGTTAATGAAATTATCATTCAGAATGGAGGGTCTTCTACTTTTTTGGATTGGTTTATTTTCTTACATTTTGTATGAACTGGATAGGGTGCTCTTTTACTTTTATGTATTTATTTGCGTTTCTTATATGGTTACCTTTATTGTTTTTATTTGTATTATTTTGGTATTTTAATGTTTTGTTATAGCAAAATTGCTGATACAATAAATGGAAATGGAGATAGAGATCAGAGTCTAAACTAAACTAAACTGCCTAACTGAGTCAGACCAATCATCCATCTTAGCCCAGTATTGTCACAACCTGACATGGCAGCAGGGGTTTCAAATTTGGGTCCAAATCTGGCTCTTCCAGGGTCTCTGGAAGAGGCCATCCTGGTGGGCTACCTGAGACCTCTCCAAGCCCCCAGCAAAGGCCTCCCCCAGGCATGCTACCAGGAACCCTGAGATGGAGATGCCGGGGATTGAATCTGTGACCTTAGACATGCAAAGCAGGTGCTCTTACCACTTAAGCTATGCCCCCATCATTATAGCAAATAAGTGACTATATCATATAAGAATATAGGAATTGTAGGATTATTGGATTGTACAGGTTTTCAAAGATAGAACCTCCTCCCCTAGCAAGTGCTGCTTGGAGGAGAAGGCTGTCTTTACAAGCTTTGGTTGTGGGCTGCCAAATCCTTGCCCACGCCCATTTCTCTGGCGTGAGGGTGCTCTCCCCCTGCCTTGGGTGCCTCAGTGTTAATAGTGCTTTGTGACTTCCTCATTGTGACAGTGTGTAATGTTATAATGTACACAAGAGAAGATTCACAGAGCAGCACAGAGAAAAGATTAGGTTTCCTAATTACTACATTTAATCCTATATAATTTGTATAAATCTAATCTCTACAGTCGTATAAATCTATATCTATATAATCCAATGTAATTATATAAATCTTAAATCCTATACAACCGTATAAATCTATATCAACTGTCCAGTACACACCTGCCATTATCTCTACCTCATAAAGTAGCCATCACCCTGGGACACTACAAGTTGAAACCTTTTCAAACTTGGGGTGCCAATCACTGTGCCTACTGCTTTAATGCCTGCCAAATGCCTGCCAATGTCTGCTGTTTCTGTGCCTGCCTGCCTGCTGCCTGCCAGTGCCTGCTGCTGCTGTACCTGCCAGCTGCCTGCCAGTCTCTCTCTAATATTCTGCCATCTTGGGGCCTTCACTACAATTTGAAGCCCTCTCATACTTGGAGTGCCGATGCCAGTGCCTGCTGCTCCTCCTGTACCCATCCTTGCCTGCCAGTGCCTTCTGCTCCTAAGCCTACCTGTTGTGTGCCAGTATCTCTCATATTCTGCCACCCTGGGGTGCTCTCTGAAGGTTTTGGGATGAGAAAGTGTAAGAGAGCCAAAGTGAAACAAATGCACGATCTGCAAGTGATGCCTATTGAAAATAATGGGTAACAAATGTAATTTCTAAATCAAAATTAAATTATAAACAAAAGCAAATACATAACTAAATTTGGAAATGAAAACAAAGCTGTTCCGTTTTACACACACCTACTCCAAACTCTCAGCAGCTTCCTGTCTTCCCCACTTCACCCTATCACTAGCTGAGAGCAGTCAAGCCACACCTAATTCATCATAGTAGTACAGCTACAACTTTAAGGAGGCAAGTGCCTGCTAATCCCTTGCCTGCTCCTTAGGTGTCACACCCCAGCAAGGACTTTCTAGGGATGTGCAGCAGGCATAGCATTCATTTTCGGTTTCATTTTCAGTTCCAAAAACCCATTTGTTTTCAGAGGGTTTCATAAAGGACTCTTCCATTTTTGTTTATTTTTTCATTTTATTTTATTAAAAAGTAAAATATAATTTTAAAAAATCACTGCACATGCAAAAAATGCACAGGTGCAGACAGGCTGCCCTTTTCTAAAATGGCAGGGAAAGGGTGTCCATTTTGCACATGCCTAATGATTTTCTTTATTTTAATTATTTTTTAATGAAAAAATAAAAATAAAAATGAATAAAACCAACTGCATGTCATTTGCTTATGCATCCATTTTTGTTACCTTAGGAATGAAAATGAATGGGGCTCCATTCATTTTTATCATTAATAAAATGACCCAAAATTTCACACCTGTATCATCCATCCCAGATTTGGGCTGAGTTCTGCCATGAGTCAGGGGTTACAGTTACCAGATTACAACTGGGTACCGGACAACTAGTTAACACAATATGGAAACTCATATTAAAAGAAGAAGCAGGGGTGTGCATGTCATTTTCGTTATTGCAATAATAACAAAAATTGTCCTTTTCATTATTGCAGTAACAAAAATGATGAACGAGAATAACGATAACATTAATGAAAACGACAATGTTGTTATCATTGTCATCATTATTAGTAATGTGGCAGTTGGGTTTTGGAGGGAAAATGTGGAGAGGGGAGGAGGGAGCAGACACCTCGGAGCCCTAAACAGGGTTGAACTCTTGAACTGTGCCTGTGTTGGGAGGGGCGAGCAGCTCAGCAGTATCTGATGGATGGTCAGTGAGCAGCACAAGCAGGCCCCAGCAGTCTCATGGCACTCTGATTGCTCAATGCCTGCTGCCTCCCACAACCAATCGGGGGGCTCTGGGGGAGGGTATGCAACCCTTTATAATGGGAGGGCCAGGCTTATTCCCTCCATTATGCGAGAGCTCTGCTTGTCAGGATGCGTTTACAGAACTGTGGTGCTTACACCCAAAAAATCTCTCTAATCATCATTGTATTACCAATATCTTTCCTTCCTCATGCATTACATTTTATCTTCTCCCTTTCCCATCCCTTCTCCCCGCCCCCTGTACATTATATATAGATAGGTAGTGTAGATTAGATATAGATCTATATTATAGACATAGATCTATATAATCTATATATAATTGATTAGATAAAAGGGAGAACTTTTGGATATACAGACTTTGTACCCTTACACCCCAAGGCCTCAACTTAGAAGTCAACACCTAAGATCTTCCTCATCTTTAGTACTTTTCCCCTCCTTTTCAGCATCACCTGCCTTGGAATTCTTCTTCCCTCAACACTCTACACTCTGTTACCATGACTCACAGCAGCATACATTTTAAATCCAACTGGTTACTGAAGAAGGCAGAAGCTGAAACATTTAGCTAAGATTTAACTTACCTCTGCTTGGTCATTCACTTTTTGACATGCAGACATATAGACAAAGAATAATTATATAGATTAGCCATAGATATATATTATAGAAATATAGATTAGATTATAATAGAATAGTTATATAGATAATTCATTGTATAATAGTTTTCCTTTTCTCTTCTCCTGTCTCCCTTAGATTTAGATAGATATTGGTTGCATGCAGGAATTGATACCAATAACAATACCGATACCAAAAATAAAATCTTAGTTTGAAATGGTACCGATACCGGTACAGATATGGACAATGATAACGAAAACGACGTTAATAACAATAATGAAAACATTTTAAAACGAAAATGACATGGGGGCCTAGTTAACACCCCTAGCAGGGAAACAGTCTCTTCCCACTTCCCTGGCATACCCCAAACAACTTCTTCTTCTTCTATATACCCTGAAGCCTGGAAAGTGAGGTTTCTTTTGCTGCCAACCTGGTGCAGTGTATTTCTTTGATGACACTTAACTTTTCTAACCTTTCATCTTGATTTGCTGCTTCTAGATTACAGTATCCTACACCTCTCATCTGCTGGGATGCATTATTATAGACCGCTCACAGTCCTGAGCCTCCAGAACTGCATGGACACACACAAACAAGCCTCCATCCCCGCTCAGTCACTGTAACCGTGAAGTAAAGTTATCTGATGCGACACTATCCCCTGCCCACACATAATTCTTCACAAAGACACCAGCCTACACCACAACCAACATAGATACAACTTCCCTCAAGGTGCAGATTACCCCCAAAGTTGACATCTCACTTTTTAGGAAACTGGTCTTTCAATGATTTAACCATTTTCTGAAAATGAGCCATATTCTTACTGTATCCTCTTTTGACTTCTCTGTAATGGCCATAGGTTCAATACAGATATAAACAGCTATAAACGGTAAGGCCGATCCTTAGCCCTGTGGATATGCACATGGAGTATGTACAAATACATGTGTGTGCACCCCCGTTATGGAGACTGTGGCATGTGCACAAACCATGCAGAAAACATACAAACTCACATATGTGTGAGCACATGTGCAAAGCCATCTCAGCTGTGAGTGAGAGAGGGGAGAAACGGGGTGACACAGGGCAGGGCCATGTGTTGCTTTTACTGCACAAGCTCCTGGGCATCTCCCTTGGTCACTCTGAGAACATTTTCACAGTAAATGCAAGGGGAGGGGTTGGAAGAGGGGCTGGGGAGCTTCCTGAAATTCCCAATGAAGAGAGCCCTCCAATCAGAACCCTTTCCACTTCCCTGGCATCTGGGGAGTGATCCTTACCACTCAGAAGCCAACAGCATCATAGCAGATGGTAAGGGAAGGGAGGAGATGGAGGCCAGGTATCTTTTTGGCTGCTGTCCATGAAACCAATATGACTGCCAGACTCTGCAGTCAGGACAAGGATCACTGGTAAGTCCTCCTCCCTGCCTCTTCCACACTACATTTCTACCCTCCCTATTTTCCTTTGTTAGGGTAGGACTAGGAGTAAAACAGGTCACAGTTTATTTATTTATTTATTTATTTATTTACGGCCGTAGCCAAAATACATAACACAAAAAGTCAACAGAAAGTCAACAGAAAACTCATAAAGTTCAAAATACCAGTACAGCAATCCAAACTAATATATCCTTCACCCAAATTTATGCAAACATGAAATGGGTAATTAATTAAAGCAATGACACATAATACAAATATATAGAACGCAAATACCCTTAAAAGAGAAGAACTTGAAATTGTAAAAAAAAAGCATGTTGCCTAAATGCATCCACCAGAAAAGATGCAACCGCCTTGGTTAAATCGGGTTCTACATCGGCCAAAGCCAGGCATAACAAATGATGCTCAGTCCTGCCTGAGTATTTCTGGAGGAAAGGGGCCAAGTGGGTCATACGGCACTCATCATATAAATGACAACTCCAAAGGAGGTGTTGGGATGTCTCTACTGACAGGGCGTCAAAGGGGCAAAGTCTCTTGGAAAACTCAAGTGCCCCAATGCGCCCCTCCCAAAGGGCCGTAGGGAGAGCGTTAAACCTAGCACACATAAAAAGAAAATTACCCCTCAGTGGGATATCTGCAACTAGGTAGGGAGCCATAGCTCGCCGGGGAGGAGGGAATAGGAGGAAATCACGCAAGTGCGCCGAGTTCCTAATAGCCGCACATTCCTACTGGTAATCCCTATCCCTTAGTCTTAACAAAATTTCTTCCCTTATATAAGCCAGGTCCCTGCCTACCCAATAATCTGGATGAAACCCTAATTTTGCCAAAAAAAGTTCAACGCTCTTCTTCCACAAGCTCTTATACAGATCAGTTTTCCAAAACTGAATCAACCCGTGATCGTGGGATTTAGATAATTTGGCCCAAAATTTTAGCACCGCGGCCCATGCAACCGTGGACCACCTATCCTGACCCAGCTCCAGCCTAATGGCTGCAAATGGGGTACCATGGGGAACCTTCAGAAGTGATTGAAAAAAACAAGCCTGGAGGCTATCCAACCTGCACGCTCTAAAGGGAAGTAGTGGGAGCCATACCTCTGCCCCATATAACACCTGCATCCGGGTCTTAGCATTCACCACCTTTATTGCTGGGGCCACAGCTCTCCTCCCCGTCCTCCCGAATAATTTTAACAATGCAAAAATGGAACCACGTGCTGATGTCAAAGCACTTTCCAAATGGTTATGCCAGACTCCCGTAGATTGAAAAAAAAAGACCCAAGTAGTGAAAAGATTTGACCTGGGCTATGTCTTGCTCACCTATACACCATTTCCCCACCTTACTTGATCTTGAAAAAACCACTATTTGGGATTTACTCGGATTTATGGTCAGTTCATTTTGGCTACAATAATCAGCAAAACACTGCAGCTGCCTCCTCGGTCCCACTTTTGTCTGGGAGAGTATTACAATGTCGTCTGCATACAGCAGACACCCAACAGAGTGTTCCGCTAATTTTGGCGGAAAATGAGCAGGGATAGCCAACCTAGGCACCACGCTATTTATAAATAAGTTAAAGAGGGCGGGGACCAGGACACATCCCTGTCTGACTCCCGCACACACCGGAATGTCCTCCATCAAACAACCCTCTCGATTTACTTTGACCGCCAGGGAACTGTCCCCATGTAGGCGGTGCAACAAAAAAAGTAGTCTTGGCTCAATCCCAAGTGCCTCTAGCCTCTCCCAGAGAAGATCTCTATTAACTAAATCAAAAGCCATGCGGAGATCGAGAAAGGCAGCATAAAGCTTCCCATTTTTGTGCAGATATTTCTCG
>QEPC01014029.1:32429-50862 GCA_003113815.1 Sphenodon punctatus
TACCTCTGTGGCTAAAAAGACGATTAAGATTTTGAAAAGTGACAAATTATTTTGGATGCCTCGGTTGGTGGTTACTTCATAAGTAGTGAGCATTATTACTTACGAAGGCATCTGTGGCAGGGCGTGGGCCACAAGATGGTACCAGTCATGAGGTAAAACCTAAAATGGCTGCCCACAGGAAGAGGAAATAGGTGGGTGGCGTTACCTGTATAAAGGAGAGGCAAGCAGGAAGCTGAAGGCAGTCTGCTCCTGACCAGAAAAGAGAACACATATCCTGGAGAGGCTGCCAGAGTGAGCTGGTAAAGAGCTAGCCTGAGACTTTTTTTGTGGCTAGGCTCTATGGTCTGGCTAGAGGTTTGGAGCCTGGCGTAGAGAAGAGGCTATGTTGTGCCTGTGAATAAGTAAAGTATTATGATACGTTAATTCCCAGTGAGTGACTGTGTGATCTGGCACTGATCCAGACAACACTTACCCACAGTGAAGTGGGGTCCTGTAACAGCATCTCAACACAGAGTTTGGGAAAATAGGTCTATATTAGAAGGTTTGCTCAAGCTCTGGTGTCTGAGTTTGTCTCTCTCTGTTGGTGCCTGCGATAATCACCACGTCCAGGGTAAATGTACCTTTGTAAGGCTAGGCAAAGTGAATTATAAGAAGTTATGGGTTTCAAGTTGACAGGATTTTCAGGCAGTGACAAGTCCCATCCTGACACTGAAGTTCCCCGATTCTCTGATCTAGATATAAGCTCAGAAACTTTCAACTCAGCATCCCAGCCCCACATACAGCTCCTCTTATTGGTCATCAGACAGTATTTAAGACCACCCAGCATGAACTGGAAGCTAGGTGAAACAAATCCAAGGCCTTTGTTGGTATGACCTTGTGTCTGTCCAGCCTAATTACTAGCCTTTCTTCCTTTGGCCATCTGTCTTCCAGACCTGTCTCCCACCTATGTGCAGAATTCTCTCTAGCCTTGCTTCCGGTCCTGCTTTCCATAGGAAGTGTGTAAAAAGTGCCATACTGGGCCAGACTAGGGATGGGTAGAAGCAACTGTTCCATTTTCATGGTACATTTCGTTTTTTTCATTTTTTGACCAGAATTACTATCAGAATGAGTGAGTGAAATGCCTGGTTCTGATGCAATTGGAACCAGGCTAAATATTTTCTTTCATGCCTCGGTCAGACCAACTGTCCATCCATTCCAGCATCCTGTCTCCAACAGTGGCCAGCTTCAGTACTTCAAAAGAAAAACATAATAGGTCAGAAAGGAGTGATTATTTACTTATCTGTTTATTTACCCTGCTATTGATTTGCGGTTCTCATCATTCAGGGGTTATGTCTCCCAACTGTCTTGACTAGTCACCATTTATGGACCTGTCTTCTAAGGATGTATCCAATAGCCATTTATGGACCTATCTTTTGAGGATGTACCCAATCCTTTTTTTTTTTAAGGACCTTTGTCTGTCCTATGCATCTGCCTTTCCCTAACTCTTGTTGCAGCTCCCTTCAACTGACTGTCTGGTAGTGGACCTTTTGGCTAGTTATTGGACTCAATGTTCTATACAGCACCTTGGTTTGATTGCTTGTTTTAGCCCGATCTTTGATTCCAACTCTTCAGTCCATACCCTGACTTTCCTTTGATTTGTCACTGAATCCTGATCTTGCTGTAACTTGGCAACAATCTTGAACCTACAAAGACTGCCCATGACTGGATATCTTACACTAATCAACATGACTCTCAATGGGATACTGTCCTCACAACCTCAACAGTACCCAGTTTACTGTGGAATACTTTGTGGAAAATCAGGCCCATTGAAATTCTGTTCACTGGGTGCCCCAAACAATAAGGCCTCAAAAATCTTCAATCATTATTAAAAATCTTCCATGTTGTGTAAACTTTCTAGTATATTCTTGCATGTTCAGATAATAATTACAATGTGCCAAACCATTGCTTTTTTTTGTTTTGTTTTCTTTGTATACCTTAGATATAATATAGTACAGAATGATCCTCAAATCATACTTTCCCTATGTCACTAGGATTGCACATATCACAACTCATAATGTGAGCATTACATACACACACATAAATGGTAGCTGCACCAGATTTATATAATAAATTGACAAAGAAAATAGACATAACAGTAACTCCACTTTAACACTGTTTTAACATTCCTTATGCATGGTGCAGGGCTGCATAGTGCACCAATACAATCATACCCCATGGATAAGAACTGTTAAAGTGGAGTTAGCATCATGTCTGTTTTCAGTTTGCCATGCCCTCAGGGCTGGATCCAAGGAAGTTGGGATCTTATGAAAAATTGTGACATGCCACCCCCTCGTAGATCACCATAGACCCTCCTCAGACCAGGACAGTTCAGGTTAGAAGCCCCATGAACTTGTATTTTACACCAGTGATTCTCACATATGGTGTCAATTCAAGTTTCTTCATGGACTCCATGTATTGGGGGATTATTTTAAGACCTCCCCGACATATGGGATTCTGTGCAATCATACATTTTGCACATACCTGGATGTCCTGCATGCCCTACACTGTTCCCTTGCACCAGTGCTGGATGGGACACAACAGGTAAAGAGCTTAGAGGAGAAGGCAAAATGTGGTGGAGGAGTTGTGACATGGAGTCGAGTTTCATGGCATTCTGAATACTGTAACAGCATGTGCAACAGCCTCCATGGTGCAAAAAGCTACTTCCGGTCTTACTTAGGGGAACTCCTCCTTCAGAGACTGTAATGGGCCTTGGAAAATAGATCACATGGGTGAAATTCTGACAGGATAAAATCCTGAAAGGGAGCTTTGCCACAGAGTTTAATATTGTAAAGATTTTACCTGTATTCTTGAACACTTCCTTCAGAGTGCTCTGTATCTCACCAAAATATATGCCTAATATGTATGCATGTATTTAGTTCATTGGTGCTAAGATTTTCAGACGTGACTAGCAGTATTTTGTGGCTTCAGGCTGAGATAATATAAAACTTTTGTTATTCAGATAATTCTGGAAACCCATCCTCCAAAAATCAGAGTCCTTTTAATTATTTCAAGTTTGGTTCCCAAAAACTGAGGCAACCAAAATCAGTAGTCACTTTTGGAAACCTCAAACCACTGGAAATCTTGACCCAGTTAAGAACAAAAGCCTTTACATGTTATTTTAGAACATTTAGGGCCTAGTCTTCAGAGCACTGCACCATTCTAACCTCTTGTATTTTCAAACAAGATGCTACCATGGGTGGCCACGCTTTACCATGGCAGGATCAAAGTGTGGGGGTGCTCAGCACCGTCATGTTTGAAAATACCCCTCATTTGCTTCAGTGCCTTGAGGCTCAGAGACTTTGACTGTAAATTCTTGGGGGCAGGGAATGTAATTTGCTACATGCTTCTATAGTCTTACACAATGGGACTCTGACCTGGCTGATGCCTCATTTATGCAACATAAATGAATTACTACCAGCTAATGGGGAAACATACCATCACATCTGTGAACCATTTTGTACCCTTTTCCATGAGCAGCAGAGCACCCTTGACTCCTCATGACAGTCCTATGAATTTCTTATTGTCTTGTAGCAGCAGACCCTTTATTAGAGATTACTTGAGTATGCAAAAGATACAGTGACTGTGTACAACAACAACAAGGTCGCTATTTGCATTGATAATCTGCTTTATGTTCATCTCAGACAATTTTAGATCTGCTTCTGACTCTTGATAAATGTAGGTCAATATCAAGTTACAAGATTAGACTTTCTAAAGAAGAAGTCCTACTATTCTCAGTGCTGACATGCCCATGAGAACAGATTACTCCTTTATTTCCTCAGTAATGGATCCTCCCTGGCTCAAAGGGGCCTTGGAATTAACATTTCTTCTCATATGGACAATTACTTTCTAATTAATTTCCTCTCTCTGCTTGGCCAGTTCCAAGAAAGCCACATCTATGGAAAAGTCTTTTTAGAAGCTGCACGAAGAAAGGTTGGTTTGGTTTTTTTTTTTTTAAAAAAGAATTGGTTGCCAAGGCTTCTAACATTTTCACTCTGGTCTTTAGACAGCAAGTTGCTTTAGACATAGCTACCTTTAAGCACCTGAGTAGTTCCAGTGGCATCACATGTGGGACTCCCATGATTAAATGATGTGTATATTTAAGCAAGTTGCTGAAGGGCAGGCCTTTGTGAACAGAACACACTCAATGCATGTGTTTTGGTTACATCCAGAAATAGTTCTCTTGTGAACACAGGTGCAGGAGCAAGTAGTTGCAGGAACAAATTTATTCTGCATTGATACTATTAACCACAGCTCAACTGGTCATCTGTGTAACTGTATCACACAGACTATTAATTGATTTGTTAATGTTGTCTGGAAAGATCGTAATTGCTAGAAAGTGGAAAAAGATGTCAATAACTAGGGCTGTTTTTAGTCAATAACAATACCCTGTGACAGACTCTGGTTTGGCAGGGAACGCAGCAGGTATACATAAATTAAGCCCAGTCACTAAAACAGTCTTTATCAAACTACTAATTAGCAAGCTCCTATCTGTGATGAAGAATCAAGGACTTCTCAATTACAATCCCACCCTGACATGGACTTCTTGTGTTTCTAAGCATGTCACAACATCGCCATGTTAATTTACCTATATGGAAAATTGAGATACCATTATTTATGGAGTGTTCCCCATCTATTTCTTTTCCTTGAAACGAAAAAAGATCTTTTGTCAAATGGTCAGCTCAGTTCCAGAAAAAGACCACTTCCAGATTCCTAGGCCATTTTTAGGCGTGTGCGGCGGTGCCCGCGCTTGTTTTTCAAAAGACCCAGCAGTCCGATTTACACGTGACACCACTGCTGAATACGTGCATGCGCAGGTGAGGCGCATCCGTTTCAGGCCGCAAACTGACCGGGTCGGCGATTGAGGCTGCTCATATGTGGCCGGAAATGGATGCGCATCACCCACGCATGTGTATATTCGGTGGCAGCGTCACGTGTAAATAGGACTGCCGGGTCTTTTGAAAAACAAGCGCGGGCACCTCCACGCATGTCTAAAAACGGCCCTAGTTCTGCCACAGAGCAACCCAAACAATCCCCTTACAGCTTATTTTCTAAGTAGACTTGTGCACCTCCCCATTCTAGCCCATTACCTAAGTATGCTCCCTGGTAGTGTCCAATGCCCTGATCAACATCTGCTGTCGCTGAACCTGGGAGTGGCAATAAGGATCTATTGCCTTATCCTTGTTCCATATATTCTCAGTAAGACGGCTGGTTTGATGAGTGGCAGCAGCAGGAAGGTTGCTTGTGTGGATTAGAGAAGGTCAGATTCTGGCAGCAGAGTGAACAAACACTTCAGACAAAAATTCAGACCGGCTGCATCTTCTTGTTGCAGGGAAAACATTTCAACCTCCTAAATTATCAAAACTGTTTAAAAGAGTCAGTTCCCAGATGAAATCCGCCTGTTATGTGTAATAGACAGCAACCTAAAGTTGAGTAGAATTTTGAAACAGGAATTTACTCCTGCTTAGCTCCTCACCCCATCCTGCCAGGCCTCCACAACTAGTCCCTCACCCACCCCCCCTCTGCCATTCATTCCAATAATGTGGTTATTGGAATGTATGGCTCATTGAAATGAATGGCAGATTGGTTTTCCATTGAAGTCACTGAGAACATATGGAGCTGTAAATACATATACCTTTAATGGTGCTTTGAATTTTAGTTAAATCCGTAATTGCCAGTCATGGTTTAACCTGAATCCATAACTCCTACCTCTAGCACACTGTTTATGCAGCTAGCATTCAACTAGAAACAGATAATAATGAATGTTTTATTTCAGCTTGTTTCAAGACATGCATCATACAAGTTATAAAGATTATTTTGCAAAAGTCAACTCACTGTTTTCATTGCACACATTTGCTTACCATAAAAAGTTGAAAAATCAAAGTTTTTTTGAACTAAGGAAAATCATTCCCAGTTTATATTTGTTAATCCCTTTGTAACTGTGTTAAGACTGGGATAGCAATGCAGTACTCCACAATCCTTATGGAATCATTTCATTTTCGGATGTAATGTTTGTAAAATGTGTTGTTATGACCAGGGACCCGAGTTGACTGCGTTGCTGCAATTTGCAGTGATTTTTGCAGAATCAGCCAATCCTCGCAGTGCCATGCTGAAATTGCAGTGCCACTGTAGTGGGAGATATCTTCAGGATCTTTAAATCCTGACTCAGGCATAAAGTTGTTGCCTGACCCCAAACTAAAGCTGCTTCTGCAGCTGCTGTCTGTCCGGGAGGTGTGACCATGACCTGAGGGTAAATAGGCCCCTAGGAGATGAATTGTGGGTGGGTGGGGTCTGAAGGTCCTATGTTTGTGTGAGGGAGGTCTGGGGTTTTAATATGAGGTGGGAATTCTGGGGTGCTGAAATTCCAGAGGATTTGAGTTGTGTTCGATTAGCAAAGTTGTGATTCTCTGTCAAACCTGCTGCAAATTTGCTTCCCAGCATGCATAATTATGCAAATCAAGTTAATTATGCAAATATAAATGTTTGCAGTGAATTTGTAGAATTTGGCTTCACTGGTTGCAGAATTTAAGATTCTTTGGTGCAGTGAACTCGGGTCCCTGATTATGACCAAGGTGGAATAATGTGGATTGAAGAGTAAGGGGGGGAGACCTTACATAAGTGCCATACTGGGTCAGACCAACAGTCCATCTCACCTAGCATCTTGTCTCTGATGATGGCCAGCTCTGGTAGCTCAAGAGAAGTACATGTACAGGTCATAGAGATGTAACCCATCTCCTGCTACTGGTAGCAGTCCCAACTATTGGTAACCAGTAATTAAAGCCCCACTAGTAGGTGTTTATGGAGGTGTACTTTTTTTTTTTTTAAGGTTACTAAAATGAATTGAGCCCCATTTGTTTTAGTAACTAAAGTGCCAAAAATGAATAAATAACCAAAACAACATCTTTCATTAGATTGTAAGCCCACTGGGTAGGGACTATCTTCAAAAAGCTGTGACTGTAAGGAACTGTGTATGCCTAGTAGTGCTATAGAAATGATAACTAGTAGTAGACTATGAAGCCCACTGATAGTTTCTGTGACTCCAGCCAGTCTACAGTGATGGTAGAGAGTTCTCAGCAGTAATTTATTTGTTTAAAGGAGTCAAAGAATGGCCTGCCTTCACTCAAGCAGCCCTTATCAGCTTTGTACAGCCAGTATGCAGTAGTAGACATATAGTCACGTCATGCTGCACTGTTGCACATATGGTAAGGTGGACAGTGCCTCCCTCACATCGCTGCAAAGCCTCCTTTACAGAATTCACTGCAATGTCATACAGTTCTAGAATCGCTTTTGTAGTGAACTATATCATGATTGGCACTTTCCAGCGGGTGAAAAAGTCTGACATGAAGCATTCGAAGCTGGTTGTCTCCACAATGGAGAATGGTAGCATACTGTCAGCTACTCACTTTATAGTCTCTGATACCAGTTGGCAAGCCATGGGATGTGAGGCAGAGTACTTCTGCTAGCTGGTGAGATCTCTTCCAGAGTCATCTGTATGCCTGATACACCTGGCATCAATGGAAAACATAGAGGGTGGTGAAGACTCAACCATCTCTAAAGAAGATGTTCTCTGCAGATGTGCAGCAGGAGGGGATTTATTTATTTTATTTTTGTATCCTGCCTTTCCCTAAAAAAAGCTCAGGACAGCTTACAGCATATAGAAAAACAATCCATACAAACAGTAAAATACAAAGATAATCCCCAGAACACCCAACCCTTCCATGACCAACTCACAAAACCCACCCAATACCATCTCCCCATTTCCCACATCTAACCCCCCGTCACAACCATACCCCAAACCAACTCCCATTCCTACCCAAAAACCCAGCCATAGGGTGCAAAACAATAAAAAATATTTTTCACAACCACTGGAAGATAACCAGGCTCAGGTTCAAACAACCATCCCAGGAAAGGGAGTTTCAAAACATGGGGACAGCCACTCAGAACACCCTCCTGTGCATCCCCACCCTATGAACAAGGGTAACAGATGGGACATGCAGGAGGGTGCCCCTGGCCAAACATAGGGGCCACAAAGGGGCATGGTAGGATAGTCTTTCAGATATATGGAACCCAGACCATTTAGGACTTTAAAGGTCAAAACTAGCATCTTGAATTGTGACCAGAAAGCTATAGGGAGCCAGTGTAGACTTTGGAGCACTGGTGTAACATGCTCCTGGTGAATCATCCCTGAAAGGAACTGAGCCACCACATTCTCCACTAGCTCTAGCTACTGAACAGTCATCAAGGGCAGCCCCATGTAGAGCACATTGCTGTAATTTAGCCTTGAGGTGATGAAAGCATGGAAGACAGTGGCCAGATCTGAATCAGAAACAAAAGGCTGAAACCTCCTCACCAGATAGAGCTGGTGAAAAGAGCTTCTGGATGCCACCACCACCGCCTGACAATTCAGTTGCAGTGAGAATCCAAAAGCACTCTAAGACCCACGTGACCAGAGGGGGCCAGACCCCATCAATGACTGGTCTCCCAATCCCCTCCAAATCACAAGACCAGTCAACCATCATCACTTCAGTCTTGTCAGAATTCAGCTTCAATCAGCACACCCTCATCCAGTCCCCAGCAGCAGTCAGGCATCAGGTAAGCACAGAGACTGTAGGACCTGGATTGAATAAAAATGAGAGGTAGAACTGAGTGTCATCAGAATATTGATGACACCTCACTGTAGTGAAATATTGTGGAAGACCCATTGTAAACTGGTGGAGCCAGTTAGGGACACTTGTATGTCTTATTCAGCCTGCTCTTGCTTTTGGATTCAATTTGTTTGCTATGAGCTATATGCGTGAGCCTGCTTTGTATAGCCCATAATAGTTGTTTTTCAGGGTATTAAGGCAGACTAGGAATGTAGTGTTTTGAGCTTTCTTATCAGCCTGTAACCTTGGTACTAAGTTTGCTTAATTGGGAGTTAGAAATAACTCAGTCGAGGGGGAGGCACATTTGCAGTAGTTAGAACTGCTTAGCACATGTGCAGTATTTGTATAGTGGGTTTTCAGGGTTAAAATACTATAAAGACAGAGAAACCAGTGACCAGCACTGGAACTTCACTGCTGGCCACTTCGCAGATGTGCTGAGGGGTGCAGCAGAACCTGGGACCCACTCGAGGATCATCTCACAGCCATTATTGGGGTTCCCTGGCTTGCAGAAAGGGATGTGAGAAGCTTTTCTTTACTTTTTGTATGCTTTATATTTAATAAAACAGCTTTCTTGGCACCTCTTGTCTGAGTCATCACTGGTTTGATCCAAAAGAACACATAATTTAAAGACCTTTGTCAGAGTCGGCAGGATCAGATAAGTGAACTTACGATGTGGTCCAAACAATCTGCTGGGCCCGAGCTGACCCAGATCCCAGGGTATGATGTATGGGCTTCGGTTGCTCAAATGATGAGCCGGATATCCCTATCGGTACGTTGGGCAGAGCTGCTTTGTCCCAGGGGGTCCACACCTCAGGCAATTGAAAAATGCCTGCAGGAGTTGGGGGGTCCAAGGAGGGGGCAAGAAAACAGTCTCTGGGGAAAAGCTGCATTGTCCCGGGGGTCCCACGCCTCAGGCAATTTAAAAATGCCTGAAGTAGCAATGGGAGAACACGGTTCAGAAGTTCGGAGTTCGGACTGAACTCTGTCTGTTCGGTTGACCGAACTGAACTTCCGAACCAAACTCAAACTTCAAAGCAAACTGAACCGGATTTCTGAACTCTGTTCCATTTGCCCATCCCTAGTGGCAACACACCAAAAAACCTGGGTTTGAATGCGGTTCAAACCGAACCGAATTTCTGAACTCAAATTTCAAACTGAATTGAACCAAATTTCCAAACTCCATTCTGTTTGCCCATCCCTAGCCTGCAGGAATTGGGGGTACTGGTGGGGGACAAGAAAGCAGTCTCGGGAATTAGTTGGGTTCTCCTCACAGCAGGGAGAGGGCAGCGGGAAAAACAGGAGCAGTTAGAGAAGCGATACTAGAGCACTGTTGATGAGTTGGCAGCCGTGAGGCAGCAGAATTCTTTGCTACGCTAAGCGCTGGAAACAGCTCAGGAGTGAGGGCAGAGAGCAGAAGAGCAGGCTAAAAATCATCTTCTTCCACAAGCATGTGGTGTCTCTGCCAATGACCATGCTAATTAAAATTGTTTGTGTTTTCTTTTTTAAAAATTAATTTTGTGAATTTTGATATTTGGGTGCTTTATTTTTGTTTTTACAAGGAATTTTTATAAAGTTAAATGTCGAACTTACTAAATTATCAATTAGGAAAAGGATCCAACAAATTAAGTAAGCTAATTTTGAAAAATAGCATTTTAGTCATTTGTTGGGTTGTAATAAAAGCATTTAAGCTCATGGTTAAAGTGAATGGAGAAATGGAGAAACAGTGGAGAATGGAGTTAATGGAGAAACAGTGGAGAGAATGGAATGCATTAGCAGTGACAAAGTGTTTGGCATGGGTAATCATCATCTTTCTAAAACACGTGGATGGCGCAGATTGCCCTTGCCTGTGACCATGGACTATGTAAGAGAGGGGCACTCAAAAATCATGTTAGAGGTTTGATGTAGTGCGTACAAAAAAACCAACAACAGTGCAAGGTTACTCATAAGCCTGCTCTATTTTGACTATACATATGCAGCCATGCACCTGGACTTCTGTGTGTTCTGAATGGTGTTTTAAGGCAGGACACCTGAACTGGGCCTAATAGTGTTGATCTCTTGGATTGCTGCTGTGTTGTGCCTTCTTTGTGTTACAAATCACCTCAACAGGCTCATTCCGCATTGGAAGAAACAAGGTTGTAGTGGGGCAACTCCCACACAACCCTTGTTAACTGGACTCATAAAGGTGACTCGAGCTGGGGTATCGTTGGTCATCTTTATGCCCGACAACATCTGGAGTTTAATTGGCATGGCTCCCTAGGATATACTCCTTTGTTAAAAAGATGTTGTGTTGGAGGTAACACAAGGCAGGATGTGTGACTTGGCAAAAAAATTGATCTGTCATTGAGGTAGCACAGCCAGCATACAAAGAGGCTCATATTTATGCAGTAACATTTATATTTACTGGACACATGTGTATTTAAAAGATAAAAATAAATGCCTTGCAAGAGGAATGGCAAAAATTTGGTTGGGAAAAAAATATATAAATGTTTATGTTAGAGCTGCATTGCTTTACTAGAATATATTTATTTTATTTCTTTACATTTTTTAGTCGCTCCCTGATGCCATGGCATCTTGGGGCGACTTAAAGGCAAAGTATCAACAATAAAAAGTTTAAAATAGAAACAACAGTATCATTTTAAAATTCTATAAAACACATCCCCCCCACCACCACTACCCCATCCTCCCATCATCCCCTCCAAAGGCCTGGGAGAACAGCCAGGTCTTACAGGCTCTGCGAAAGGCCAACAGACCTGGGTCCAGGTGGGCTTCCTCCGGAAGGGGGTTCCGGTCACGGCCCGGCCACCGAGAATGCCCTCTCCATTGTGGCCCCCCGTTTTACACGGGGGACCTCCAGGAAGGCACCCCCGGCAGATCGAAGGGGTTGTTCTGGTGCACAGAGGGCGAGGTGGTCCCTAAGATATGAGGGTCCCAGACCATGTAGGGCTTTATAGGCCAACACCAATACCTTGAATCTGGGTTGGTACGCTATAGGCAGCCAGTGCGGGTGCGAAGCACATATGTAATGTGCTCCCTTCGACCCGTTCCGTGAGGAAACGGGCTGCCGCATTCTGCACTAGCTGCAGCCTCCAAACCAGCATCAAGGGAAGCCCCACATAGAGCGTGTTACAGTAGTCTAGCTTCGAGGTGATGAAGGCATGAATGAGGGTGGCCAGGTCAGACCTGGAAATGTACAGCCACAGCCTCCACAGCAGATGCAACTGGTGGAAGGCAGCTTTAGCCACCACCTCCACCTGTCTATCCAGGCAGAGGTCTGATTCAAATAACACTCCCAGACTCCGAACCTGCTGGGCTACAGGAGGAAGGACCCCCCCATCAGGGGAGCCAACACCTCCCTTGCCCTACCCACCACCATTACCTCCATCTTTTCGGGATTGAACCTCAGTCTGCTCTACCACATCCAGTCCGCCATGGCCTCCAAACACTGGGAAAGTACTGAAATGGCAGGATCTGGGTCAGTTGAAAAGGAGAGGTACAGCTGTGTATCATCAGCATATTGGTGAAATTGCACCCTGAACCCTCTCACGATCTCCCCCAGGGGCTGCATATACACATTAAACAATAGCGGATACAGAATTGAACCCTGCAGAATTCCACAGTTTAAGACCCGAGGGCTAGGTGTTTCAGCCCCCAAGACCACCCGCTGGCTTCCCTCCAAGAGGAATGAACGGAACTACCCAAGGACAGTCCCATCCAGACCCCCAGAGATCGCAGTCATCTCAACAGCAGTCCATGGTATCAAAAGTGACAGAGATCTAGCAGGATCAGAAATGTTGAACGTCCTGCATCCATCTCCTGGCAGAGATCATCCACCAAGGCCACCAACACCGTCTCTGTACCATAGCCAGGGCAGAACCCAGACTGAAAAGAGTCGAGGAAACCGATGCTGTCCAGATGACCCTAGAACTGCCGTACCACCACCCATTGAATAATCTTCTCTAAAAAGGGGAGATTAGAGACAGGTCAAGTGCGTCCACATCCAAAGATGACTTTGGGGCCGCACCACAGTCTCCTTGAGACTGGGTGACAATCTCCCCTGCCGAAGGGATGCATTGACTTCCCTCACCAGCACCATCCCCAAAGTCTCCCTGGAGGCTTTCACCAACCAGGATGGGCATGGATCTAATTCACAACTGGTGGCTCTGACCAACCCAAGGACATCCACCGCATCAGCTGGTGTCACTTTCTGAAACTCATCCCAAGAAGATGGACCAGATGGGGCCTCCATAGCCTTCTACTCTTCTCTCACTGTTCCTAATCCAGTGTCAAAGTCACTCTGGATCCGAACTATCTTGTCTGCAAAGTAGGTGGCAAATTCCTCACAGTGGGCCTATGGTCTTTATGTATGGCTATAATGTTTATGTTTATATTTTGCAGAATGCCCACAGTCCCTTTTGGCCTTACACCTACATTGCTTTTTACTCCTTGGTGGTGGCAAGAAATTTAGCATTGCACCTTGTTGTAATTATATTAATTGTTAATGGTTTACATGTGGCATTGTATGCGCAAGATGTGGTATTGTTTAAATAAGTGTAAGCAAGGACTACAGGCCTCAGTTGGAAGAATATAAGTGTCCAGCAGTGGAATGCAGTGAAAGATTGCAGAAGACCCACTGTAAACCGGTGGAGCCAGTTAGGGACACTTGTATGTCTTATTCGGCCTGCTCTTGCTTTTGAATCCATCTTGTTTGCTATGAGCTGTATGCATAAGCCTGCTTTGTATAGCCCATAATAGTTGTTTTGCAGGGTATTAAGGTGGACTATGAATGTTGTGTTTTGAGATTTCTAATCAGCTTGTAACCTTGGTATTAAGTTTGCTTAATTGGGAGTTAGAAATGACTCAGTCGAGGGAGAGGCACATTTGCAGTAGTTAGAACTGCTTAGCACATGCGCAGTGTTTGTATGGTGGGTTTGCAGAATTAAAATACTATAAAGATAGAGAAACCAGTGACCAGCATTGGAACTTCACTGCTGGCCACTTCGCAGACGTTCTGAGGGGCGCGGCAGAACCTGGGGCCAACCCGGGGATCATCTCGCAGCCGTTGTTGCGGTTCCCTGGCTTGCAGAAAGAGATGTGAGGAGCTTTTCTTTACATTTAATAAAACAGCTTTCTTGGCACCTCTCGCCTGAGTCATCATTGATATGATCCAAAAGAACACACAGTTTTAAGACACTCACCCCAAACCTCCAAATGACTTCACCCAGCAGCCTCAGATACACTTTGAACAAGAAGAGTCAACAGAATAGAATCCTCTGGGACATCACACAGAAATTCTTGAGGAGACAACAAGCAATCGCTCCTCACCACCCACTGTGACCTCCCTAACAGGAAAGAGAGGAACCACTCAAGAGCAGTCCCACGCACCCCTTGCAGGCTCTGCAGTCGTGCCCAAACCACCTTCTGATCAAATGTATGAAAGGCTACAGAAAGATCTAATAAGATCAACAAGGTAGAATTCCCCTTATCCATCTCCAAGCACAGGTAATTGACCAAAGCCACAGGTTCAGTCTCTGTGCCATGCCCAGGGCAAACACCTGACTGAAACGGATCCAGGAATCCGACAGCATCAAAATGAGACTGAAGCTGAACCAACCGTTAAATAACTTTCCCTAAAAAGGGAAGGTCAGAGAAAGGATGATCGCTGGCCAGGGTGTCAGTGTCCAAAGGGTTTCTAAGCAGAAGAGGGACTACTGAAATTTTAATGGTGTCCAACACGTTTCCCTCCCAAAGGGAGGCATTGAGAATGCCAGACATCAATGGCCCTAGTGTTTCCTGGCTGGCTTTCACCAGCCAGGACGGGCAAGGATCTAATTCACAACTGGTTGCCCTCATCACCCCAAGCACCTCCCCTGCATTGGTGGGTGATACCAATTGAAACTCATCTAAATAAACAGGACTAGATGGAGTTTCCATACCCCCAAACTCTAACTCTGCAGTTAAAATGGTAGCACCAAAGTCGTGAATATGAGTGATTTTGTCTACAAGGTAATAAATAAAAATATCACCGCGGGCAACAGATGACTCAATCTCCTGGTGGAGACAGCCCTGGTCATTCCACAAAGCAATGAAGCTATCGACAGAGCATCTGTCAAGGTCAGTGGGCATATCCCACAGAGAATTCTGAAAACCAATTGGATCCATCAGTCTCTGGAGGCAGAAAAACCTAACCAGTCCACCACACCAACGAGAGCATAGAAGGGCTGGGATCCGGGCCTTCATGAGGTAATGATAAGACCATGACAATGGTGTTGTAACACCACCCCTGATAAACCCCTGTATCCAGGCTTCTGAAAAACATGAAATCCAATGTGTCTCTCACCTCATGCGTCAGGCACGATATTTTTTTGGATAGGCTCATGGTTGTCATTGTCACCATGAACTCCTGCTCTGCCCCTAAAAGGCTGGCCTCGGTATGTATGTTGAAATCACCTAAGACAATAAGCTTGGCTGATTTCAACACCACTTCTGAGACCAGCTCGGCTAGAGCAATTAGGGAATCAACTGTGAAGCGGGATGGTCAGTACACCAAGAGAATCCCCAATCTATCCCCAGCCAAATCCAGCACAAGGTGGACACACTCCATTTTAGGCACCAGATACCTCAAAAAGGCCAAAGATAATGGATGATGATGCAGCCTGTGACTGGGTAGAAATTTGTGACAGGGTATCAGAACAGGTAATGGCAGAATGTTGTTGTATTCCCTTAACAATATGGGGTGCAATCCTATGCAGTGTGTGTGCATACAGACACATACACATGCAATGCTGTGTAATGTTGCCAACCCCATACTCTGGTTCCGCAGCAGGCTCTGTTTCAGGAAGGTGTAGCTGTATATCCTCCACTTCCTCAGAGTATATAAGTGTTGTCCCATTTCGGATACAGTGCAAGACCTGGCTGTTCAGCCAAGCCTTTGGTGAGGAAGGGGTGAGAGTGGGGAGGATGGGTTTTTTTCTTTTCTTTTATGGCTTCCTTCTATGTATTTTATATATTTTATGTATATTTTTAAATATTTTAATTTTTGTATGTCTCCTTGAGCTGCTTAGGCAGGAGAGGTGGGATATAAATGTTGGAAATAAATAAATACGTGGTGCTGCCATGAGAATGCCTGGTTAGTCACTGACTCCTCCATCAGTTTTGGTGCATACACCTCCTCTGCTGCTACCCAATACTTGGCTCCTCAGACTGGGATGAAGCATTCATCACAAATTCTGCAACCTCGTCTTCCTTGACGTTATGTCATCGAGAGGTCTGAACAACCACTTTCTTGTTTTGACTCCTCTTCATCCTGTATGAGAACTGCAGATTGAAAAGAAGAAAAAAAAAACACAATAAAACCATTTTAGTGATGCACAAAAGAGCAATTTTTTACAGAAAACGAAGATGTAAAAACATGGAAGTGGCACAATGTGCTCTTAGTCCTAGCAGTACAGTACATCCTTTGAAAAAAAGGAACTCATTCCAAATACCTATGCAGAGTAGGGTGGACCGGCAAGAGACAGTGACAGCTTTTTTTGTCTGTAATGGCCAATCCGACACCACCTTAATGACATGCAGCACCCATTGAAGCAGGAGCACTTACCGATATTTGCTGCTGCTATACGCTCAAGCATGTCACCCTTTTCAACCTTTTTGAAAGTGCCGGAGGCTCTCAGGCTTCTGGGGAACTGTCGTAAACTTGTGTGAACTGCCGTAAAATTTTGGAAACTCTCGTAAAGTTCCATGAACTGCTGTAAACGTCCATAATCTTTATGTGGGAACAGTCGCAAATTGTCGTAAATGTCACTAAAATGGTCGTAACTGTCACAAAATAACCTGAACTGTCATAAATGCCGCAAAGTGCCGTAAACTGCCACGACTGCCATAAACTGCTGCACATTTTTGTAAAGGGTCACAAATTGCCATGAGGTATCGTAAATTTCCATTGTTTGCCTTTGGACCAGTGGCAGAAAAGCTGAAAAAGTGGCAGCACAAAGCAGCATGGTAAACAATTCTGCAGCTTCAGGCCTAATGTAGAGTAGAGGCAGGAAACCCTTTTTTACCCAGGGGCTGCATCGGCATTTTGAAAATTTGCCATGGGCAACATAGCCTATCGTCCTCCACCCCCAGCATGGGTCAGCATGGGTCCTCTACTGCCCTCCTCCCCAGTTCCCAAGGTGGTGGTGGGGAGAACACAAGTCCTTCCCTTGCTCCCCCTGGGCCCCCGCTCTCAGGGCCAGTGCAGGGAATTCCCCAGACACTGCAGCTCTGTGTTTCCCATCTCCCCAGCTCCCAAGGTGCAGGGAAGGGGAGAGGTAAATGGAATGTCAATGTACTGAATGGAATGATTTAAATTTATTTATTTATATTTCTAGCCGCCCCCTCATGTCCATGGCATCCCAGGGCGGCTTACAACATATAAGCCAACGTATAATAATAACAATAAAACACAGAATAATAAAACAGATAAAAAATGCTTCTAAAAACAACCACCGCCTAAAATTTCAACCCAACCCCCCTCCGCTCCTCTGAAGGCCTGGGAGAACAGCCAGGTTTTTCAGGCCTGGTGAAAGGCCAACAGACTTGGGGCCAAATGGGCTTCCTCCGTGAGGCAGTTCCATAATCGTGGCATGGCCACCGAGAATGCCCTCTCCATTGTGGCCCCCTGTTTTACCCGGGGGACCTCCAAGAAGGCGCCCCCGGAAGACTGAAGGGGTCACTCTGGGGCACAGCGGGCGAGGCGGTCCCTGAGGTATAAAGGGCCAAGACCATGCAGGGCTTTAAAGGCCAAACCAACACCTTGAACCTGGCTCGGTACGCTATAGGCAGCCAGTGCATCACGCGGAGTACGGGAGTGATATGCTCCCCATGGCTCATCCCCGTGAGGAGACAAGCCGCCACGTTCTGCACCAGCTTCAGCCTCTGAACCAGCATCAAGGGAAGTCCCACGTAAAGCATGTTGCAGTAGTCAAACCTCGAGGTGATGAAGGCATGGATAAGGATGGAGTGATGAGGACCTGTTGGAATAACCACCTTCGTCCATTCTCCCTAGCTTCCCCCCATGCCTGGAACTCTCTCCCTGCCCACATCCACCTCACCTCCTCCCGTCGTACCTTCAACTCCTTCCTTAAGATCCACCTCTTCCGCTTTGCCCTCCCTGACTCCTCATTCGCCTCACCTAATTCCTGCTGACACCCTCAATTCAGTACAATCTGTTACCTGAGGTCTGTGTACTCATATCATCACCACACGGACCAGCCAGCCATCATTCTCAATGTAACCAAGCGAAGCATGTGCACCTGGGACCTCACATCTTCATGAATGTTACACTCCTTGTCTCTCCCTCTGTTCCCCTTCGTTCATCTCCACCACTACACCCTGGTCTCTCAGATTGTAAGCCCTAGGGCAGGGACCGTGTCTATTCCATTACTTTGTAAAGCACCAGGCACATTGCTGGTGCTGTATAAATGCTTGCTAATAATAAATAATAATAATAATAATAATTAATAATTAACAACAACAATGGAGATGACACTGAATATGTTGAAGGACATGGAATGTTATTGGAGTGGCATAAAGAGATGAGGAATGACAGGTGATTGGGTCAAGCACACACCCCACCACATGCGCATGCACACATGCATGCACACTCTCTCCTCCGCCCTTCTTTGGCATTCCACTCCCCACCCCCATCTCTCCCTTTTAGAGAAGTAGCTTTGTTGCATTGCTTTATTGCCCATTTATTTATTTATTTATTT
>QEPC01014029.1:53413-82812 GCA_003113815.1 Sphenodon punctatus
GATTTTTTACCCTGTCCCTCCTGCAAAGCAGTCCGGGGCGGCTTCCAACAATAAAATACAATAAAAACAGTTTAAAACATTTCATAACAATAATATTAAAATATTAAAACAGGACTAAATAATATATAATAAATAACCATTAAGGGCTATTGGCATAATTCACAGACCTCCATTATTTATTTCCAATTGGTATTATTCACATTGCATCATAGTTTCCAATAGGTATTCTTTATCATTAGTTTTAGTATGTCTTGCCAGTTCACACAGCAATGAACCTCAGGCCGGAAATTGGGCTTGATCTCATGTAACATGTATCATGTGCGTGTACATACGCACACACAAACTACATGGATCTGCATTGTGGGCACATTGTGCCCTCCAGAAACCATGCAGATGCGCACAAGCAATCGGCAGGACGTGGGAACCACTGACTGCAGGCCAGAAGTTCCTCATCTCCAATGTAGATGAAATTGCTTGGCCAATTATGTGCGGCAGGCATCACAATCATGTTTTGACCAGGCTGACAGATCTAGCACCACCCACCACATGTGATGATGAGACACTCTGTGTCATCCCCAATCATAAGGTGACAATCATGGATGAACTATTACACTTCAATGGGTAATTTCAGATGTTATGAGATCACAGTGAACCACGGTGAATACCACGGCTGTGGTCACTGTGCCTTGAACATCTGTTTGGCGGCCGTCAGATATTTGCCACGGTCAATACCCACATGGGGTCATTTTCAACCACGCTTCCCGGGCTCCCCGGGGGAATTTCCCGGGGAGCGTGGTGAAAGTGATCCCCAGCGGGGACCAAAAAAACTTCACGTCTGGTCGTGCGCCACGGCCCAGGATCACCGGCGGGATCCCGGGCCTTGGTTAATTTGGCCAGACGCTGCAGCCGCATTGGCCACGCCGCCTGCCTGTGTCCCCAGAGGACAGACGGCGTGGAGCGTGGAGGGGGCGGGGCAGTCCGGCCACATGTTGCACTGCGTGGCCCCGCCCCCTCCCAGATTCCCCTTTGGAATCCCCCAGCACATCTGATACGGCGTGACAGGGTCATCCCGGCGGGGGATGATTTGGTTGTTTTCGGTATGGGGCCAACCGACCCCGTAACGTCTGAAAACACCCTTTATCAACTCACCAGTGAATAATGTTGCATCAGACAGCAATCACAGCAAGGAAGATCTCAAAGTAGTGAACTCCAGCTGTCACAGCACACAGATGTGTTGACTGTTGATGGCAGTGGGGTCCAAGGATTATACAGCACTGGAATTTTTTCCCCCAGAGTTTGCTTATGCGATGTTTTATGTGCAAAAGTGTAATTGTGAAGCAAACAATCCAATCCATGCCACCCATCCGCAATCTACAGACACAGGCTGCCCTGCCTAGAGAGAGAAATATAGTGAGAGATCTTGGGAGAAGGAGTGAAGAACCCCAAACCAGAGTGCAGTCAGGGTATAGGATTGATCAGAGGCCAGGATGGCATAGGATTGTGAAGCAAACAACACAGTCCATGCCACCCATCTGCAATCCCCAGACACACACTGCCCTGCCTAGAGAGAAATATAGCAAAAGATCCAGATATGTGTTTATATGATTATCTGAATAATCTTTATAGATTTAAAATGTCACACTCATAGCAGCCCTACATCTAGCCTATAGTCACCATTGCACATTTCACATGTTGTTGCTTTCAGGCATATAGAGGCTCACAAGTACAGGGATCTTTAAAATAAATCATAAAAAATTGTCCAGACTCTCCTTGCAGTCAAGTTGTTCTTCCACTGTCTGCAACCACATGTTGTCTGCTCACTTCTGGTTCATCAGAAAGGACACAGATGCGTGCTCACCAGAATTATAATCTGTAAACCTTTGATGATTTTCATAATGCCCTAAAATAACCTGCAGAGACTGTTCATGCTGTGGCTAACTCAGAATTTAGATCTGATATGGTTTTGTTAAGCATCCTCTTTGAGAAAGAAATTGGCACCCTCTGGTGGGATATTGTTACTATTGCCACTCCAGCAAGCAATCTCCCTGACAGACAGTCGGACAACATGCCCCAAATAATAGCAATCTCTGTAGGGTAAGGAAATTATAATAAAAACCACTTGAGCAGGTTTTGGTTTGGAAACAGAAATGCCAGAACATCTGCAGATTTGTCAGAGCACTTCAACCCAGTGAAAATGCTTATCTGAACAAGCTTCAGATTAAAGTCAGCAACAGGGAAATACTTTCTGTTATTGGTTACAGATACAGGCAAGTAGAATTCACAACCTGGATTTACAGTAGTGCTGAAACAAATGCTCGCCAAGCCCAGCCAAGCCATCAACTACACTTACTGAATTTACTACACTTACTGAATTTACTACATTTACAGAATGTATTACTACACGTGAAGCAAAAATGGCAAAGCAGGTAATAATTGTTACCTGTGTTCATTCCATATCTGTTTTGGTTATTTTGTGTTGGTTTCTCAGCTTGGTTATTTCAGTTAGGTCACTTTGACAATATTATCACAACTGCTCATAGGCAATTGCCTAAAATAATCAAAATACAAAAAAACCTTTAAAAAAACCTTAAATAACCAAACTGAAAAAATAAAATAAAGAAATGGAATATCCAAAAAAAACGGGACAGGTGAATACTTGCTTCATTCATGGGCATTAAATATTCGGATATTCAGAGTGCTACCTGAAAATGCAAATAATGCCCACAAATAATAAATCTACTACCCATTTCAATTCTAATTTAAACCATTCTTATAGTAAAATAAATAAATAATGGACTCGATAGTCTTGACTACAAATTAGGGAGAATTGCATCCTTCTCTGCATTCATGAACAAGACAGTATGAAAACATGCACCAAAATACAAAACCCGGATAAAGCTTTTATTTTCACTTTTAAAGTGAAGCCTCATTTCAGTGACAGATCTAACCCGTTGCAAATTCCAGTTTGATTTGATTGATATGCAAGGAAAAGGAAGCCTGTCTCGCTGCCGCCCAGCCAGTCATGCAGAAGATTATGTAAGCACCCCCTAAGCACTTGCTCATAGAAAGGGCATGTAAAAACAGCACACATCACATGCCACGTTATGAAGGGGAGGAGGAGGGCAAATATTATGAGACCCGGGGCCGCATCTGTCCTCCTTTCCTTCCCTTTCTCAATGGAGCGTTATTACTGACAATATTGAGAATGTCATGGCTATTACTTTGACAGCACAAGAACTAGAGAAGTAGAAATGATTGTTGCTGGTGGACTTCTATGGTTCACAACCAGCATTTCAAATTTTCTTAAAGCACAAGCAGGTTGATTGGGTATGTAGTAACTATGCATTCATTTGCTGGCTTTATGAATTTTCCTGGCAATGCATTTTACAGTGGGGACTGAAGAAAAATAATCGAGTTTGTAATTGGTTTTGAAATTTTGAATTAAGTGACTGTTCTAATTTTCAAAATTGGCTTCCACATTTTTTTTTTACTAGTTTATCTAAAAACAAAAAGATCTGAAACAGGTGAAATTCCAACAAAAGGGATCAGAATTTCAATAAAATTCCAATGAGAAATTCAGAGTAGTTGAAATTGTATTTCTGTTTGAAATGTTGCTTTGTTACAAAAGCCAGCTCTTGTATTTAGAGATCCACTTACGCACTACCTAAGTAGTGTCTTGTGATCCAAAGGGTTTACACTATCCTATGAAAAAGTTATTAATCTTATTAAATACCTCACATTTGGGATGTTATTCATATTCTTATTAAGTTTAATATTTTCACCATCTTAAACAGAGGGAAACTGAGTAAAACAACTCAAAGGAAGTCTCGCAATAATCAAGTCAAGCCTCTTGAGTTTTAGTCCCTATTGGTAGCTACAAGACTGCCCTTTCTCTCAAATTTTGGCAGCATTCTTAATTAATGATGTATTTCTCTGGGAAACAAGAAGGATAATATCTTCTGTATAGTCTCAGTATTCTCATGTTTCTTATTTCCCCTCTATTCCTTTTACCAGTCTACTCCCAGAGAAGATGCACTGGTTCTCAAACAGCTAATACCTCTCATCACCAATAATCCTCATCTCCAGGGAATATGCTCTGTCTGACCTAGATCTGAAGGGTTGCCATATCCAACTGCCTTATAACACAATATTTTTCTGCTGCAAGAGCCAATTGTAAACTTCCTTGAGGCTTCATAAGTTCTCGGTTTGACACCCACTCAGACACAAAGTGAGATGAAGTTGAAGATTCAGATCAAACTGCAGTCTTTCCAGCAAATGAGCAGAAACAAGAAAGCACAGACCCATGAGCAGTGCCAACCTTTGATGGGATCGCATCACTGCTTTCATACCCAATGTATTTGATCATGCTTTGTAAATCATTTTTAACTGGAGCAAGAAAAGAGAACATTCTTTTCCTTAAATAATTATACAATGTGAATAACTGCTGGAGCTGCATGAACTTTTGGTCTCTTCGTGGGCTTCTGTTGAACTCTGTCTTCAACAAAACTCTCCAAGTTTTACTTACAAAAATTCACTTCTCAGCCCCCCTGATGGTTAGAAGTAGAGAAGTTCTATTTATGGCTGAAATAAATTCAAAACTTGTCATTCTGTTCCCTCAGCAAAGCTAGGAACAAGAGAATGGTTGGAACAAGTGTTTCTTAAAAGTGATTTCTTTAACATACACACAGCTATAAACTGGCAGTAATTCTATGCATAAGCCAGAGGTCTAAAACAGGATAACAAAATGATCAGGCCAGTTGAAAAAGAGCAGCATCCTTTCACATAAACACCAGCAGTTTCATTCATAGCTTTAGGAACATTCCGGTGGATTCGCAGCGGTGTGCATGTCATTTTCGTTATTACAATACTGATAACGAAAATGGTAGTTTTCATTATATTTATTGCAATAATGAAAACAACAACTAATAATAATAATAATTAATAAAGAAAAAAGAAAGGAAAATGGCATTTTGTTTTTTAAATAAAGGGGGGGAAACGAAAAATTTATTTATGGCTATACCTTTTTTGTTTCTTATTCAATTCTGATGAAACGTGGTGGGATTGTACCCCCTATGGAGGGCACAATGTGTACTAAATTTAGAAAATATTAGATAAAGGGAATCGATTGTAGAAGCAATTGAACATTGTGATTTTAATAAAAGCTCCATACACATTCATGGCTATGATTTCTTCATATTCCATCAAATTTGCATGACACCTGTGAATATTATATCCCTCCACAAGCTTAATACACTTGCCAATTTTCAGAATGATTGGATGAAGGGTCCTAATGTTATAAGACATTATCTTGAAAATACATTTCCAGCTTTGTATATTACATCCTGTTTATGAGATATTTGGCAGGAATGTATCACATACCTTTCCTGTAATCCCTGCAAAACTACAGGACAATTTGGTAAAGGGATCCAATTTTATAAACAATTGAAGTTGTCCCTTTGAAGACCATTATTCAGATAAATAGCAGCACATGCAGTGCCAGTCAGAGGCAGGCACCTGGCATGGCAGGGGGAGGGAGGCTGTAGGAGTTAGGATATGGAGCAAGCCAAAAGACTGACAGACACATTAACTGGCCAATTACTGCATGCTTCTAGCTTTTACAGGACCACTCAGTAGTGACTTTGAGGTGGGCATAGGGGGCGGCCCTCCGGTGGGCATAGAAGGGACATAACTGGGACTTTGGGGATAGCATACAAGCAATCAGGAGACATAGTTTACACATCGAGGATGGCCAATTATCATCACAATCACATCCTGTAGCAGTGTGACAGAGGACATAAGAGAATCTCTATTGGCTCTTTCCTAAACAGATGCTTCTGACTTCACAGTAATAAGTGGGGGAAAGATGTTGGGATGGTCAGAGCACAGAATGAGGCTATTTGGTTGGCATTTATGCTGGCCAATTGGCATCACAAACCAATCTTATACCACAGTGACACGTAAGAGAATCCCTGGCATAGGGTCCTTCTCTGCATATGCTGTGCAGACATATAAAATTGGAACCCTTTATTACATCTTTCTGATATTTTTCAGGGATGATTGGGAAAGTTTGAAATATAGCTTTGCCAAATTTAATGTACACTGGTTGAACAAAAACGATGTTACAGTAAGACATACATTTATAAATTAATTGCTTATACCAGCAGGACCCTTTAAGCAAGCCTTCTTAAAGTTGTCAGAGATAGTAAATATGAGAAGGGATATAAACTTGCCAATTTTCATCTACATTAAATGTGAGTCAAAGAAGTTACAGCTAAGAATGTATATGAATATTTTTTCAAAATAAAATTATTCCACTGCTTCTAAAATAGAATTCATTTAGCAAATCTTTTTGGAAATTGTTACACATAATGCCTTTCATAGGAGGTATAAATAGTCCATGTTTCAGGTAAATATAGTGAAAAACAAAAAAGTTACAGCCACAAATGTGTTTTCCATTGAAACCAATGGAAAACAAAACAAAACCAAAAATGACAATTTGATATTTATGAAAACAAAAATGATATATTTAAACAACAAAAATAAAAAATGAAAATGCAAATGACATGGGCCCCATGTGTTTCAGAACTTCACAGAGTTCAAGTTGTGGGGGTTTTAGATTTGCAAAACTGGAGTTGACTACATTTCTCTTCAGTAGATTTTCTAGATGAAAAAGAAAAATGATTTTCTTCCAAGCATGAATCTTATGTGGGAAAATGTGGATTCTGTCAGGAAACTGGAATTGTTTCATTTAAAAAAATAATGTAATAAAGAGTGGAAGACCTGCTTTATCCAAATTTCTTGTTGTTTTGCAACTGGTAAATACTTTTTCTCCTCCCCCCTCTTTTTAAATTTATTAATTATTATTATTATTATTATTATTGAACGGGCATGTTTTCTATGACATTTTTCTTCAGGAGGAGTCTCCGTTTTTCTTCCATTCCCTAATCTTGTCACTGTAGCAACAGAGACCCCTAGTGGCCTGAAAAAAGCATTGCGGTCTGATTGCAATTTTATTTATATGTCCCTCTGTATAGGTGAGAAGCAGCCCAATAAGAGAGGGAAGGAACAGAGGCAGGCTTAGATACAAATCAGGAACAGGAAGCAGCTTCCAGTTTCCACCCAGCTTCGTGCTGCTACTGGGTAGACTTATATCTAACACCCCACTCTCTCCACCCTTTTACACCCTCTGGAACTATGAGATCTGGGTTATCTTTCCTGATATTTAGGGTTTTGTAAACCCCAGGGAAACAAATAAGGGTTAAAAGGTGTGGCGCATCAGCTGATGAAGCCTTACTTGTAAAAAGGGGAGGAGGACTTCAACAACTATAAAAATAAATTCTGTGGTAAAGCAAAAAGTTCCAAACTCAGACCCCCACCCCCTCACAATCCAAATAAGAAAAAAACCACACAGGTAAGTAACTGAGGAGAAAGAGTAAGGCTTTATTATAATAACAAGGAAACAAAGGGGGGGGGAAGAGGGGACAAGCGGTACTGAGGAGAGGGATTATTTACTGCAGAGCATAAAATACATTTACCACAGCATTGACATCAAACTGTGTCTAATGATATTGTGTATCATTAGGGTGGAGAGAGTGGGGTGTTAGATGTAAGTCTACCCAGTAGCAGCACGAAGCTGGGTGGAAACTGGAAGCTGCTTCCTGTTCCTGATTTGTATCTAAGCCTGCCTCTCTTCCTTCCCTCTCTTACTGTTTACCCATTCCTGTTAACCAATACAACACTGGGAACAAGACAGCAGTGCTTGTGTGCTACGATAGGGCGGTGAGCAAAACACTAATTTGCCCCCAGATGGGCTGTGCCTAAAAGCAGTGGCATGTGATGAACACAGGGCCAAACCGGTGTTAATATCAAGGTCAAAACACACATTCCGACACCCATTGACGTTGTCTAAAGACATCCAATGTGTGGAGATTTTCCCTAACTGACTAGGGGGAGGGGAGTGTTGCTCACAACAGTGTCCGTGCCAGAGGAGGAGTGGTTGTCCTGGTGGCCTCGGGTCCCTCCTCTTCATTCAGCCTAGATGCATTTCTCTCTCTCTCGAGGCTTTCTCCACAGGTTGATCTCTCGGGGGCTTGGTTCTCAGGGTGATTTCAGACGTTACGAGATCACGCTGAACCACACTGAACCACACTCAACCCCCCCCGCGGGGCCAAAGGGCCCGGAACGTCTGAACGGCGTGCGCCAGATGTTCATCACGCTCAATACCCACATGGGGTCAGTTTGAACCACGCTTCCCGGGCTAGCCGGGGGAAGGTCTCGGGAAGCGTGGTCAAACCAACCACCACAGGGAACCAAGCAAAAGTAACGTCTGGACGCCAATCCCCCAGCGGAACCAAAAAAATGGAGCCCCGGCCGGGGACGAGGCACGCAGCGTCGCTGCCAGGCAACCAGCACCAACACAAACACCGGAGGGAGATTTAAAGCGAGAGCAGCAGCAAGCAAGCGTGGCGGGATGGAGCGAGGAGGGAAGCGGAAGAGAGCGGAGGCACGAACAGCGACAGCGGCGGGACAGGAGGCGGAGGACGTGCAGCCAGGCCCAGCGATGCAGGCGGAGGGGGCACAGGTGCAGGAAGGGGGCACACGGGAGCACCCGACCAGGGAGGCGCCCCGGGAACACCAACCACAGCTGCAGCCGGGTCGCGCCGCCCCGGGGACAGCGGCCGGAACAGGCCCACAGGAGGCACCCAGGAAACGGGTAAGGGCACCCACTGGGAGGGGAACAGGGGGCACAGGGGAACCCCCTGTGGAGGGGGCCGGGGGGACCCCGGGCGGAAGGCAGGGGGGCAGGGGGACCCCGGGCGGAGGGCAGGGGGGCAGGGGGCCCCCGAGAGGGCCCACACCCTCACCCAGCAACCAACCACCCCCCTTCCCCCCCCCAGACACGAAAGTCGGCCCGGGCGGACGAGCCCCAGGAGGAGCCCGGCCCCCGGCCCCCGGAGGCGCACCCCCAGGAGGAGGTGGAGGAGGAGCAGAGGCAGGTGCAGCATGAGCTGGACCGGGAGGAGGAACAGCAGGGGCCCAGCCGGAGGAAGGCCTATCACAGAGGGGGACAGTGGGGCCTCCAGGAGACCCGGGACTTCATACGGATCTGGGGGACCCTCGAGTACCAGGTGGAGCTCGCAATAAACCAGCGCAACGAGCATGTCTACCGGGACATCGTGCGCGACATGGAGGCGGCGGGGCACGAGCGCACTGTCAACCAGTGTCGCTCGAAGGCCAAGGAGCTCAAGAGGGGGTACAAGGCCCTCAAGGACAATAACAGCCGCTCCGGCCACGGGGCCCGCACCGCCCCCTACTACGATGCCCTGGACCGCATCCTTCACATGAAGGGCTCCATCGTTGCCCCACGCCTGGTGGGCAGCGCTGTGGTCCAGGGCAGGGAGCGGGCCGAGGTACCCCCTCCCCTCGCCGCCCGCCCGGTAGACACGAGCTCAGGGGACCCCCACCCCCAGGAGGACCACCCGGGACCCGCAGAAGCCCCAAGGCCCCCCCCCAGCAGCAGCCCGGAGACATCCCAACGCCGGGCCGGCCAGGCGGAGTCGGAGGTCGGCACCTTCACCACCCTCAGCCAGTGGTCCCAGGGGGAGCACTCCCAGGGTGAGGCGCCGGGCTCCGAAGGCTCGGAGACGGACATAGAGGGTAAGCGGGCCCCCAGGGCAGGGGGGGGCACGACCAGGGGGCCGGTGGCAGGGGCGGGGGTGGGGGCCCTGCTGCAGGGGCCACAACCAGCCCCCTTCACCCGCTCCCCCCTCTCCCGCCCGCAGGACATGGGGAGCCCCAGGACCGGGCCAGCGAGACGGTGCAGGCCCCCGCGGAGGGCACAGGAGAGCAGGTGCCGGACCCAGGTAAGGCGGGAGGGCTGGGATGGCGGGAGGGCCCCCCGGGCGCCAGCCCAGGGGGGCCTCTGGCCTCAGTGGGGGAGGGGGGGCAGGGGGCCCCGGGACCCGACCCCGCTAGGGGACAGGGCCCTGCACTGACCCACCCGCCCATTTCCACAGGGCAGCCCCCGCGCGCGGCGCCTCCGCCGGCCGCGGCCCCAGCCCAGCGGATGCGGGAGTACCGGGCGCGGGTCCGCAGGCGCAGGGAGGAGCAAGCGGAGGACATCGTCCGCAGGGCGGAGGAACAGGGGGAGCGCATGATCGCCTCCGTGGACCGCATGGAGGCGGCCATAGAGCGGTCCATGGAGAAGGCCCTGGAGACAGACCGCCGGCTGGAGGCGGAGGTGCGCCTGGAGCGGAGGCGGGAGCGCCGGGAGCACCAGCGGCAGCAGGGGCTGCTCAGGGGCCTCCGGCAGGACATACAGGGCATGGTGCGGGAGCACAGTGCAAAGATGGACAGGTCCCACGACATTGGGACCTCCCTGCTCCTGCATGCGGGCACCATGTGTGCCTACGTGATGGCCGGCGCACCTCCGGGCGCCCTGCCCGCCCAGGTCCCCATGCCGGGCCCCTCGGCGCCCCCGGGCCCAGCCCTGCCGCCCCTGGCGCCCCCCCGGCCCCAGGGCCCTCGCATGCGCCTCCCAGTGCCCCCGGGCCTCCGGAGGGTCCAGCCCCCCCGGGGCGCGACCGGGGCACCGGGCACAGCTGCCCATCCGCCGCCCGGCCCCCTGCCGGGGCCGGGACCGGCCCAGGACACGGCAGGGGACACGGACAGTGGGGGGGAGGGGAGCTCCCAGAGCTCGGTGGGCCCAAGCGGCCGCACGAGGGGTCGGCCCAGGAAACGCGGGGGGATGGTGGGAAGGGGGGGGAGGGGGAGGGCCACATGAGGGCGGGTGGTGGACGGGGTCACGGGCACGGGGGTGGGGAGGGGGCACAGGGTGATTGTGTGAACTGTGTGGGCAATAAAGTGTTGTAAAGAGACAGTTGTCCCCGGCCCGTTTGTGGGGGGGACAGGGCTGTGGGACCGCGTGTACAGGGGCATTGGCACGGAAGGGGGGGTGGGGCCCCCAGGGGCGGGAAGGCCCTCACAGCGGGCCCCCCCGGGCGATGTGGGTTGCAAGGGCGTTCCGGATCCTTTTGGCATACCGGTACTCCCGGGGGTTCCCTGCGTTCACGTACAGGGGAACAGGACCGGGGGGCCGGTGGGGCTCGGGGTACTCCAGGGCCGCCCCCTCGGTCTCGCACACATTGTGCAGAACGCAGCAGGCACCGATCACCAGGGCGGAGGTGGGGACGGTGAAGTCCAGGCGGCCAGCTATACTCCTCCAGCGCTGCTTCAGGGCCCCGAAGGCACGCTCCACCACGGTCCGGCTCGCACACAGGCGGGTATTGTATACCTGCTCCGCAGGGGTGCTCGGGACAGGGTAGACCTTCATCAGCCAGCGGGTCAGGGGGTAGGCGGGGTCCCCCAGGATGCAGGGGGGCATGGGAACCCCCTCGATCCACCTCATGCCCATGTCCGCGAAGTCCCCCCGGTACATGCGGGCATAGAAGGGGGAGATGGTCATGATCCTGGCGTCGTGACTCCGGCCGGAGTTGCCCGTGTAGATGTCTATGAAGCGGGCCCGGTGGTCCACCACCCCCTGCAGGTGCAGGGAGTAGTATCCGTGCCGGTTCACATACTCCAGGGCCTCCCCCGCGGCCGGGCGCAGGATCTCGATGTGTGTGCCGTCCACGGCTCCGATGCAGTTCGGGAAGCCCCCGGCCGCGAAGCCAGCCATCACAGCGCCCTGGTCCAGGAGCTGGATGGTCCTGTCGAGGAGCACGCCCTCCACAGCCTCGCACACATCCCGCACGATGCAGGCGACCGTGCTGAGCCCCACCCCGAAGTGCTGGGACACGGAGCGGCAGGAGTCGGGCGTTGCGAGGGCCCAGACCCCTATGGCCACCCGCTGGACCATGGGGATGGGCTCCCGCATGGAGGTGTGCTGCCGCTCCAGCCAGGGCGTGAGGAGCTCCGCTAGGCGCAGCAGGGTGGCCTTGCCCATCCGGAAGTGGGACCCCCACTCGGCCTCCCCCCAGTGGGCCTGGGCCCGCTCCCACCAGGCCTGGGGCCGCTCCGTGACCCATAGGCTCCGCGCTATGGGCATAGCCAGCAGCGCTGCCCGGCGGAGGGTCTGCGTTGCCCAGCGGAACCGCCTCGCGGCCCCTCGGAGCGCAGCGGGCCGGGTGAGGCTCCGGCAGGCGGCCAGCCACGCCCCCCAGGCCCGGCGCCGAGCCCTGAGCCGGGCACGGACTCTCCTGCGGGCCTGCTGGCCCCGGAGGCGCACGCCAGCCCGCAGGGCCAGGACATAGCGCAGGCGGACGGCCAGGTGCACCCTCTCGGTCAGGAGGCACAGCTGCTCAGTGTGGTCACGGTGCCACTCAGCCGCGAGCGCGAGGAACATCCAGTTCCCACCTGCCCTATCGCGCTCCATGGTGCTGGGGCCCCGGTGGGGGCTGGGAGCGCTTATGGCGGCCCGGTGCTGGTGGCTCCGCCCGGGGGTCGGCCTCGCGGGCCTGCGCGCGCCCTGTGCCGGTGCGTTCCGGCTGCTCCCGCCCCCAGCACCCCGGGCCCCCTCCCCTCGCTGTTTGTAGCGGGATGGCCTTGAAGGTGCGATTAGGCAGACAGAGAGCTCGCTGTTGTTCTCTGCAGCTGTGCCGGGCCCGCACCCCACGCCTCGCTCTGTTGTGCTACAATGTTGCGGTGCGGGCCCGTGTTCCCTGTCCCGGGGGCCGGGCCGAGCCTCTCCCGGCCCTGGGCAGTCTGTGTGCCCTCCGGGCTCCGTGTCCCATTCCCTGTTGTGCTGGACCATGGCTGGCTGCCCATCCATGGGGCTCCCGCTGTCCGGCCCCCAAGGGGCCCCCCATATCTGGGCCTTCCGCGAGACCATGTCTCTGTGCGACCTGTGGCACACCCCTGCCGTGCAGCTGCTCCTGGCCGGGCCGGGGAGCCGTGCAGGTGCCTACGAGAGCCTGAGCTCCGGGCTCCGTTACTTTGGCCATGTGGTGAGCGCCCGTGATTGCCGGCTGCATGCGGAGGCCCTGGGGCTGGCTCGTTTCCCCGAGGGGCGCATCCCGGAGGTGCTGTGCGCCCATGTGCCCTGGAGCGCCTCGGAGACCGTGTCAGCGCTGGTGGTGTGTGGTCTGGGCGCCTACTCGGAGTGCCTGGCCGAGGGTGGCCCTGCCTTGGCCGTGAGCTACTTCTCCTGTGTTCACGGGGCCCGTGGGTACCAGCGCACCCGTGGGGCGGCGTTCCAGCGGCTTCTGGAGCTGGGGCATCTTCCGTGGCCCCCTTCTGCTGCCTGCTGTGTGCCGGAGCCCTCCGCGGTGGAGATGTCATCCCTGTTGGCGGTGTGGGCGCGTGTGGATGTGCAGCTGGCCCTCACCATGCCCGATCCCTTCGAGGCCTACTACCTGATCGCCCACTACATGTCCTTGCAGGGGTACCGCCGGGGCATGCTGCACTGGCCCCACCTGGTCCACCGGGCGGGCCACCCGGGCCCTCGGGCCAGCGGGGCCCCCGGCAGCGGCCCGTGAGCCCCGCGTCGCTGGCCTGCCCCCCCCGGCGTGGTGCCCCCGTGTGGGCTCCCGCCCCGGCCCGGGGGGGGGCCCTGGTCCCCGCTGGCCGCTCCCGACCTGCGGACCCCACCTCGGTGAGCTCCCGCCCGCCTCGCTGCTTGCTGCTGCCCCTGGCCGTGGTCCTGGGCCCCCTCCATCCCCGTGACTCCGTGGGTGCTGCCTGAGCGTCGCTGGTGCTGCGGAGGAGCACCGCTGGACCCGGCTGCCCTGCCTGTGCCAGCCTTTGACTGTGGGGCCCCCTTCCTCCTCCTCCTGGCGCCCCTCCGCCGGCCTCGCTGTGCTTTGGGGGCCCCCAACGTGCCTTGCTCCGGGGGTCCGCCCCCCCCCCCCGAGACTGCCTCTGTTCCTGTGGGGGCACCTCCTTGGACTGGACTGGACTGGGGTGGTGTGGGGGTGGGGGTTGCTGCTGTCTGTGCCTTGCCCCGTGGTGGTGCCCCCCCCTCCCTGCCGGTGTTCCGGGTGGGGTGTTCCGGGCGCCCCTTCCCCCCTTCCCGGCCTTTCCCTGGTGTGTGTGTGTGTGCGTGGGCGTGTGGCCGTGCATTGTGCCCTGCTGCGGGACCGCTGTGTGAGCCGGCTGTCAGCCTGTTCTCGCTCTTCCCCCCTCCCTTCCCGTTTCCCTTGTGTGGGCGTTCCCTTGTGTGCCTTGTGGCTTCGTTTGCCCTCAGTCGGCCATGTCTGTGTCCCGCCCCTGCCCGGTGCCTTGTGGGGGTTTAGCGCCCGGCGGGGGTTCGGCTGCACGTCTGTTGTGCTGCCAAGGCCCGCGATGGTGCGGCCCGGTTCCGGCCCGTGGTCCCGTTCCTGGCACCTCTGTTTGGGTCGTTTTCCCACCCCCGGGCGTGGTTGCGCTGTTCACCCCCCCTGGTGGTTCGCTGTGGTGAACCGGCCGCTTGTCACGTCTGAAAATACCCTCTGTTTCCTTCATGGGATCTCTGCTCTTATCATTTTTCCTGCTGTTCTCTCTCTCTCTCTCTGGTGTCCTCAGCTGCTTTTTCTCTGTCAGGGTCTCAACTCTCTTCTCTCACACTCTCCTTTGTTTCCCTGGTGTCATTCCCTCAGTTTATTTCTCACTGTCCCTCCCTGATGATTTATCTCTTGACTCTCCCTTCCGTCCTTGTTCCCAGCATCTCTCAGCTCCTTCCTTAGTCCTCTTTCTCTCCTCCCTCCAGGCCACAGGCTAGAACACAGGTCAGGTCTAAATTCTCAGTCACAGTTTAGGTGTAGTAGTGGCACAGAGGAACCAGTCACTTCCTAGAATCCTGGGGATGACGGTTTGAGATCCTAGTTCCTTGGAGGCTGTTTGAGGGTAGAGAATTTAGAGATACTCTTTCTAAATAATCAACTTTTAAAATATTTTAAACTATCTTACCTCTCGGTCCTTCTGCATGAGTGTCTATTCTCAGAGTTAAAATGCCTTCCATTAGATCTGCAGATTAGCATACTCATGAATATAAGGTGTTGCATGACACTACACATGAGGGGGACCAGAGTTTCCTATTTCTTGGGCACTCCATGTAATTTATAAGCTTACAAAAAACTTGCACCATGGGAATCAGAGCCTACTTCCTCAGCAGGTGTAATACATAACTGATGGTAAACAAGAGAGCTTTACCAGATGAAGAACTTTCAGTATCCACACCAGGATCACATCCATAGTCATGGGCAAGATTCTGAGTTAAAAGCAAATCAAGGTTACAATCAGAACCAGGTCAGAAACCAGACGCTCCTAAACCAAAGCTAAAGTTGCACAAAATAAAAATTAGTAAGAAATTTACCATGGAATAAGGGGGCTAAAATTGGAACTCAGGCCCCACACTTTTGAAATGGTGGGGATGGAGTCTTTGGAAGTGGCAGAGCTAGGAAAATTTCTGAATAGGTGAGGAAGTGAATGAGGCCAGCACTCTGCTTCCTCCCCGTGAAAATTTCTTCTCTCTCCAGAAAATTTTTTTTTTTAGTGTGGACAGGGGTAGACTGGTCCTGGCCCTGCCCCATTTGAAAATCCAAGTGGGGTCGCTGCCATTCTGAGGGTACAGGGGTGGGGGAGTAGAGGCACTGCCTTGAGGGGGTGGGGCGGAATGAGGCTGTCCAAAAGCCCCCTTAGGATGGCCACCATAACCACTTCTTGAAGGGGATAGGAGCTGCCCAGGAGCATTGGTGCAGTACATCTGCTCCTGAAACTCATGGTAGCAGTGGCCTGCAGTGGGGCTCCTGGTAACTCATCCCTCCCCTTCACCATAGCAGCGGAAGTATTCAATGACTCCTAGCTTGCACCTTCACATGGTGACAGTGGCAGCAGCTCCCAGTGAGCACTCTGGAGTGCCAGTGTGGCTTCCAGTGGGCTCATACGCACCCACTCCACACGATGATAGTCTACAGTGGGGCTCCTGGCTGTGGCCCCTCTAGCAGCCTGAAAGGTGGCTCTCATCCCAACAAGGTAAGCCCTACCCCCCACCATAGAGACCCTGTCCTCTTTCCCTTAGGGGTCCCATAACTGGGACCTGAGCCTGGGCCCTGCATAGCCTTGCTACACCTCTAGCACCTTAGAAAGAGCAGATCCAAGGAACGAACTGGACACTGGACAGTCAGTCAGAATCAGAAGGATGTGGATCAGGACAAAGTTCAAGAGGCAACGACTGTGGAATTACAAAGGCAGGAACAAGGGTCCATTTGGGCACTCCCTTCTTGCCCATATAGCACTGAGATGGGCCATGGGATCTGGTTCTGTGGCCATCTCCCCTAAAAACAATATGGTCAGAACACCGGCTGAAGCTCTATACAGACATAGGCTCAAGGCTGGTGGAGTCATACAGGGCCTAGCCTATCATGCAGATGGATAAGAATCTATACATCAACACTGAAAATATAAGTCCTGACTCCTATTCAGTACACTCCAAAGACCTGCGACTTACAAAAAATGACGCACTTTCAACACTAAAGTTCTTTCCACAAAAGGAAAAGAAAAAGCCACTCAGCTCATTTTATAAAATTCCAATATAAAAAAATCAAGCTACATTAAAATATAATTAAAATTATCAGTAAGTTTAGAATAAACATATTATAAGGACATCACAATTATCTCCTTGAGTGTTACAAATGAGGGAATTCAGTCAAAGTAAAACTTAAAAGATATCCAACTAGGTTACAGAAAGGAAATGTACTTTAGAAATGCAATGAATAGCAACCGGGGCATTAAACGTTTCATTTCATTTATTTCATTTATTGGATTTCATATTTGGTACCATATGCCTAAAATAGTGCTATGGACTGATGTGGAACAAACAATCCTAACATCTGAAAAACTCAAAAATATACTGGTGGATGAAAGCCCCCCCAGAAATGAGAAAATGGTGGTATTTTCAGATGTTACAAGATCACACTCAGTCACAGACAATCCCCTGTGATGGGGAATGGTCCCATAACNGTTGTCCCTTTGAAGACCATTATTCAGATAAATAGCAGCACATGCAGTGCCAGTCAGAGGCAGGCACCTGGCATGGCAGGGGGAGGGAGGCTGTAGGAGTTAGGATATGGAGCAAGCCAAAAGACTGACAGACACATTAACTGGCCAATTACTGCATGCTTCTAGCTTTTACAGGACCACTCAGTAGTGACTTTGAGGTGGGCATAGGGGGCGGCCCTCCGGTGGGCATAGAAGGGACATAACTGGGACTTTGGGGATAGCATACAAGCAATCAGGAGACATAGTTTACACATCGAGGATGGCCAATTATCATCACAATCACATCCTGTAGCAGTGTGACAGAGGACATAAGAGAATCTCTATTGGCTCTTTCCTAAACAGATGCTTCTGACTTCACAGTAATAAGTGGGGGAAAGATGTTGGGATGGTCAGAGCACAGAATGAGGCTATTTGGTTGGCATTTATGCTGGCCAATTGGCATCACAAACCAATCTTATACCACAGTGACACGTAAGAGAATCCCTGGCATAGGGTCCTTCTCTGCATATGCTGTGCAGACATATAAAATTGGAACCCTTTATTACATCTTTCTGATATTTTTCAGGGATGATTGGGAAAGTTTGAAATATAGCTTTGCCAAATTTAATGTACACTGGTTGAACAAAAACGATGTTACAGTAAGACATACATTTATAAATTAATTGCTTATACCAGCAGGACCCTTTAAGCAAGCCTTCTTAAAGTTGTCAGAGATAGTAAATATGAGAAGGGATATAAACTTGCCAATTTTCATCTACATTAAATGTGAGTCAAAGAAGTTACAGCTAAGAATGTATATGAATATTTTTTCAAAATAAAATTATTCCACTGCTTCTAAAATAGAATTCATTTATCAAATCTTTTTGGAAATTGTTACACATAATGCCTTTCATAGGAGGTATAAATAGTCCATGTTTCAGTTAAATATAGTGAAAAACAAAAAAGTTACAGCCACAAATGTGTTTTCCATTGAAACCAATGGAAAACAAAACAAAATCAAAAATGACAATTTGATATTTATGAAAACAAAAATGATATATTTAAACAACAAAAATAAAAAATGAAAATGCAAATGACATGGGCCCCATGTGTTTCAGAACTTCACAGAGTTCAAGTTGTGGGGGTTTTAGATTTGCAAAACTGGAGTTGACTACATTTCTCTTCAGTAGATTTTCTAGATGAAAAAGAAAAATGATTTTCTTCCAANAACAAACAATCCTAACATCTGAAAAACTCAAAAATATACTGGTGGATGAAAGCCCCCCCAGAAATGAGAAAATGGTGGTATTTTCAGATGTTACAAGATCACACTCAGTCACAGACAATCCCCTGTGATGGGGAATGGTCCCATAACGTCTGTTTGATCCCCACCAGATGTTCACCACAGTGAACCACTGGCGGGGCTCAAAATAACCACGCTTTCAAGAATGGTCCAGGGACCATCTCCAAAAGTGTGTTCAAAGAGATTCCCGCCGGGGGTGAACACCCGGCAGGAATCACTTTGTGCCCCCAACAGACGTGATGTTACCACGCTCAACCATGGAATAATTCACCATGGTTGAGTGTGGTAACATCTCATCTGGCCCTACTTACCACCGATTCCAGGCCATGGTCAATACCCCGCGGCCACATTGGCCACTGCACCCACCCATCTCCCGCAGGGTGGGCGGCCTTGGGAATGTGGGGGGGCAGGGCTGTGAAGACGCACGTTGCGCCATGCAGCCTCACCCCTCCCCGATTCCCTGGTAGAATCTGCAGGCTCATCTATTGATGGGCCGGTCTGATTCCACCAGGGAAACATTTGGGTGATTCCATGATGGGGCCAATAGGGCCCCCGTCACGTCTGAAATCACCCTGGGAAAATCATCCCTTCGCACAAACTGCATGGAAAACGTAGATAAAAATAACTAAAAAATTGAAAATAAACAAAGAGTCATCTCCATACCCACCTATTGATCTTAACATTTTATCCAGTTATCAACAGGCGAAACACTTACGAGAATACCTTTAAAAACAAAGGCTTTACAAGAGCGGGACAATTATTCGAAGGGGAACAATTTCTAACAAAAATAGAATTGGAGGGAAAACTAGAAATGCAGGTAGACACTTTTAGTTATGTACAGCTCAAAAATGCTTTCACCCAACCAGGAAAAATCATGCATTATACCAAACAACCAACAGTAGTGGAAGCAATAATATTTGAAAGAACCCCAAGTAAGGGGCACCTGGCTAGAATATATAAGGCCCTGAAGGATATATGGTATCCTAAGGAATTAAAATACATTCAAAAATGGAGGGATAACCTAAATATAGAAATTTCAGACAGTGATGAAAAAAAAATGAATATATGAATAATTGCGCATTTCTCCCAGGAAATAAAAGAATGTCAAATTAAACTGGTGACAAGATTCTATATGATCCCAACAAAATTTAAAAATATAGGAGAAGGGAATTCAGGAACATGTTGGAAACAATGTGAGGAGGAAGGGGATTATATGCATTGTTGGTGGGGATGTAATAGAATACATAATATAACCACTATGGAGAACAGTATGGAGAAAGCTGCTAATGGCTGTGATTTTTAAAAAAACGTGTCAAGAATTCACTCTAAATAGTTCTTAATTAACTGCTGAGTAAAGAATTACAGGACTTCATTGATTTCAAGTGAGCTCCAAACCTCACAGTAAATGCAGGGGTCATCAACACCCCCAATGCAGAATGAATAGATATTTTTGCAACACAAAGNGGGATAGGAGCTGCCCAGGAGCATTGGTGCAGTACATCTGCTCCTGAAACTCATGGTAGCAGTGGCCTGCAGTGGGGCTCCTGGTAACTCATCCCTCCCCTTCACCATAGCAGCGGAAGTATTCAATGACTCCTAGCTTGCACCTTCACATGGTGACAGTGGCAGCAGCTCCCAGTGAGCACTCTGGAGTGCCAGTGTGGCTTCCAGTGGGCTCATATGCACCCACTCCACACGATGATAGTCTACAGTGGGGCTCCTGGCTGTGGCCCCTCTAGCAGCCTGAAAGGTGGCTCTCATCCCAACAAGGTAAGCCCTACCCCCCACCATAGAGACCCTGTCCTCTTTCCCTTAGGGGTCCCATAACTGGGACCTGAGCCTGGGCCCTGCATAGCCTTGCTACACCTCTAGCACCTTAGAAAGAGCAGATCCAAGGAACGAACTGGACACTGGACAGTCAGTCAGAATCAGAAGGATGTGGATCAGGACAAAGTTCAAGAGGCAACGACTGTGGAATTACAAAGGCAGGAACAAGGGTCCATTTGGGCACTCCCTTCTTGCCCATATAGCACTGAGATGGGCCATGGGATCTGGTTCTGTGGCCATCTCCCCTAAAAACAATATGGTCAGAACACCGGCTGAAGCTCTATACAGACATAGGCTCAAGGCTGGTGGAGTCATACAGGGCCTAGCCTATCATGCAGATGGATAAGAATCTATACATCAACACTGAAAATATAAGTCCTGACTCCTATTCAGTACACTCCAAAGACCTGCGACTTACAAAAAATGACGCACTTTCAACACTAAAGTTCTTTCCACAAAAGGAAAAGAAAAAGCCACTCAGCTCATTTTATAAAATTCCAATATAAAAAAATCAAGCTACATTAAAATATAATTAAAATTATCAGTAAGTTTAGAATAAACATATTATAAGGACATCACAATTATCTCCTTGAGTGTTACAAATGAGGGAATTCAGACAAAGTAAAACTTAAAAGATATCCAACTAGGTTACAGAAAGGAAATGTACTTTAGAAATGCAATGAATAGCAACCGGGGCATTAAACGTTTGGTACCATATGCCTAAAATAGTGCTATGGACTGATGTGGAACAAACAATCCTAACATCTGAAAAACTCAAAAATATACTGGTGGATGAAAGCCCCCCCAGAAATGAGAAAATGGTGGTATTTTCAGATGTTACAAGATCACACTCAGTCACAGACAATCCCCTGTGATGGGGAATGGTCCCATAACATCTGTTTGATCCCCACCAGATGTTCACCACAGTGAACCACTGGCGGGGCTCAAAATAACCACGCTTTCAAGGATGGTCCAGGGACCATCTCCAAAAGTGTGTTCAAAGAGATTCCCGCCGGGGGTGAACACCCGGCAGGAATCACTTTGTGCCCCCAACAGACGTGATGTTACCACGCTCAACCATGGAATAATTCACCATGGTTGAGTGTGGTAACGTCTCATCTGGCCCTACTTACCACCGATTCCAGGCCATGGTCAATACCCCGCGGCCACATTGGCCACTGCACCCACCCATCTCCCGCAGGGTGGGCGGCCTTGGGAATGTGGGGGGGCAGGGCTGTGAAGACGCACGTTGCGCCATGCAGCCGCACCCCTCCCCGATTCCCTGGCAGAATCTGCAGGCTCATCTATTGATGGGCCGGTCTGATTCCACCAGGGAAACATTTGGGTGATTCCATGATGGGGCCAATAGGGCCCCCGTCACGTCTGAAATCACCCTGGGAAAATCATCCCTTCGCACAAACTGCATGGAAAACGTAGATAAAAATAACTAAAAAATTGAAAATAAACAAAGAGTCATCTCCATACCCACCTATTGATCTTAACATTTTATCCAGTTATCAACAGGCGAAACACTTACGAGAATACCTTTAAAAACAAAGGCTTTACAAGAGCGGGACAATTATTCGAAGGGGAACAATTTCTAACAAAAATAGAATTGGAGGGAAAACTAGAAATGCAGGTAGACACTTTTAGTTATGTACAGCTCAAAAATGCTTTCACCCAACCAGGAAAAATCATGCATTATACCAAACAACCAACAGTAGTGGAATCAATAATATTTGAAAGAACCCCAAGTAAGGGGCACCTGGCTAGAATATATAAGGCCCTGAAGGATATATGGTATCCTAAGGAATTAAAATACATTCAAAAATGGAGGGATAACCTAAATATAGAAATTTCAGACAGTGATGAAAAAAAAATGAATATATGAATAATTGCGCATTTCTCCCAGGAAATAAAAGAATGTCAAATTAAACTGGTGACAAGATTCTATATGATCCCAACAAAATTTAAAAATATAGGAGAAGGGAATTCAGGAACATGTTGGAAACAATGTGAGGAGGAAGGGGATTATATGCATTGTTGGTGGGGATGTAATAGAATACATAATATAACCACTATGGAGAACAGTATGGAGAAAGCTGCTAATGGCTGTGATTTTTAAAAAAACGTGTCAAGAATTCACTCTAAATAGTTCTTAATTAACTGCTGAGTAAAGAATTACAGGACTTCATTGATTTCAAGTGAGCTCCAAACCTCACAGTAAATGCAGGGGTCATCAACACCCCCAATGCAGAATGAATAGATATTTTTGCAACACAAAGATGCTAATTGTGGTGATAAAAAAAACTGTGTCAAGAATTCACTCTAAATAGGTCTTAACTGCTGTGTTAAGATAAGGAACAATAGAAGTTGATCTTTCACCGGGGGTCAATGTAACCCCCCAAAGCATTTTATGGTGAGATTTTCAAAAACACACCACCAATGACCTTTGTGATCTCAAACTAAGTGCTACATTTTGTCCTTCCCCCTCATTGAGGGTTTTAATTATGAGAGCAGGTGCTGGGTTAAGATTCATTTCTTTAAAAGACACATGCATTTTAAGAATATATGTGCAAGGGGGTCAAGATGACCCCCAGTGCAAAGGGCGTATAGTTGTCATGTATTTCCTTTTTTAAGCATATGTGTTTTGGCCATCTGTGTTCCTAATGTATTGATTTTTAGTTTCAGTATATTAACTTTCTGTTTCAATGTATTGAACTTGTGTTTTACTGTATTAATTTGTATCCAATATATTGATTTTTAGAATCAGTCTCTATATGAATTCCTTGTACCTTGGTTCAGGCTGAGGCCTCCTCAGTGTGTGTTCCAATGAACTTTTTTTAACTTCCTCAACGAACTTTTCACTGTATCCAAGGAAACAGAAAAAAATGGCTAAGTTAGATGCAAGACCAAGGGCCTTATCAGTCTGTATGTCTAAATGACAAATGATGCCAGGCACAGCTATCTCCAAAGTGAAATTTAGAAGACTTAGTTTTCTTCTTAGCTTTCAGCTGCCACACTTAATTGGTTAAAAAGCCTTGAGAAACTGTCTTCAATTCCCTCTGTAATTTGACAATTAATTTTGATGGAAACGAAGTTTTGCTCAACTTTTCTCTGCAACCTGACCATTAACGTTGAAGGAAATTTGACCTTCTTTGTTCAGTCTCCTTACTTGCTCAGAATTAAATGAACCAATTGGAATCCTGTGTATTTCCATACTAACTGACTTCATCAGCATCAGTGTCTCAAACTGGCAGAGTTTGCTTTAAGAGAGAGAGACACTTCTTTGCTTTTTCACAATGAGTTCCTAAACTGATGTTGGGATCTTTTTCTCATGGCAGAAAAGGGAAGAACTGGGAAAGAATGTAATGTATTCTTTTTGATACCTTTGAGCCAATGAATCAAGCACATGTTAAGCTTTTAGAAGCTATTTTCTTAAAATTGAACTATTTTTTAGATCATGTAACTTTGATTGACTCTCAATACCATTCTATGTAAGCTACTGATATTTTCTATTTAAATTTAAGTCAACTATACTTATCTTTTACTATTCTAAAGTCTCTTGCTTCATTTATTTATAAATGTATTGTAATTTTACCATACTTTGCTTTGATAGTCTGGCTTCAAAGTAAAGTGTAAACTCAGTTTCTACAACTTGGAAAAGAGTGGCCCTATCCAGTTACATCTTGTCTGCTTGGAAACATAGCTCTCTTTCCTTTTGTAAAAAAGAGGCACGCAACGCGACATAGTGCTTTCATTTTCCCATTGACTTACATTGGGGTCGAAAGGACCCCTGATGATGAAATGATAGAAACCTCCATTTTAAAAAAAAAATGGGGATGGGGGAGGAACATGAAACAACACAGGAAAGTTGACTTCACACTTCTTGAGGAATAAATGGGGGGGGGGAGGAGTGGTTCAGGCTTGCCAAAACAGCTTTATGATTTTTTTAGCAGCCTTTGGGGTCAGAAAGTCCCGCGGAAACACAGGAGTGTTGAAACAAGCAATATAAGTTTTTTTTTTAAATGCAATGAATAATCAATTTATGATCTGTGGTTAATATCTGCCATTCCAGATGTTAAGAAGTTATCCAGCCGTTAACTGATTGCCACAACTGCTAACTGACAAACCAATAACAGATAATACTACTACAGTTAACTGGTTTACTGTATTACTATATTACTATGTTTACGTGCAACTAAACATTATCGGGGGGAGAGGGAGAAAAAAGAAAAGGAATTTGGGGCAATACAGTAGATAGCAAAATCTTACACAGCTTGCTGCAGTATCATTCAGGAACACAGTAAATTGGTAAGATGGTCACCACCAAACAATATATGGATACAACTTGGATAACAGCAAATAATCAAGGTGCTGGTTTTGAGCCTGAACAGTCTGAGCCTCAAATATCTGAAACACTGCCTCCTCCCTCATTTTTTATTTATTTATTTATTTTACACATTTATACCCCGCCGCTCCTGCGAACAGCCCTGGGTGGCTTCCAGCAAAAAATACAATAAAATACAATAAAATACAATTTAAAATCATCAATAATAATATAAATATAAATTATTAAAACAGGGTTCAGGGCCTTCATTTAACAATAAATAATAAGTCAGGTGGGGGAGGTAAAAAAAACCTTTACCCCACCCTCCCCAAAGGCCTGGGCGAACAGCCAGGTTTTACAACTTCACTGGAATGTCAACAGGCTGGGGGCCAGGCGAGCTTCCTCCAGAAGGGAGTTCCAAAGGCGCAGCCCGGCCACCTAGAATGTCCTCTCCATTGTGGCCCCCCGCTTAACACGAAGGACCTCCAAGAAGGCACCCCTGGTGGACCGAAGGAGCTGCTCTGGGGCACGGAGGGCGAGGTGGTCCCTGAGGTACGAGGGGCCCAGACCATGAAGGGCTTTATAGATCAACACCAAAACCTTGAACCTGNGTCCTTGTAAGGAGCTGAGCCGCCGCATTCTGCACTAGCTGCAGCCTCCAAATCAGGAACAAGGGAAGCCCCACGTAGAGCGCGTTACAGTAGTCCAGCCTCGAGGTGATGAAAGCACAGATGAGGGAGGCCAGGTCCGGACCAGAGATGAACGGACGCAGTCTACGCACCAGATACAACTGGCAGAAGGCAGCCTTAGCAACTGCCTCCACCTGTCGCTCCAGGTGGAGGTCTGCATCCAGTATCACCCCCAGACTCTGGACCTTCTGAGATATAGGAGGACGAACCCCGCCCAACCAGACCTCATGTCTGAGGTCAGACAGTAGTGCCCTCTTGGGAGTACCATCTGCCCACCAAGTTTGCACAACAAGGAGCCATTCTTGGTGGTTGCCCCCACAGTTATGAAATTCCCTTCCCTCTGAGGTTTGTCTAAGCCCATGTCTGTTTATCTTCTGAAGGTAATGCAAGACCTTTTTGTTCGGCCAGGAGTTTGGCAGACAGGGGTTGTGTGTTAGGGAATTTTACTTGGTTTTATTTTAGTATTTTGATATTTGGTTTTCTTTCATGTATTGAATGTTTTTATGGATTGTAACCTGCCCTGAGTCTTAAAAGGGAAGGGTATGATAAACAAAAACAAATTATTGAAATTAAATACTAAGCAGTTGAGTGGGAAAACCTGGAATATATCTTATTTTGAGGGCTGTGGGAAACGTACAAGGGAACCTTCACTCCCTTGTCTACTTTAGATCATAAGTATGTCTGTAACTAGAATTGGGTGCGTTCTTGAAAGAACATGCGAGATTGGAAAAATTATGTGAGCTCTCATGAGATCTTGTTGAGATTTTAGAGAATCTTGTGAGATTTCTGAAAATATGAAAACTCGATCTGCGCATGCACAAAATAGCCACTGCGGTCATTTCTGCTCATGCACAGGCCATTTTGCACATGTGTAGAGTGGTTGTTGAGGGTTCTCAAGAATCTTGCAAGATTCTCAAAACCCTAAGACCACTCTGCACATTTGCAAAAATGGCCACCGGGGCCATGCATGGACAGAAATGGCCACAGCGACCATTTTGCTTGGCACAGTGCTGGTTTTTCACCTGCACAAATTTCAGCGAGAATGGGTCAAGAATCAGCTGACTCTTGGGTCATTCTCACAAATCATTACAAGAAGCCAGTTCTTGCCAAGGTTTGACAAGATAGCAAGGACGAGTTTCAGCCCTAATCATAAGCCCTTCAAGGCAGGGTTCTATCTCTAATCATAACTGTTCATTTCAGACCATGTTACTATATTACTATGGTTCTGAATAACTGAACATCATTGGCAGGGGGGGAGGGAGAAAACAGGAAAGGAATTTTGAACAATATGGTAGACAATAGGAATGGGCTAACAGAACCGAGTTCGGAAATTCGGTTCGGAAATTCATTTTGGTCAATCGAACTATTCGAGTTCGGTCCGAACTCCGAGCTTCCGAACAATGTTCAGAAATTCAAACCCCATTGAACTAAATGGAATGTTATCTTTTATGGATGGGTGAACAGAGCCGAGTTCGGAAATTCGGTTTGGTTTGAAAATCGAGTTTGATTCTTAAGTTTCTTTCGGTTGATTGAACTGGTCGAGTTCGGTCCAAATTCTGAACTTCCGAACCTCATTCACCCATCCCTAGTAGACAACATGTTGCAACATATAATTCTGTATGGTGCTGTTGTCACCATACATTGCTGGTGTCATATAAATACTATAGTAATAATATCCTCTCTTTTCATTAGATAGGATTCTTGTGGATCCCAGGAGTATAATGCAAACCTCAAATATGGGGTTTGTAATGGTTCTGCCAGACTTGCAGTTCTCAGTGGCTTTCTGTACCATTCTCTTTCCCATTTTAAGCTTTGAAATATACTAACGTTGAGTAAGCAGCAGGGATCTATTTTAAATATGCTAAAGATATGTGTCTGCCATTATTATTTTCATGACATTACAACTCCCTCAGGGACAGGTCTTTTTACAATCTGTGAATTTGGGTTGGCATCTTGTGACAGGCACAATCTGGCTCCCATATGTCTCAAACACCGTTATAAGCAAAATGTACCAATGTTTTTCTCATCAAAATGCCAAAATGAAAAGAGTCACCTATTATCCTGATATACTTGTCGTCATCCCTTCAAGAAGAAGAAAAAAAATCACCAAACATCTGAATAGGAAAGGTAGCCTGTTAGTCACTGTCAAAAGCCTGAGTGAACAACAAGTATGTAATGGTGCTCTCCCATTCTATCACAGACCCGACTTCTATTCTAACGGTTTTACATCAATGCATTTCTAAATGAGGCAGCTGAAGGGGGAGGGGCAAAGGACCTCCTCCCTGCCTCACATAGAACCACCCCCAACTCTTATTCCCGTCCTCTTCATCTGACTCACAGCTGAGCTGGCAGTGCATGCACAAAACCATCTCAACCATGAATCAGTGAAGGAAGAGGATGGAAGGAGAGACAGGATTTAGCACAGTTATGGCCTTTACTGCACAAATGCCTAGGGCAGCCTGGGGCATTTCTTCAGTAAAAGCAAGGGGGGTGAGGGGGTTGGAGGCAGGAGGTGGTAGGATACATGCAGTTTATTTATTTTACTTAATTATTTATTACACGCCCCCCACCCTTCTTCAAAGACTCAGGGCAGCTTCCAACATAAAAAATATAAAATACAATCAAATCCATTTTAAATCCCTTAAAACCCCAGCATCATCCCAACCACCACCACCAACCCCCCTCCCCCAAACCCACCCAACCCTATTCCTGCCTGCTAAATGCCTGGCCAAGGAAAAGAACTTACACCTCCTCCAGAAGATGAACAGGCATGGGCATCTCTCCAAGGGGAAGAAGCCCCATAAATGTGGGGCAGCAGCTGAGAACGCTTCCCTACGTGCCTTCATTATAACAACTTAATGGGTAGTTGGCACTTGCAAGAGGGCATCCTCAGCTGACTTCAGAAGGTACGTAAAGGAGGAGGCATACTTTCAGATACCTGGGGCCCTGTCTCTTATACACATCTAGATGTGTATAAGAGACAGCGCTTCGACCATGTGTCAGGGCAGCTTCCAACATAAAAAATATAAAATACAATCAAATCCATTTTAAATCCCTTAAAACCCCAGCATCATCCCAACCACCACCACCAACCCCCCTCCCCCAAACCCACCCAACCCTATTCCTGCCTGCTAAACTCCTGGCCAAGGAAAAGAACTTACACCTCCTCCAGAAGATGAACAGGCATGGGCATCTCTCCAAGGGGAAGAAGCCCCATAAATGTGGGGCAGCAGCTGAGAACGCTTCCCTACGTGCCTTCATTATAACAACTTAATGGGTAGTTGGCACTTGCAAGAGGGCATCCTCAGCTGACTTCAGAAGGTACGTAAAGGAGGAGGCATACTTTCAGATACCTGGGGCCCAAGCCATTTGGTAGGGGTGTGCAAGAGGGTCCCATTACTGAATTCGGAATTTTGGAATGTTGTAATATTTAAATTTCGGAGTCATGAATTTTGGAATTAAGTGACTTTGATATCTGTTTTGATTTCATTTTCGATTTCGTTATTGGTATCAATAATTTTGTTTTTGTTTTCATTAGCATGGGGACCCAGAAACGGCACCAAAAATGGAAACGGAAGTTCATTTGGCTGTGTGGTGGCATGGTGTGTGGCTCTCTCTCTCTGTTTTATGGTTTGAGTCTGTTTTAAAAATTTTGAGATGGAAGGAAGCAGGAAGATTAAGAAAGTCAAGGTGGAGGATGAAGCCATGGAGGAGGATGCTCAGACTGGACCATCCCAGGAGGTGGTGGAATTGGACTGAGGATGACAGAAGAGGAGCCAGGCTTGTAAAATTAGTTTAGTTTTTCTTTATTTAGTTTTCTATAGAAATTAGAGGAGTGAGGGACAAGAATAGTGTTCTTTAGGGCAAGCTGCACCGTTAGTGGTGGGCAGTCAGGCATGAGCACTTCAGCAGCAGAATTGGTAGTAGCACCCCAAGACGTGCCAGAGAGAGAGGCTCTAGAAGCAGCAGCGGGCATCACCAAGTGGCAGTGGAGGAGCAGGATGGCAGGCAGGCAGCCTGGCAGGCAGACAAGCAGTCAGGCATGAACAGCAGCAGCACTGGTAGCACACAGCACCCCAAGACATACCAGGGTCTCAGCTTTCAGACAGCACCCTAGGAGGTGGTGTAGGTGGGAGAAAGGGAAAGAGGCAAGGAGGCAACAGCATCATCCATCCAGTTGGCGAAAGGGTATTAGGCTGGGAAGGACTAGAGGCATCACCATGATTGCATAATATTATGTAGGTGCTATATGCTCTTGTTTCAGAGAGGGTGATGCTGGCAAAACCAACAGTCCAAG
>QEPC01014029.1:88113-101524 GCA_003113815.1 Sphenodon punctatus
TATGCATGTAAATTATGGCATTCTAAATTGTATGTCTGAGTCATGGCAGAAGCTAGTGCTCAAAGCTTGAAAGTACAATCGCTTCAGGCATTGACTCGTGTTCACTGCAGTTTCCCCATTGCCACCAATCGGCCAATGCCCCCAACTTCAGACATACACAACTGGGAAAGAGACATAGAATATAAGGAATGAATGTTTAATGTTAGTATTGTAGCTGAGCTAGAAACATCACAGACTATTGTGTATTTTTACCTTTTTTGAAATGTTTGTGTCTCATTCCTGTATTGGGGTGAAAACAGACATGCACCTTAACTCCACTTTAACAATGCTTTAACATTTCTTACGCATGTTTCAGGGCTGCATAGGCCGCCAGTACAGCCCTGAAACATGCATAAGAAATGTGAAATCAGTGTTAAAGCGGAGTTACGTGCATGTAACGTAGAGAGGAGGGCATTCTCAGTGGCCACACCGCAGCAGTGGAACTCCCTCCTGATGGAGGTCTGTCTGACTCTGGACCTCCCCTCTTTCTGAAGACAGTGTAAGACCTGGCTGTTCCACTGGGCGTTTGGCGAGAGGGATGGGTAAGGGGTTGGGGGGAGGGGGGTTGTGGCTCTGCCTAGGTTTTGTAGTTTTAAATTATATTTTATATTGTATTTTTTTATTATGTGTGTTTTTATTGTATTTTATTGTGTTGTAAGCCGCCCCAAGCTGTTGTTGCAGGAGGGGGTGGCTAAGAAATCGAATAAATAAAAATATATACATAAAATAAAATGTCTGTTTTCACCCTTTCTCTTTTGTACAAGCAGCACATGAGAGAGAGAGAGAGAGAGAGAGAGAGAGAGAGAGAGAGAGATATTAGGAAGTACACTTCTCACAAAATACACTCCTCCCTCTTGTTTCTCCAGGTCTTTTTCTTCACATCTCTGCATGGATAGGAAAAACCAAGCTGTTTACGGTGCATGAAGTCTCCACCTTCTCATCAGTCTACCCCCTATACACATACAAAAGTATTTTCCATAATACACACCAGTTAACACATCACATGCCCTTTCTGCCCCAATACTGCATTGGAAAAGAAAAAGGGAAAAGGAAGATTGGAAAAAGTGAACATAAATCCCAATGTTAAACTAAACCTATTTCCGGGATCTTTGATTTTATATTTTAGACTCTAGGTTTCTCAAGGCAGGATTTTCTATTTAGTTAGTATNCCCCCTACTTGTGCAATGCATTTTTTAATCTCCCTATTGACCCTTTTCCTTGATCTGTCCACCGCTCTCAGACTCATGGCTCTCGGACACTTTATCCTCTGCAACATCCCCGTAAAAACCAAACATGCCCCAGGAAACAACTCCCTCAATCTAAACCAATCTTGTCGGAACATTATTGATAAGTCCAACCCAGACCCCCCGGTCAAATCATTTTCACCCAGATGAATAACTATTATCCCAGGGGACTGTCCCACACCCCAACCAAGGAGCAATGGCATCAGCTGGGGCCAAAACATGCCCCGCTTACCTTTCCAAATTACCCTTGCCTGGGAGGATAAACCCAACTGGGAACCCCAACTAGAATTTTTAGCCCACTTTTCAGCCCAACTAACAAAACTATGGCCAACAATCCAAATTCCCTTTTTCCCTGTTGGCCACAGCAAACCCTGTAAAGAATAAACAACCGACTATCAATATTGCTGAATCAGCTCACCTCATCCATCTATTGCAGGCAGTGGGTGAATATATGATCTGAATGCCGCGGAGCACCACCTCCCCACTGACTTAATATAGGGGACTGGCAAACCCACCACAGCTGCAGAAGATGCCACTCCAATTCGAAATGAGTGGGAACTTAACCTCCCAGATATGCCAATGCATCTACACAATGCCCCATGACTACCGTAAACTGAAAACGAGTTAGGGGTTGACCAGATTGGTGTAAAAACAACAGCCGCAGTCCCCGTGGCCTTTCCTTCAAAAACTCAACCATGCATGCGACCGGACAAATTAACGGTTCACTGGACTTGAAGAGGACCACTTTGGCACCCTTCCCTACCTGGTCAGTCTTTGACTTCCTAATGCACAATTCAATCCAATCTAGTCCCACAAACACACACCCCACTTGTAAGGCCCAACCTGAGCAGTCCAGTTGCGAATTAATGACCAACGCGCCAACCCTAAGTGCTGCAAAAAAGACAATAGCAAAGGCAGTTTGAAAAAGCCTCACCTTACTGGAATCGCTACAAATTCCAGCCAGTCTGACAACCAAATCAGCGAACATTTTAGGCGACACAGGCATCCTGGCATCGGCCCTACACCTCCCTTGCCTCCGCCAGGCTGCCAACATAGATTTCAAAATAGGCGACCCCTATAACTCAGAAGGGCCGATCATTTTTGAAAAAAATGATAAAGCGGACCATTTTGCCACAATTGTGCCTGGCGCCAAACCCTTTCTATGCAATTCCATCCCAAATTGCACCACCTGCGGCAACGGGATCGGAAATGACACTGACCAACCGTTTCCTGCAGCAAACGCACTGAACTCCTTCAAAGCTCTATGATACAGTCGCCAAGTAGCCGGGGAAGCTGAGCCCTTCACCATTTCTATCAGCTCTAGAATCCAAGACTCCAAAGCTCTTGGGGAACCAAGTGTTGCTTCACCCAGGCCATTGGAGCAAGCTTCCGAAAACGAGGAATCTGGAAACGAGAGAGGGCATCAGCAATCTCGTTATTCACACCTGGCACATGCTTAGCAGAAAAAACTACATTATGCTTCAAACACCAGAGAACAAAAACTCTTACCAACCGCATCACCCTCTCCGATTTTGATGACAATGAATTAACCACGTTTACAACAGCCAAACTGTCACACCAGAACAATACCCTCTTGTCCCTAAATCTGTCGACCCACAAATGAACAGCCACCACTATAGGAAATAACTCGAGAAACGTCAAATCCCTCAATATGTCTAAGTCATGCCAATGAGCAGGCCACTGCTCTGAGCACCACCTACCTTGAAAATAAATTCCAAGTCCCGCAGCACCAGCCACATCAGAGTGCACCTGCAACTCAGCCTCCACCAAATACAACTCTCTCCACAAGCTGACCCCGTTGTGATGTTGCAGAAACTCCAGCCACACTCCCAAATCATCCCTATCTCCTTTGTGACTCTGATGTGGTGATGCGGCTTGGTGATCCTAGCTGTCTTGGCATAAAGGTGAGACAGAAATGCGTGACCCAGCGCTACCACCCTACACGTGAAGTTCAACTTCCCCAGCAATGACTGAAGCACCCTCGAAGTCATCTTGCCGGCCCCCAGACATGAAACAATTTCATTCCTAATTACTTCCAACTTATCTACCGGTAAACAAGAACACTGACATACTGAATCCAATTCTATACCTAAGTAGGTCAAACGTGAAGCAGGGCCCTCCATTTTCTCCTAGGCCAACGGGACCCCAATCAACTCAGCAATTTTCATGAAAGCAGCCAACAAGTCGCTGCACTCCTGTGACCCTGCCCTGCCAATGAATATATAATCATCAAGATAATGTGACATATAACGGGACCCCGTTCATCGCTTAACAATCCACTCCAAAGCCGAGCTGAACTTCTCAGAGGCGGCACATGAGATAGAGCATCCCATGGGCATCGCCTTATCATAGTAAAAATGGTCCTTAAATGAAAATCCNCTACAAGTAGAGACTGGGACCAACCGGAGTACACCAATGCCTGAAATAACAGGAAATAATTTTAGAAAAAGAAGGATCCAGATGTCCCAAGCAGGTGAGCCTCACCCATACGGCAGGAGAAGGTGAAAAACCCTCAGAGTCAACTGCCAATCTGCCCAGAAGAAAAATTTCTTCCCAGCCCCAAATATGGCAATCATTTAGACCCTGAGCATGCCCGCAGATCCCACCAGCAAGGCACCGGATATACAATATAGTACCAATGCTTCAGAATGCCCCGACAGTTCCACCTCCAGCTGCAGACAACTTTGATGCTACAGGAAGAAAGGGGGGCAGGGGGAAACAACGTGTATTGCTGGGGGCATCATCAAGTAACAAAAATGCCTCACAAGTTATATGTTATAAATGTATCCAACTCCATTTTGGAGCTATTGATTCCTTGCTCCCACAACTTTCTCTGGAATCTTATTCCAGTAGTTTACTGCTCTAGTTGTTAAAGACCTTCTTCTAATTTACAGCCTAAACTTACTGATAACCAGCTTGTATCCATTAGTTCTTGTTCCCACACTCCCTTTTAATTTGAACAAAGCTTCCCCTTCTATTGCGTTAACTCCCTTGATATATTTATACAATGTAATCTTATCTCCTCTCAGCCTTCATTTTGATAGGCTGAATAAGCCAAGCTCCTTCAGCCTCACCTCATAGGGTACAGCCTCCATCCCTCTGAACATCCTAGTAGCTTTAAGCTGCACATGTACATGTTTAAATTCATCCTTCTTAAACATTGGTGACCAGAATTGAACACAGTACTCCAGATGTGGTCTTACCAGAGCCCTATAGAGAAGCAACAATACCTCTCTATCCCTGCTGGCAATACCACACCTAATAAATCCCAAGATAGCTTTTGCTGTTTGTTTTTTTACAAACAAACACACACACACACACACACACACACACACATGCATCACATTGATGACCCATAGTATAGTTGATTTTATGATAAACTATAACCCCCCAAGTCCCTTTCCTCCTCTGTTGTTTCCAACTGATGAGTTCCTAGCTGGTAACTAAAATTCTTATTAAACCCTGAAGTGACCTGAGTGCTGTTAAGAAATTTTCAGAGGGAGAGGGAGCTGTAGCCAACACACTGCCCCTGGCCACTCTGAACATTTCCTACTAGTACTCAGGCCATTTGCAAAAGGCCCTGTCAAGAAGAAAGTCTTCAGAGTGGATGGGGGGTGGACTGCTGCCCCCCATCCCCTCTAAAAAAACTTCCTGGTGTGGTTGCTGCCACTCCAGGGGCACAATGGGAGCTGAGGCAGTGCTGTCTTCATAAGTCCTGTCCCCCATCAAAAAGGATCAGCCACCTTGGGGGGAGGGGCAAAACTGGGACACGAACCCCAACCCACAACTGCCATGCTACGCCATTATCCCTGGGTGATCTGCTAGGTCCCTTGCATGCCTCCACTGTAGGCTGTAATCAACTCCCTTTCGTAACAGGGAGGCTCCAGTGTGTCTTGATTCATTTAGTCTGCTTTGGGTGGTTGGTTCCTGCCAGGGATCCACTTACAGCTGGTTCAGTGGAGCTCCCTCCACCCTGCTACCTGGCTGGTGACCTTCTTCCCAATTGGACTTCCCTATTTTTAAACCGAGGTTTCTGATCACTTGTGCAGGCCAGTGCTGGTCACCTGATCTAATCCTAGTGCCTGGCTAACTGACTTCCCAACAAATTGGCCTTCACAACTGACCCCTGGTGACCACTTGGCTAGACATAGGCCTGACTCTGAATGAACTCACCCACAGCTCCTCGTCTGTGCAGGTGGACATCACTATTAAATGATAAGGGGATTAGAATAAGCACAATAGCAAGAGCAGGAGTCCATTTGACATAGTGAGTTGGCCACAGAGAGCAATAGAAGCAAAAATATGCTTTTGTACTTCTATAGTCCGTTCTATCTAAAACATCTTAGTACATGCTTAATTCAGATCACTTGACTGAATACACTCAACTCTAAGCACACCCATACTTCACCTTGTATTCCAACATGTCTGTTGCCTGCCTATAAAAGCAACAGCAGTGCTGCAATTGTGATTTGTTCAAAATGGATGATTCGTAGATATCTTGGAATTCGTGGAACATAGCACTGTATATTTTTATTGTTGTTTTTTTAAAAAAATGTATAACCTACCCTTTCCAAAAGTCTCAAGGGCAGTTTGGAATTTTTTTTTTTTTTTAAATAGCATTTTGTTTCATATCAGCCTACTGTTGCACAGAGAGGCTATACCTCTCCTGCTGTGGGGATCATAGAACCCAAGTATAGCGCATCTCTCATCACCTTCATAAGAACATATGAAGTGCCATACTGGGTCAGACCAACGGTCCATCAAGCCCAGCATCCTGTCTCCGACAGTTGCCAATCAACGGGGGCCTGGGAGAAGCACCCAAAAGGTCACCATGCTATTGATTCCCTGTGGGTCATCCCAGGCTCCTGACAGTAAAGGGTTTTGTTCAGATCTCTAACGAAGGACCAGACTCTGAGATGAAATCTTCAGTGCTTAAATCAAGTTTGCTATTGAAAAGCTTCAACAGGTACAGCAGATCAGCATACAAAATGCCCCCTCACCAGCCAGCCTGGTGGCAAGAGGGCCCCTTGTCATGCCCCACCTTGGAGGAAGGGGAACAAAGCACCTGGCCATGCTGTGCAGGGTAGCCCTGCTTCCCTGCAAGCAGCTCAGTGAAACTTAGAGCCCGGTGGGGGTTGCTTAGCAACCCCCTGGCAGGGTGCAAAAAAGGCCATAGCGTGGACCAAGTCTGCCTCCCAACAGGGGAGGAACTTGACTCTACAAGCCTGTCCCACTTCATTCCAAGGCAGGCAACCACAGAGTCAGAAGAGCCCAAGTGCAGTGCTGCTTACATCAAAGGTCTGCTTCACTGGATGCGCCACAAGACAGTGGACGGTGGTGGACCAGAGCACATTACACAAGGACAGCAGCCACAAGAGCCAGAGGACCAAGCCATGTGGGTGCAGATTGAAGCTCTGGAATGGGAGCTGGGGGCGATTACCAGGGACCAGCATGGAGAGCAGCTGGAGCCCCTGGCCACCAATTCCTACGAGGAATACCAAGGGCCCCAAGGTCACCTGAGGCATTGGCGGGTGGGGGGTTGCAACTAGGGGAGCATACTCCCTGGAGCCGGGTTGAGACCCAATGACCCCATACACAGGGCACTAGAACTGTCCCAACCAATTATTGACCTGATGCGCCCCGGGGTACCAGTAGCTGGGGGGTCTAAGGGGTCAGGGCAGGCGTGCTCCTGCCCAGAAGGAATATGAAGTGCCCTGCTCTGGAAGGAGTGGTGGGAAATCCCCAGCTTCTCTGGTGGAATGGGGCTTGAGTTTAGGTTTTGCCGGCATTTCCTCCTCATCCCCATTGGACTGGGGTTGCAGATGACCAATGCATCTCTGTCCCTCTGTCTTTTGTCCAGAGCCAGGGCCACCTTGGTGGCTCAGGCTTTTCAAGTATGGTCACAGCCTCAGGATGCACTGTATATCCCCCCTGCAGCTGGAGTTAGGCTCCATCCGCCGGCTGGAGAGGGGTACGCCTAGGTGCCTGCCCCGATCGGCAATCACTTGTTACCAGCCGCTTGAGAAAAAATCTGGAGGAAAAATCTGGAGGGGGGAATACGTTGATATCTTTGCACTCTTGTTTAGTGATCCCATCATGAACCCCATTGAGCAGGAGGACAAAAAGGATAAAGAACACTTCCGCTGCTCCAAGGATGAATTTCAGAAGAATTGGACAGCTGCCTACTTTATATTCATGGGAGTGATGTTGCAGGCATACCCCAAGCGTGCCTTAAACATATTCAAGTATGTGGACATTGTCCGGAGGGCCTATGGTGCTGGACTCGTCCCCCCAGAGCTTGGCTCCAGTATGACAAGGCCATCCACCACAGGGCAGCTTTTACACTCAGCCCCTGCTGGGACATTCACACACAGGACTTTTGTCTTGAATACATGATTGATGTGACCAATGCTCCGAGATCCAACAGTGGCTACGTGCTGGCTCGCAGTGGGGTTACCCTGGCCAATGACCTTTTTCGTTCTGATGGACGGAGAGGGTTCCCCACCAGGGTTCCCCTTTTCTGGAAGTTTAGAAGGACCGTAAAGTGCACCCATCAGGCCTGTAAGTTTCAACATGCCTATACTCACTGTGGTGGTTACCATGCTGTGTCCACCTGCTATAAGGCCAAACAACAGAGGGGTAGAGGAAGAAACACCCAAGGCAGGGCGGGAAGAGGTAACTAAGACATGGCGGCAAGTGTCTCCACTCCTAGGGGCCCCAACCTCAGTTAGGATTGACCTGCTGGAGGATGCCCTGCAGAGACATCCTGACCATGGGGAGGTGAAATATATCATGGATGGATTCAGGGAAGGTTTCCTCATACCAGCCAGGCAGGTGAAGCAGACCCAAATAGTCCCCAATTTAAATTGGTAAGTGGCATGGAACAGGTAGTTAGGGATAAGCTGGAGAAAGAAATCCATGAGGGGAGAGTGGCCAGCCCTTTTGTGGAGCCGCCCCTACCATCGCTGGTAGTCTCCCCATTGGGGGTGGTGTCCAAAAAGACCGCAGATGACAGTTGGTGAGTGATGCCATCCCAAGGGAACTCACATCTGTACAGTACATCCCATTTGATATGACCCTTGAAAAGGTGAAAAACTGTGGCCCAGGAGCCCTCCTCGATAAGTGCAATATTAAATCTGCTTTCCGCCTGCTGCCAGTTCACCTGACAGTTTCCACTTTCTGGGTTTTTACTTCCAAGGCCAGTACTATTACGACAGGGTGATGCCCATGGGCTGTTCTATTTCATGTTCAGCCCTTGAGCGTTTTAGTTTCCTTGTCGAATGGGTTTTCCAGCAGTGCGCACAGAGGGGGTGTCACCAAATATTTGGATGATTTCCTTCATGGAAATCAGGCCAGGTCATGGGAGTGTGCTGGACTGATGGCAACATTCCAGGAGATGGCTAAGGACCTAGGTATCCCCCTTGCCCTTGAAAAAAATGGAAGGGTCGACCACCACCATAATCTAACTCAGCATTGAACTTGACACTGTCCACTCAATATCTCAACTCCTGTAGGATAAGCTGTCTGCCTTGAGGACAAAGATAGAAGGCGGTATTGCGACCTATAAGGTCACAGTCCAGACCCTCTAATCCTTGGTGGGTAGTCTCAATTTCACCTGCCAAGTGGTTGCCCCAGACAGAGAATTCCTTTTGCTCCTTTACATCAAGTTGGCAGGTAATCATCCACAGCACCATTATATTAGTATTATTTGGGAGATGAGGGAGGACCTGCAGACATGGTCATATTTCCTGGCAGGTTTTAATGGGGTTAGTTTTTGGAGAGAGAAAATGCTGGTCGAGGCGAAATTGCAGGTCCAGTCGGACACGGCGGGGTGAGCTGGATTCAGGGTTTACTTTGGGGATAGATGGTGTGCTGCCCCATGGTCATCGGACTGGATGGACCTAGGGATCACAAAGGACCTTATATTCCTTGAGTTTTTTCCCATTGTTCTGGGCTGTGGAAATGTGGGCAGTGGAGGTTGCCAACTGGTGTGATAACGTGGCAGTGGTCCATGTTATCAACTCCCTGTCCTCAAAATCACCCCGCATGATGAAGCTTGTTAGGGCATTTGTACTCGCCTGCCTGAATCATAACATCTTGTTCACGGCAAAGCATGTCCCAGACATTAATAACAGCATAGTCAACACCCTTTCTCACTTCCAGATGGAGTTATTCCACGGGTTAGCACCTGGAGCCAGTTTGACCCCCGAGCCCCTGCCACCGGAGGTGTGGAGTCTTGGATCATAGAACTCTACAACATCGTTCAGGAATCCCAGGCTGCCTACAGTAGGGCCTTTCAGGAGTTTCAGGATCTTAGGGCCCAACAAGGGTGGCTGACAGGTTTCCCTATTCCTGAGGTGCAAATACTGTGATTTGCCATGCACCTCCGGCAGAGCAGCCTGGTGGTGGGAACCATTGCCAGCAAGATCTTTGCTTTGGGCTTTGTGAGTAACATGGCTGGCCACCCTCCCCCCTAGTGAGGTTTCTATGCCTGGAGAATGTTGGAGACCTGGGCCCGGGCCACTGGCCTGGCCACAGACAGCAGGGCGCCTATCACCGTCCTGATACCATTGAATTTATGCAGTGTACTTGAAAACATATGCTTTAATCCATTTGAGGTCCTCCTTTTCTCCACTGTCTTTAAGATTACCTTTTTTGAAGCTTTCAGGGGGAGTGAAGTGGTAGCTGAGTCAGGCAGGAATAATACAGGTAGAGCCCTGGTGATCGAGGATGTCCTCCTGGAACCTGGCCAGCTGCATCTTAGGCTATGCCGCTCAAAAACTGACCAACATGGCAGGGGTCATATAGTATCTCTGAGCAGGGCTGGCTCACTCGAGATCTTCCTGGTCCAAGCCCTGCATGAGTACCTTGCCATCCACCCTCAGTTCTCTGGGCCCTTATTTAGGCACGAGCGGGGTGTGTTCCTGACACACTGCCAATTCACAGCTGTGATGCGGAGTGCCTTGAGTCGATTGGGTCTGCCCTCCTCTGAATTTGAGTCCCATTCATTTTGAATACGTGCTGCTACATTTTCAGTGACCTCTGAGTTGCCAGAACAGGCCATTAGGGCAGTGGACTGATGGCAGTTGCGGCTTTCCAGGCTTACGTGCAGGAACTTCACCATTAACCAGTTTTGTAATTTATTTGTGCCCAGGTCCCCTGGGGCCCCTGTCACCAGGTGAGTGGTTTGGATCATCAGCCACAGCTTGGTCCGATGGGGAGGAAAGATGGCAAGATAGACACATTGAGGGACGCAGCTTGACCTGTCCGAAAGGGCTGTAACACAGTGGATGTGGTGAAGCGGCATGCACTGACATCAGCTGTTGTCCACCATCACCGCTGAAAACTGGGGCCCCACACCTGACATCATCATTATCCACCTGGGGGAGAATGATATCCCCCACACAAAGGGGATCCGCTTGACCATTTGCATTAAGATCGACCTCCTCGAGGTAATAAGGTTCTTCCAAGCTGCCCGTCTAGTGTGGATGGATCTAGTACCTTGGCTGGGCTGGGACAAGGAAGCCCACCTGAGAAAGGTTAATAGGACCAGGAGAAACATCAACACAGAAGTGGGGAAATGGAATAGTGGCCTGGGCGGGCACCATACAAAAAATCCAGGAATAACACACAGGAAGCTGGAATGTTATCGAACTGATGGTGTGCACTTGTAACCAGAGGGTAACGAGTGTTACTTTGTCGGAGTGTAACGAGTGTTAAAGGCCAGTTGGTTGAGTAATGATTAAGACTAGCATGGGGGCCAGGGCAGTTCGGTGGGTACAGACGGTCCAGTACTTTTAGCATGTTACTAGGTAGAATAGATGTTCTTAGTTCAAGTCATCTCCATAAGAGATGGAGAAGCGAGACCTGGTGGAAATGCAGGGCACGGAAAGAACCAGGTTCACAGTCCTGGGAGGGATGTCCCGCAAGGCAGTCAAGGACAAGCAAGGTCCTCAACCTTGAAGGCACCCAGCTCCTTACTCCTGTCCATAAAGGACACTGTCCCCTTCAGCCACGGCTAGCATGCTGGATCGAAGGGGAGATGTTGTGTTATAAATGGGGGCTGGCACTGGAGGGCACATCCAGGCCAGACCCCTACCTGTTTTATTGTATCTTTAAGAAGTTGTGTTACTGCACTCAAATTGCCTAGGACAATTACCCTATCTGCCTAATTTTGATCAGATTAAAGAGTGCAGCCGTTTTAAACCCAAACATGTCTTTGTTTTCATTTCTGGTGAGCTGACAAAGGTCTCAGCAACAGTGAATGAGCAAATGATTTCAGCAATAGTGTAAACAGCTCCAAGAAACATTAAGACAGCACCATTCCCACTTAATCTTCACTTTGCTGCTGCTCTGCCGCCACTTCTTGCTCCCTTTGATGTGTCTTTTTCAGTTGACGATGCAACACAAACACTCTCACAGCCGGCATTTCCCTCACACATCACTGACTAAGTTGCCTTTTATAAATGCCTCCCATTTCTGCACATGACCCAACAGATTTTTCACTTAGCCCACTGCTTTTGCACATGACATCCAGCGAGGCTGACTAGGCCCAGCCTGAAGTCTCTGCCTGGATTGTAGGCCACACGTCTGATTGGCTTATTCACTCCCCACCCAGGGCAAACACCCATGCTGAGAGCTAGCACCACAAGGGGGACACTGGCCACCACTAGGGGAAAAGCCAATCTGACACTGGTTATTTTAGGCAAAAGCTGATGTTTCACTGGTCAGTTTACAGTCCTTAATTACACAGGCTTTCTGCACCCTAGGTTTACAGCAAACAGTTCCTTGTCTAGGACTTGTTTAAATCTCTGACAAAACCCACTCTGTAATAGGCGTGTGCATGATGTTTTTGTTGTATCAATAACGAAAATGAAAATTGTCATTTTTGTTTTTGTTATTGCAATAACAAAAATGACAAAAAATAATAATGAAATCAATAATGATAACAAAATCTGTATTGATTTTGTTATTGCCTGGCAGCATGGCAGGTGTTTTTTGGAGGGAAATGTGGAGAGGGGAGGAAGGAGCAGATATCTCAGAGCCAGAAATAATGTTGAACTCTTGAACTGGGAGAGGAAGGAACTGATGGATGTATCTCTAGCCAATGAGCAGTGCAAGCAGATCCCAGCAGATGAATGACACCCTGTGATTCCTCAATGTCTCTGCCTCCCAGAACCAATCAGGAGGGCTCTGAGGGAAGGCACTACAACCCTTAATATTGTATAGGGATGGGTGAACGTGGTTCAGAAGTTCAGAGTTCGGTCCGAACTCGGCGTGTTCGGACGACCAAACACGAACCCGAATACAAACCGACCAAACCGAACTCAATTCCGAACGCCGAAATGACCGAACAGTTTGGTCAGTTCAGATCGCGTTTGGGTGAGTTCGGGTGCCTAAAACATGGTGTCACTGGAAGGCCAAATGTGGCAGGGAGGGGGAGTCAACTGAGGAGCAGACTTCCAGGCACCAGGGGATGAAGGATGGAGAGGCTTGGAGTAGCAGCCAGCCTGCCCAATCACCATCCCTTTTTGCCTCAGACCACTGGCTTCGAAGTCTGCAATTGGCCACGGGCTAGACTGCATGGAGCAATGGGGCTTGCGGTGAGGTGGGCACAGTAAGAAACAAAACTGATTGCCTCCCCCCTTCCCAACACCTTCTGAGCTAGTCACTGTTCCTGAACAGCAGGCATTTCAGAAGGCTCCCTCTCTACCAGCAGTTTTTGTTCCTTCGTATTCCTAATCCATTGCCATTCTCCTCCTATTTCAACCATCCAACCCATCTACCTCCATATTCTCATTTATTTTGCTTAGCTAAGATATATTTAGTTGTTATTTTTTGTTTTTACCCCTCCCTGTGTTCCCTGTGCTCAATCTTCCTCCCTCCCTCTCCCCACCATTGAATCCTCTCCCTCTCCCATATATTCCATGCTTGATTCCCTTCCCTTACCCTGTTTTTTTATTCATTTAGAGTAGGATTATTATTAGATTGATTTAGGTTTCATTTCAGTTTTGTACCCCTCCTTGTGTTGTTTGTGGTCCCCCCATCCCATATTTATATATATATAAAGAAAGAGAGAGAGAGAGAGAGAGAGAGAGAGAGAGAGA
>QEPC01014029.1:101624-119270 GCA_003113815.1 Sphenodon punctatus
ATTAAATATTTAGATACTAGGCTGTTTTATTATATATATTAGGATTATAGGATAGGGACATTTTGTATTATACATAGGTTAGGTTTAGATTTTGTATATATATATAAATAAAACTACATATTGTGTACAGTATATATTATTGTGTGTAGTTCTTTCTGTACCACAAGGAGAAGGGGAAGGAGTTCAACTTCTGACAATAATTCTTCATTGGCACACAAAATTGATTCTGATACTGATGCCAAAAATAAAATCTTCGTTTGAAATCAGTACCAATACTAATAACGATAGCAGCAACGAAAAATGACATCTCAATATTAACGAAAAAGACACATTTTAACGATAACAAAAAATGGAATGGGGTCCTGGTGCACACCCCTACTCTGTAAATTATACCATGCTAGGGCATGTCAAATATATATTTTACAGCTTAACTCTTTTCAGACTTTGTGAACCGATAGCCTTACAAAAAATCCTCTCTGTGACATTGTCCTTATGTAAGAGTGCTTTAGGAGCCATCTTAGTCAGACACCTTTTCACATTCCATCTTAATATAACCTTTCAGGGCCATCACAATTACCTTTCTTTTATCTTCTTCCTTTAACAGACAATCAGATGTCATTATTAACAGAATGTGATCATTCACTTTTTCTTATATTAGGGTTGCACTTACACCTAAGGAACGCCTCTAGGGGCAGCATGGACCTTTTGGCGCAGTTACAGCAACACCCCAGATCATGATTAGATAAATAGAAAATACCTTTTAAAACCTTTTAACGAGGTAAAAAACCTTTCAACCTCTAACATTCAGAATGTTAGATCCTATTGATAGTGCCATTTTGGACAGCATCATCTACAAGCCCCCTCCTTACCCTACAATAAAATCTAAGCAATAAAACACAATTAGTCACTCACTCCCTCTCCACACCCACTCTCATTTCCTTTCAATATCAGCCAATGGAGTCCCCACCCTCCTCCACCCCTCCCTGATGCTTGTATCCCTTCAACCCCACCCCAATGGGGGGTTTTGGCATCCAATTTAAGGGTGAACTTCCATGTACACTGCTAGAATCCAATGTCCGTAGTGTCCTGGAAGCTGTCCTGGAAGATCACTGTTGTGTGTGAGTTTAAAGCGAGACTCAAACTTGGATTGTTTCACTCACACACAACAGTGACCTGGGGCTCATTATACAGCTTCTGGGACACCGCAAACATCAAATGTTAGCCGTTTATGTGTGAGTATACCCTGTCTTCCATTCTCCCATACTACCTTCTCCCATCCCATAAAAAAACTTAAAAACAAAAGCATCACAAAATTAATATTAAACAGCAGACAGCAGAAGGTTGACTTGTGAGGGAGATCTTCTGGTCTTCAGGAATTGCTGCCACATAAGAATACTAGAACAGGCAGCCACAGAGAATGGCACTGGTTTAGGACCTATCGGACACAGGAGACATAGAAACAACCCTTTCTTCTGCTAGTGGCCAACAGGCAGAGGTGTCACCTCTTTCAATTTTGAACCTGACACTCCCATAGTTCAAAATGGGAGTGTCAGGTCAAAAGTGTAGGGAAGTAGAAACTTTACTGGTAGAAGACAGTTGGCAATATGTCTCTCAAAAATATCTCAATGATAGTCTCTAAACAACTGCTACCAAATATCCAGTAAGTCAGTGATTTCCAACACGTGTGCTCATCTTAACACGTGATTGGCAGGACAAGTCACACAGCTATTGTTTTTGACCACTGCTTGTAAACTATAAGAAGTGGGTTTTTTGTTTGTTTATTTTAAAAGAGAGAGAGAGTGAAAGAGAGATTATTATGAACCTCACTGATTCACCCATGTGAGCCTAGAGAAGTGTGTGCATAATCATTTCTTATGGTAACAACTAAAAAAGTGAGCTAGAGTCCCTTTCTTCCATAGCATAAAAAAAACCCTCTACTAAAGCCCCAACCTAATTTGTGTGTGCACTGTGCACACAGTGTGCAGCGTGAAACGGTTGTGTGCCATGCACATACAATGTGCACACCAAGTGTGCTCTGTATGTGCATAGTACATGGTGCTTGGACTGCATTGCATGGTGCATACACAGAGCTTTGGTTGGGGTCTAAATTTTGATTGCATTTTTTCTTAGTGCTTCAGGAATAGTAAAGAACCCAGATTTACTTTCACAACCCAGGCTGAATTTACAAGGGCTGGCAGTCAGAAAAGGCATTTTTTTACTTGTAAAAAGAGCAGCTCTGAGCTGGAAATCACTGAGAGGCAATAAACAGACCCTTGCAAAGCCATTTTACAGAGTTGCTTCGCAGAGTGGAACTTCACTTTAATGTTGATGGAGCATATTTTTCATGCCTAAGAAGAAACAGCTTAACTCACCATCTGTTAGTTTTTAATAGCAAATGAGCAACATGAATTGTAGTTAATACTGTTGATGTAAAATAGAAAAGGGATGTCATAAAACTGCTCACTGACAGATACAAATAGGATTCAAAACCTGAACAAGCTCAATCAACACAATGTGTAACTTATACTTACCAGCTGTTCTGGAAAGATAAGACATCAGCAAAATGTTAACGAACGTGAGCCAGCAAAATGCAGGCTAATTGCATAGACCCATTAGTTAGAGCCCCGCCCCTCTGTGACAGTGCAGGTAATTCATTCCCAGCTCACCCCTCCTGCTTCATCTGTGGGTACTTACAAATTTGTTGGGCTGGCTGTTCCCCAGTCTGGGGGTGAGGAGGACTTCCTTAGACTGGGTGTACCCAGCCAAGGGAAAAAACGTCTCCGCAGCCTGACCCGTCTGGAGGGAGGGGGTGGCGAACAACTTGAGGCTGCTCGGCATCGCCCCTGCACTCCCGCTGCTGCCCTGCCTCCCCCCCGTTATGACAGGCAGCCATGGCTGCCCGCCATCGTAACCCCCCACGTTGCCCTGCTTGGTTCTGCCCACATTCCTGCTTGGTTCTGCCCACTTTGGCCCAGAAGAGTAGCTGCTGGGCCTGGACTGTTGACCTGCATTGGTCTAGGCCCAGGTGTGGCTGGGTGGCTGCACATTGCTCTCCAGCCCCCCTCCTCTGCCAGGGGAAGTCGCGGGAATGTATGTTACCATGGCCAGAGCTCACCTGGCTGGCAGAAGGCCTCCCCACTCCCCCACGTGGGACAAATGTCCTAGTGTTGTCTGTTAACACCCTATGTATCCATTTCCCCAAATAAGAGACCCCCTCACAACTTTTTTTTACAGTTCATAACATTTATTCCATAGTTGTTGTTCAGAGTAAGTGTTGTGTGAATATGCCCTAATAAACAACATAGAACTAGCTGGCATCTCTTTCTATACTCCTCAACTACATGAAAATGAATGAATCTGCATCTTCTTTTGCCTACTTCAACCCAAAACATTGTTCTCAAGTTTACAAGATACGATGATGTATTTGAAACCCAGTTTTTCTTACAAACGTATTTGTTTTAATGAAAATTCCAATCCCATTCATGGTGTTGGGTTTTTTGACTTTCCACTTGAGAAAAAACAACAACTATATTTTCAATTCCTCTTAGACACAAGAAGAAAAGCACCAATGTAGCAGGGGTCAGGCTGGGTACCTGAGCCTGCCTCTTTAAGAGAAGGTAGCACCAACCTGGCAGGTGTAGCCACTAAGGCAGATGAACCAGTACAACTACTACTACCCATTTCTATAGTTCTACTAGGCATATGCAGCTCTTTACAGTCACAGATTATTGTAGATAGATGTCTGCCCAAGGACTTACAATCTAAGATGGACAAGGGGAACACATAGGGAAAGACACACACATTCCTATTTTACAGATGGGGAACTGAGGCTGAGAGATTTTGATTTGCCCTAGACCACCCAGTGAGCTCATTGGCTAAGGTGAGATTTGAACTCTGGTCTCTGAGGTTCAAGCTCAGCACTTTATCTACTACACCACACTAGTACAGTCAGTAGCCTTGGTGTGAGTGTATGTATAGCCTACGGGGTTGGTGGTGGAACAACTGAGCCAGTAGCCTAATCAAGAAGGTGGTAAGTAAAGGACTTTCGTGAAGATTTGGCATGGGCCTGGGTCTTTGGGGCTGAAGCCTGTGAGTACTTACCCCAGGATCCAGTGGACACTGTTACAACCAAAAATCCTATTTCATTTTAGAATGGAGCTGAAAAATTCAGCACTATTGTAAGATCACAAGATATACATTTTTAAATTAAATACAATCAGGCTCAATGTAAGAAACGTATGGGTGGATGATACATGACTAAATAGAGTCAGTTCATGGTCTTTTCTTTTGTAAATTTGCATATCAACTGATTTGTTCAACATAAATAATTGATTCTTTCTTAATTAAAGGAAAGCTATTATATTGTTTTGAAGCACTACAAATTCAAAAAATTGGAAAGCATTAACTGCTCCATGGCTAAAAGGGCAATAAAAATGTATCATGGGATGAGTTCTGCGCTCAGTAATACACATGCTACCCCCATAAGTTGTAAAAGCGAACTTTGGGTGTTTTTAAACAAGCAAGGCTGGGGGGTGGGGGAGTATGTGACTGCTGATTGGCACAGCTGCAGAGAACCCACTCAGGTAGACTGCATGGGGAGATATTCTAATGGTTGACTCTCAGTGTGGCTACTATGGTAGCCACCACACACACGCCCTGCCACGGACCATGGAGGAGGGGGAAGCACATTAGGATGGCTTCTGAAATTGACATGCCCCAGGCGTGAAAATATTGACATTTTCAGGTCAGCGCTGTGAAAACTAAACAATATCCAAATTAAATATGAACATTTTATGTTTTTTCCCAATTTGGACCCTTTGAAAAAAAATTCAAAACTCTGATTTCACAGAAAAAAATATGGGATATTTGAAACCACATTTTTCTTACTAACATATTTGTTTCAATGAAAATTTCAACTCCATTCATGAGTAAGTTGGTGTCATGCTCCTTTTTGGCTTCCTCTGCATGATGCACTCTGGATTTTTCAGCAGTGCTTTGTGCATTGCCATGAGTGGGTGTTGTGTGACTCACAGGAGCATGCATTCCCCTGCACCACCTTCAGATAGGCGGTCAGATGAGTGGCTCCAGGTGATCATGCGTGGCAGTATCTCATTTAGAAAGACCCGTCCTTGAGCTCAGTGGTTGTAATTCATGGCAGATTTGTTCCCATTCCCTTACATTTCACACAGAATTAAAGAACATCTAAATGTAGGTGTATTTTTCTTTCTGCACACCATGTGTTCTAACAAAGAACCCATGGCACAAAGAAGGAAAATGTTAAGCATGATTATGTCTTTGTTCACAGAGAAATGTGTACATGTACAAGGCAAGAACATAAGTCAATTTCATTTTTACTTAAGCAACAGTGGCTCATTAGACATAGCCCATACAAGAGGTTTTTTTTTTTAAATTATAATTTTAAATTCTGTTCAGACAGGACATAGGACTTTTTAAGGCCTCACACTGTATGGGACCCCATGTGGGCCAATTCTCTACTGCAAGCACAAGCCACACTAAAATTCCCCTCATCAGGGAAGATGACTTCCATACCCATATTACTTGGCAAGGGAGAGAAGTCTTCCCCCCATCATGGGACTATCTGCCATGTTCTCTGAGCAGGATGTTTTAGAATAGTCCTTCTTGCATTGTGTGGAGAATGGTTGCTCCCCCCTCTCCATACTTGTGTGGAAACTTTCAGGTTATGGGAGAGAGACTGAGGCCGTTTTTAGATGAGCGCGGCGGCACCTGCGCTTGTTTCTCAAAAAAGCCGGCAGCCCATTCCACACGTGATGCTGCCTCCGAATACGCGCATGCGTGGGTGATGCGCATCCATTTCCGGGTGCGAACTGACCGGGTCGGCGATCGAGGCTGATCATATGCAGCCAGAAATGGAAGCGCATCGCCTGCACATGTGCGTATTTGGTGGCAGCATCACATGTGGAACTGGCTGCCGGCTTTTTTGAAAACAAGCGCGGGCGCCACCGCGCTCGTCTGAAAACGGCCTGAGAGTGAAAACATGCAAGTCAGAAGCCATCTGGATCTCCTGCTCAACCTGTGGAGTGGCAATGCAGCTGAAATGGGTTGGGCTGGCGCTGAGAGTAGAACACATGTGCCGCCTCTACACTGTCCCCATTCCATGGGCTGGGTCATGGAACCAAACACATGGGCAGGAGGACAAGGGTCCAGGAGCAGCGGCCACTGGCTGCTAGAAGCAAGATTGGGCTTGTGGAAAGCAGCCAGCAGCAGCTGATTGTTCCTAGACTCTGGGCCAGAGTGATGCTGTCCAGGTGTGGTACATGGCCCTATCCCCAGCCCAAGGTGCTGTCATCCCTGTCTGGCTCTCCATGGCCAGTGTCCAGGGGGCATGGAAACCTGTGGTTTGGCCCAGGCATATCTGCAGCTGGAAAGTGCCCTGTGGACCAGTTCCCCTTGCCCATTGGTGGCGGGTACCAACCCGGCACATGGGCAGAGACTGCGCCTGTGCCACATGCTGTGTGGCCAGGCTCATCACTATTGCTGGCCCAAGGGCAGGTCCTGCTGCTGTGTGGGGAACAGGGAGGGAGGTCTGCCCAGCCTGCACCATCAGTTAACATGGGGCTGGCAGTTACTACTCCTGGGTAGGGCTGAGATGAGAGCAAGTGTTCCTGTTCCAAAGGGAAATACTGACCTTCTGTGAGTGCTTGAGAGTGAAGGTTGGTACTTCCATGATTCCATGCTTCTGCCATTTTTTCACTGCTTTCTGGGACTTTGACACTTTTTGTTACTTTCCAGGACTTTTAGTCAATTTAAGGGACATGATCATCACTTTCCAGGAATTTTCCGTCAGTTTTACTGCACTTTTATGACCATTTCCAGCACTTTCCAAGTGCTTAGCCAGCATGTTGTTATCTCTTCAGCCCCTGGGGGTGCATGCGGGGCACACATGGGGCTTGGGACAGGCCTGTAGCATCCCTGTTCAACTTGCAAAAACCAATGGGAAATGGCAAAAACAGAGGGGAAACCGCTACGTTTCCACGTGCATGAATCTTGGCAAATGCCCTGCTTCTGATGGAAGCAGCATTACCTGATATTTCTTGTTTCTGACCTGGCATCATGGCCTTATCCACAGTGCTGGCAGACCTCATTCCCCCAGCTCTATAGAATCTGAGAGAACATACACACACGTGTACAACACAGAGACACTCTCTCTCCCCCTCTCTCATGCACACGGTGGTTCTCACTCAGGGTGAAAACAGTTATATCTTCCCAAGTCTTCTCCCGTGGATCCTCCTGTGGAGGAGAGCTCACTGTAGGTGAGCTGGAAGGACTGCCCCGCAGGGGCAGGGGTTGAGAAATGTTTACCAGTGGCAGCACAGTGCAGAGAGGGCTTGAGAACTTTCCCTGGGGTGGGGGTGGGGTGGATTGCTTTGAATGGCTGTTGGGCGCTGGAACAACAATGTTGGAGTTGGGAGTAACGTGCTCAAGCAGGGAGGTCTAAAGATGAATGGTCTGGGATAGGCTGCTTTGAATCTGTGCCCACATCTCAGCCATCTCCTTGCTTACCTGCTCAATCATGTTGTCCAACAGCCCAGATTGCTGCCAGAGGTGGGCCCAGGGCATGTCCTCCCGGCGGCGGGCCAGGCGGCATTGGCAGCAAAGATCTTGCATTCTGTGGCATTCTGCTTCACTGGATGCCTATGCTCCCTGGCCATGTCGTGGCACCCCAGATCTCGTCCGCCCTCCGCATGGTCTTCTCAAGCAGCTCCCTTGCAAAACTCTCCCCGCAGTTGCAGACTCACAGATGCAGATCCTGGTTCTACTGGTTGCTTGTGCCTGGGGGTTTGCTGGCAGACCTCTAGTGAGACAACAAAAAAAGCCAGTAGTTCAGATCTCCACACCCACCTTCCCGCCCTGGTGTTTCTGCCCCTGCCCAGTTTACAGCCCTCTACCCACCCGAAGGAAAGCAGGAATTAATACCTGGCCTATGCAGTAAGGAGCAGTTGCTGTGGCGGGATCCCAGCACCATGCAGTTCTCCTTCCATAATCACTGTAGAGGAGTGAAGAACATACAAAAATCAAGAACAGACATTAGCGCTATTTTCCCCTACCTCCCAGCCATTTTGGATTTCCCTTTTTCAGCCCACCATCTCACCATAGTGCCTTCTCCCTTCACCAGCCCGCTAACTCACCATGGCACCTTCCTCCCCCCTGCCATCCTGCCATCCCACCATGGTGCCTTCCCCCACTACCAGCTCACTGACCCACCATGGTGCTTTGCTACCCATTTCCAGCACCTGCTGTTCCCCTCCAGTGGAGCTGTTTCCCGAGGTTTTTACTGCTGCTCCTCCAACAGTAAGAGTTGGTCGGGACAGGCTGCTTTGAATCCTCCAACAGTAACAGTTACATTTCCAATACCTACTTGACTAATAACCATCCATGGATGGACCTATCCTCCAAGAACGTATCCAATCCCTTTTTAAAGCTAGCTACACTACCATCAGTGACCACTTCCACTGACAGTAAGTTCCATAAGTTAGTTGTGTACTGTGTGAAAAAATACTAATTTGTTTTAAATCTACTTCTAGTTAATTTCATGGAGCATCATCTTGTTCTAGTATTCTTAGAGAAGGTAAATAAGCGCTCCCTATTTACATGTTCCACACACCACTCCTGATTTTATAAACTTCTATCATATCCTCTCTCAGTTGTCTCTTCTCCAAGCTGAAGAATCCTAACCTATCAAGCCTCTCTTTATTCGGTAGCCATTCCATACCCTTGATCATTTTTGTTTCCCTTCTCTGTACCTTTTCTAGTTCTACTATGGGCGCAGTCAGACGTGCTTTTAAATCACACAGCCGCGGTGGCGGCATAGTGCGATTTAAAGAACCCCACACTTCCGGGTTAGTGTGAATGCGGTGAGCGCACACATTTCCACTTAGCCCGAATGTTTGGAGTGCGGTTTGAAAAGTTGCTCCGAGTAGCTTTTCAAACCGCACTCCAAACATTCGGGCTAAGTGGAAATGTGCGCGCTCACCGCATTCACACTAACCCGGAAGTGTGGGGTTCTTTAAATTGCAATTTAAACGCACGTGTGAATCCCCTCTATGTCTTTTTGAGATGGGGCGATCAGAACTACACACAATACTCCAGGTGTGGTCATACCATAGATCTATATAGAGGCATTACGATATTTTCAGTTTTATTCTCTATCCCTTTCTGAATGATTCCTAACATTCTATTGCTTTTTTGATGGCCACCACACAGTGAGCTGAGTTGTTGTCCCAGATCTCCTTATAGCCATGCTTCAGATCCTTGGCCTGCTGCTGGCTCTAGTTCATGTCCCAGGTATAGCCTTGCTGTGTCATTTGGACCAAGATTTCCTGTAACACTGTTGCCTCAGTCCTATAGTACTTCAGCAGGGCATATTGGACCTTCTGCTTCCCCAACAGAGAGATGAGACCAAGGGCTTGATCTCTTCCTCAGTTCAGAGAAGGCAGCATTGATGGGAGGATTGGTAGGTGGAAAGTGACTGCAATTGCATGGTAGTGGTAGCAGTGCTAGTTGTTGCCTGGCTGTTGGTATTAGTCATGACCCCAGCAATGGTAAAGTCCTCAGAATGAAACGACTCAGAAAGGGAAGAGTTGGGCACACGCTCCAAACAGGAAGCTGGAAGAATGCACGTTTGAAATTGGTGCAGTGGACTTTTAAGGCAGACTTTACATGCATGCCAGTGAGCAGGGGCGGAGAGAGGGGCCAGAAGTGTTCCTCAGAACGCTCTAGGCTCTTTGCCCGTAGGCACACATTAGCCCATGTTTACACACATTGCTTCACATGCATTGGGATCCCACCATGAGTGGAAGCTGCGTGTCCGGTGAGGGTCCCATGGCAGGTGGGGGCAAACACCTAATAATCAGGCAGGTGGATACCCACCTGGCATTGGCTACTGATAACAGCCTACGTTGCTGCAGCGGGTGCAGGACATTACCTCATGTGTGTCCAGACAGGGAGCTGAGAAGAGTGGATAACATATATGACTTTGTCCACAAATCTTTTAGATATGCCTTAAAGCTCATGTGTTACTGATGTGACCAATAGGTCTGAACATGAGTGAGTGTACTGGAAGGAGAGGGAAAATACTCTGTTGTATTCCATCTTGATCATCTGGAGCTGGATCCAAAGACAATTATATTAATTTAAAATATCCCACTGGCTCCAATTGGCTTTTGGTCAAACTAAGTAGCTTGGGATAATCCGTGTATCTCAGACTCCTTGTTTACACCAGTTATGTCAATTAATAAAACATACACTTTTAATAATCAGTGAAAACCACAATTCTTGGACTCCTCATATCAGAACTCAGTAGGTTTATTAAAAATTATTCAAAGTGTTATACATTTTAATATACCAACACATATTACTGGAGAATCACAAATAAAATAAAAGAAATAAATAAATCTAGATTCAATTTATAAAGCAATTTATTCAATGTACTAGCAATTGCATCCTATATATACAGAACCATGGTTAGATTCTCAGGGACTATAGCCAGAAGCTATGGAAAGAGTCCTTCCCTGCTCCCATCTGCACATTATGGCTGAGAGAAGAACAAGTGTTCCTGTTTTATAGGGAAATAGTGACCTTTTGGGAGTGCTTGCGTGTGTGTCCTTCAGTTTCTAGTGATTCTACACTTTTGTCAGGACCCTGGCCTTGAGTTTTCATCCTTGGGGCCCTGAGCATAAGGGCCAATGCCTCTGCACTATTAGGATGCTTTATCCAGGGCTCAGGCCTAGTAATGATGCTTTACACCACATCAGTCAGGCCACGCACACCCTCAGCCTTGCTCCATCTCTCCAGCTTCCTGCTTGGCTGATGGCCTATACATAAGGCCAGTCAGCAGCCCCAAGAAGCTGGGCAATCAATGGTCACTTCCTGGTTGCTGTGGAGCCTCCCTGAGCTACCTGTTTGTGTCTATGCCTCATGTTTCCATGAAATCTGGACTGGCTCTGCACTTTTCCCCTTGGACCCTGTGTATCCTTCTGGGCCAGCAGAAGGTTGGCCCTTCAGACTCCTTTGAATACCGTTCCATTGACTCAGCCTTGTCCCATTTTGTCTAGTACAGTATTGTGTTGTTTGTCCAGCTTCGTCTCTGCCTGTCCTGATCTGAACTGGTTCATCTGTTCTGAATTGAGTCTGCTTGCCACTTTGATCTGAGTCTGCTTATCTGTCCTGAGCTGGGTCTGTTAAGTTTGTTTGTCTGATCCATCCATCTATTCATGGACCAGAGCCATAGCCATAGCTGGTCCAGGCTTTGTGTTGAGTCCATCGTTGTCTTCCCTACCCTTTGGGCAGTGTGTTGTTCCCATCCCTACCACGATAATCCCTCTTTTGTATCAATGCACCCTAGCACCATTATCTGGACTCTTGAAAGACTGCTTCTGTAGTACTGCTCACTGAACCTGTACTCCTCTGGCACCAAAGCTTCTGGCATTGTTGATATTGGTGCCTGTGATTTTTTCCCATCATTTCCTGTCAATTTTGTCACTTTCAAGCATTTTTCATCACTTTCTGGTATTTTACATTATTATTTTTTTGTTGCTTTTGTCACTTTCTGGGACTTTTATGACAGTTTCACGGCACTTTTATAGCAATTTCCAGAACTTCCCTGACACTTAGCTGGCACTTTTACATTTCCAAAACCCCTGGGGGTGCACGCAGTAAACAGGTGGAGCTTGGGATTGGCCCTGTAGCAGCTTTATTCAACTTGCAAAAAATAACAAAACATGGAAAAAAACCAGCAGAAAAGTTGGTAAGTTTCCGTCTTGCATGAATTACTTGTTTCCAATGCAAACAGCGTTTGCTGCAATTTGTCATTTCAGACCTACTGCACATTTTGTTAAATGTTTAGTTATACACTTTAAATTTCTACTCCTCATCTCCTTGGAACATCCCCTGTGGTGTCGTGCAGGGTTCTATCCTGTCTCCCCTCTTGTTCAATGTGTATCCAAGGTCACTGGGCCAGATCTTTCAGAGGAATGGAGTGAAGTGCCATCAGTATCCTGATGACACCCAGTACTACCTCTTTTTTTCATCCAATTCCAGGTCCTGCAGACTTGGTGCATACCCAATGCCTGGCTGCTGTTGAGGACTGGATGAGGGAGAATCAATTGAAACTGACTCCAGACACCACTGAAGTGATGATGGCTGGTTGGCCCTGCGATGTGGAGGGGATTTGGACCCCAGTCATTCAAAGGGTCCAGGCCCCTCTAGTTACTCAGGTTGGCAACCTTGGAATGCTTCTGGACCCCTTGCTGCACCTGGAATGTCGTTTTGTGCCAGTGGCCATGAGTGCTTTTCACCATCTCCATCTGGTGAGGAGGTTGCAGCTCTTTCTTTATAATCCAGATCTGGCCACCATGCCATCGTCCATGCTTTCATTACCTCAAGGCTAAATTATTTCTATGCACTCAACAATGGGGCTGTTTGTAATATGCTGGTCATGCAAAACGTGGTGGGATGGCTCCTTTTGGGGGTGGGTCACCATGAGCAGAGCATGACACCTGTGTTTTATAGTCTGCACTGGCTTCCAATCCAAGATACTGATTTTGACTTTTAAGGCCCTAAATGGCCTGGGCCACACATATCTGAAAGACCACCTTTCCTTCCATACTCCACAGCAACCCCTGCAGTCATCTGGGAGTGCTCTCTTGTGGTCACCTGCCAGTCTTGTCTGTATGACAAGGGCCCGCAAAGAGGTGTGCTTGGTTGCTGCCACAGTGTTATGGAACTCCCTTCCCCCGGACATCTGTCAGAGCCCAAGCATATTCTGGAAGCAGTGGAAAATTTTTATTTTTGGCAAAATGTTTGGCAGACAGGAATAGGGGTTGGGGTGGGTGGGATTCTGGGGTGAAGATGCTGATTTTTAATGGTATTTTACTGTGGTTTTATTTGTGTGTTTTTATTATTGTAAGCTACCCCGAGTCTTTGAGGAAGGGTCGAGTATACGTTTTAATAAAAATAAATAATAAAATAAATTTTGACCAAGCAGAGCCAAATACATTGGGTATCCCTGGCTGCTTCTCCAGCCAAAACAGCTTTGATTATAAAACATATGAACAGTCAAATGGGTATGCAGTTATGGTAATGTATAGGGACTAAAAGAATTTAGTGTTGATTGCAAATTACATAAGGCTAGTGATGTCACTGACCATAAGTGAAAGGGCTGGCATGATTAATGGAGGCAATCAGCTGACACCGGGGGTTATTCATTCAAGAGTTGTAATTCTGCTGATCCTTTATGAGTTTGAGGGCTCTGTCTTGACATTTTTTTTTAGTTCATGTTAAAATTAGAAGGGATTAATCTACATATATGATTATGAGGATTATCTCTGTATTATCTATGTCTTATGGAGAGACAGCTTGCTTTTTCTCCTAGCCCAGATGCACATCACTGTGTGTGTAAGCAGGATAATTGGGTGCCCAAATTCACCCATTTACCCATTTGTGTTTGCCAGTTACCAGAATTAGAAATAGAAACCCTGAGACAGCTTTATTGCTTCATCCTAGGGTTGCCAGATCTTGTGGCTTTGCACAGAGACTCTGGGTTTTGACTCAGGGCATTTTTACACAAGCTTCATTTCTCCCAGACTTCTGAAGTTGAAGAAAAACAAACTCCGTGGGTGGTGTGTGTGTGTGTGTGTGTGTGTGTGTGTGTGGTTTAAGATGTTCACACCCACTACCAGAAGTTGGTTGGGTGCCATTGGAAACAGCAGATGCTGGCAAATTATTTTTGGTATCGGTATCAATTTTGTGTGCCAGTGAAAAATTATTGTCAGAAGTTGAACTCCTTCCCCTTCTCATTGAGATACAGAAAGAACTGCACACAATAATATATACTGTACACAATATGTAGTTTTATTTATATAATATATAGAGTCTCAGCTAAACCTAACAAAACCCGGAGGTTTATCTACTATCTCTAATCTCTGTGCGTCTGTGTGTGTGTCTGTGTGTACCTAAGGAATAAGGATTGTGTGGTGGGGAAGGGAATAAGGAATATAAATATATGGGAGGATTTCTAGTACAAGCAGTAAGCACCAGCAGCTTCTGCAAACGCACCCTAACAAGCAAGAGAGCTAACACAGAGTGAAGCAGCCCAGGCCTAAAATATTACGGGTTGCAGCTCCCTCCCCCAGAGCCCTCCTGATTGGTTCTGGGAGGCAGAGGCATTGAGGAATCACAGGGTGCCATTCAACTGCTGGGAACTGCTTGCGCTGCTCATTGGCCAGAGATACATCCATCAGGTCCTTCCCCTCCCAGTTCAAGAGTTCAACACGGTTTCTGGCTCCGAGATGTCTGCTCCTTCCTCCCCTCTCCACATTTCCCTCCAAAAAACAGCTGCCAGGCAATAACAAAAATAATAACAACAGTTGTTATCGTTATTGATTTCATTATTTTTTGTTGTTTTCGTTATTGCAATAACAAAAATGAAAATGACATTTTTTGTTCTTGATATAACAAAAATGACATGCACACTCCTACAGGAGACCAAGAAATCTGATTTCAATCCGTGTTCGGGATTGTTATCCTTTAATGTACCATTGAAATTCGGTCATATTTAAGTAACCATTCTGCACCATCTTTACCCTGCTTGCGTTTTTAGAAGTGTAGAATATCCTTTTCCCTGTTCAAACCACTCAGAGAAGTTTAGTTACCGTAGGCAGGATGTAATAGTTGAAGTTTATCCAGGATAAACAATGAAAACCTCTACTGTTGAAAAAAAGTGTCATGAAAGCTCTCTAATGACCAAGGGTTGTCAAGTCCTCAGATTTAAGGTATATTTGAAAGAAAGAGAGACAAAAACTACAGTAGTGAAAACTGAAAGAGGAAAAAAGATTTTACAGTAGTAAAAAGACAGCAGGTAGTATAAATATAAATATTAATCCCACTTCATACCCAAGTATAAATTAGTGAAAATCCATAGTTTACCTTATTATTCCTTCCTTCTATATAGTATTAGGGCAAAGAATCCCTGCTCCCTCAGTCTTTTCCCCTACTCTTCCCGACCCCAACCCCATCAGCATAAGAACCATTTATATGCAAATAGGACTAAAGTTGTTTGTCAGTGATGAAGAATGGTCTTGCAGGCAACTGCTATGCTAATTAGAAGCCATCTGCTTTTATGAAAGAATACAGTACTTCCAAGATATCCACAGGCCAGAAGGATGCATTTTATCTGTTACAACAATAGAAACTCCCAAGACCTTATGTTAAAGCCTTGGCAATTAATATGCTGCATTAGCTACATCTTTCTGTGTTTCCATTGGGCTCGTCAAGAAAAAGAAACAAATGTGTATCATTGAAATGGTAATGGCTTAAACTATAAATGACTATTCAAAAGGAACATTTCATTGTAAAAACATGCATACCTGTCTAAAACTTTTACCTCCCAGGCTGAGATTTGGGGACAGTCTGTACACACACAGACCTAGAATAAGTCCAACACAAGTTAAGGGTGTCATGCTGCTCATTTTTCCTTTACTAGTTGTAGTCATCTAGCAGCCAAGCAGAGGGTTGGACTAGATGACCGGCAAGCTACCTTCCGACTCTGATTCTATGATCACTAGTTTATAACTAGAGGGTTGTAGGCGTTGTCACCTATGACCTTTTTTACACGGATGCTGCCATGGTGCCGATGGGTGGAGATGGGTGGGTGAGCACACCCACTGCATACCCACTGGTGCCGAGCAGGGCAACGTATACACGGACACCACGGTGGGGGGTTGTGGGACGGAAAGGAAGGGGCCGGCACACACCCAGCAGCCAAACACCCACCCCGGGAAACATAGAGCAAACACCCAAAATGTTTACATGGACTTCCAAGACACTGAACGGAAGGGAAAACATGCCCAGCACAGTGATATGACAACATGGCAGAGGAAGGGCAAATGAAGCTGCAGCACCAGGCACGCCCCCCCCAGGCACCCCCCCAAACTTCCAGACCCTGCACGGGCAGGGGAGGAGGGAGTTGGAATGACAGGATACACAAAGTAACAGCCCCACACAGGTCACAGCACACAGAAATCCGGGCGCCGCAGACCCAAGGGAAAACAGCCCCCACCATGCACAATGGAACACCGGGAAACACAGGATGTAAAGGGAGTGGGGGGAGATTGCAGCTGGGGGGAGGGGACTCGGGAAAGAGCATGATCACTGACATGAACAGGCAGGACCAGAAATGGATGGGGCCCACTCCTAGAGACCCACAAAGACCCCTCAACGTACAACCACACATAGGAAACCCCACACAACAGAACCCAGTGCTAAGAACAAGGCAGATGGGGAGTCTGGCCAAGGTGCCAAAGGCCATGTAAAAGAGAGGAACTGAGGGCAGAGAGCCAAGAGGCAGACCCAGAGATAAGGGAAGCGTCTGCAAACCACCAGCTGGCAACGAAACACCAGTCAGGGGTTCAGGCTGCACAGGGGGAGACCAACAACACTACAGGGAAGGGAGGGGTGTGTGTTACCAGCTAGGCAATGACCCTGGAGAACAGGAAACCATCCCCGCATGGCCCAAGGGACACAAGGGATGGGTGGGTGTGATGAACGGGATGGGGGCGGGGGGGGGAAATCTGTGACTTCACCCACACAAGATAAGGGTCACAGAGCCGTCTGCTCACAGTCCAGTTGGTGCACCTGCTGCAGCAAATGGAGCAGGAGTTGCACCACCTCCTCCTGCTCCCTGGTCCGCTCGTTGATCAACGACTGCACTACAGGAGAGAGGGAGAGGGATGTCACCAGTACAGTGGATCAAAGGCCTCCGCAACCACGGAGTCCCACACCAAAGGGGGGGCAACCATAAAAGGGGCAATTAACGGATCACCTCGTACACCTGAGTCCCTGCCCGGAGCTCCGATGCCACCCACCATCTCCCCAAGGCGCAGAACAGTCAGGAAGACTATAACTGAGGCTACAAGGAAGGAGGAAGTTAGAGGAACAATTGGGGAGCCAGCAACCAAGTGGGGGGGGAGGGGAACTGATAACACAAGAAAAACACACCAGACCCCACCCCCTGGGCAACCAAGGCAACGCCCCATGGTACGATACATCAGGGGTGGCTGTGAAGGTGGGAAGCGGTCCGCAATCCACGCAAACCTACTATCAGGAGAATTGCCTCCAAGTTGCCCATCCATCCTCACTGGGGTATGCAATGGGGATGTGAAAGGTGGAGCCCATGGCAACTCAACCCAGGGAGCGGAACAGTATAGTGGATGGACCAATCGGAAGCAGGAGCTGCACATTAGAAGACACAGTGGCAAAGCCCCGAGCAGCAAACACACACGTTCGAAGGGTGGGGGGGGCTGAGAGCTCAGGAGGTAGTACGGGTAGCTGGTAAACAAGGGGACAGCTACAAGCAAGCTGCCAGAGCCCTGCACGATGGTTACTGTCCACAGGATGCCCTTGAGAGGCCACAGGAGCAGTGGGGAATTATTATTATTATTATTATTATTATTAAACATTTATAAAGCATCAGTAGTAACCTGGCGCTGTACAGAACATACAATCAGATGCGGTCCCTGCCTGTGGCTTACAATCTAAAAGACAAGGAGGGGGAGACAAGGAGAGGGGACAGCGGGAGAGACATGGGAGAAGACAAACAAACATTCAGGC
>QEPC01014029.1:128799-154931 GCA_003113815.1 Sphenodon punctatus
AGGGAGAGTGACAGCAGCATGGCGGGCATGGGCAGTCTAGCCTCAGGGTCCCAGTACTCCCCTTCATGTGACATCACCATGATCGCGGACAGTGAGGAAGCGGCAGATATTAGTGCCACAGAGGAAATGTCTGTACCCGAGGTGATGTCTGACCCTCCTCCCATAGGTGTGTCACCAGTGCCACGAAGTTCTCCCCCTCCCAGCAGCGCTGGCAGCAGTCTGTCTGCCGGGGCAGGCAAGAAGGCAGGAGGAGGGAAAAAATCCTCAGTCTGGGATCATTTTAAGTAGGTGCGGGCAGATGATCCCAGAGAGGTGTAGTGCACGCTGTGCAATAAGGTGGTGAAGCATGGGCAGGTACTCGCCAACCTTGGCATGACTGCAATGGCGAGGCACCTCAAGGCATGCCACAGTGCTCTGTTGCTCAGTGGGAAAGCAGGGAAAGTGAATGCCAGCGGGTTCCCAACTGCAGCGGCCAGTTGCTTGGCTCCATCAGCGGGCAAGCGTCCTGTATCAACTGCTGCTGCATCTAGCAGCAGAAGCAGTATGGGAGCAGAACAGCAGCAGGAGCCTCCCCAGCAGCGCCGTCAGTCCACCATGGAAGAGATGGGGTGGGGGGATGTGTCAAGGCCATCGTCAGGGCGCAGTGGCTTCCAAGGGAAAGCCAAGCACCTGTTGGCAGAAATGATTGCCCTGGATGGCCAGTCCTTGCCAATTGTGGAGGACAAGGGCTTCCACTGGCTGATAGGGTTCCTGGCCCCCAACTTGAATATGCCTTCCCACTCCACCCTGAGTCGGACCGTGGTGCCACAGCTCTACAGGTCTTAGAAGGAGCGGGTGTGGGAGCTGCTGGCAGGGGATGGGGGGGGCACGGTCCACTTCACCACTGATGTCTACTTGGCAGTGAATGCACACTGGTGGCAGGACCCAGAGGCAGTGTTTGGCAGTGGCAGGAGGGGACCTGAAGAAGGGTATAGGTGGGCTCTGCTTCAGGCCCAAGTCATGGACAACTCCCATACCTTGAGGAACCTTGAGGCACCCCTGGCCACCATGGTGAGGGAGTGGGTCACGCCAGGCACAGCCTTCACCAAGGGGTGTGTGGTCACGGACAACATGGCCAATATACTAAAGGCAGTCCATGATGGGGGCTTCACAAGCATCCCTTGCACCACACACACCCTCCATCTCGTGGTGAAAGATGCTCTGGGCTTGGGGGAAAAGGGGATTGGGCCAGGCATCCTTAGCTTCCTGGTTGAGCAGGGGAGGAAGCTGGTGGGCTTCTTCAACCACAGCGTGAAGGGCAGCGAGCTCCTCCGGGAGAAGCAGGTCGAGCAAGGGTCCCTGGTGCACACGCTGTTCCAGGATGCCTCCACCAGGTGGAATTCCACCTTCCTGATGCTTGAGTGGCTTCTTGAACAGAAAGCCACCCTGCATCAGGCAGAACTGGAGACAGACATTGAGGCACCTCCAGGGTACAAGAGGGAGGAATGGAGGATGATTGCTCAGATGGTCTTAGTTCTGAGACCATTCCTGGCCGTGACGGAGACCATGAGCAGCTCCACCACCACCCTCAGCCAGGTCACCCCGCTGGTCCATAGTCTCCAGAGGAGCCTGGACAAGATTCTAGGGGGGTGGGATCTTGGTCCTCTGGGCAGAAAGCTCTGCGATGAGGTGATTGACCTGGCACCGAAGTTGAAGGTGGGGCTTAGTGTCCGCTTTGACAAGCTCCTGCACCGGGAGGAATATGTCCTGGCAACCATGCAGGACCCCAGGGTCAAGGGCAGCATGGTATGTGAGACAGCACTCTATGGCCTCCGGAAGGGTGCGCTGGTGCAGAAGGTCCGGCAGGCAGAGCGGGCCATGCAGCAGGATGCCCCTGGGGGATGGAGTGGGAGCAGTGACCCCTTCCAGCCATCTGGGTCTATCCCTGCCCCCAGCCCTAGTGGTAGCAGCTGCACCAGCAGCAGGATGAGCAGCAGCAGCAGCAGCAGCAGGACCCCTACTGCCAGCAGCTCCTCCTCTGTGCAGGCCACTCTGTGGAATGTGGGGCTCAGCACAAAAGGCAAGCAGCGTGGCTGAGGGCAGTGGGGCAGGTGGTGCCCACTGACAGCTACCAGAGGGAGTATGATGGCACCTCAGCAGTAGTGGAGACCTACCTGGAGGAGGAGCCATGGACTGACCCCAGCAGTGATCCCTTGGCCTACTGGGCCGGCAAGGCCAACTTGTGGCAGGCCCTGTCAAAAGTGGCCAAGGGTATCCTGTCCTGGCCACCAACCAGCATCCCCAGTGAGAGAGTGTTCTCCATCGCGGGGACATTTGCGCCCCGCACTGCCTGAGACTGGGGGCCAAGTTGGTGGAGCAGTTGCTGTTCCTGAACGTGAACCTTCCACTGCTGGGATTCCCCGAGCTGCCCCTGGACGAGTGATGGTGCAGTGGCATCCCATGCCAGGGGCAGTCAGGACAGAGCACCTCCTCCTCCTCAGTCTGGGCTAGGGCTACTGCTCCTGTGCTGCTGAGGTGCTGTCACTCCCTCCCAATGCCTGGCACCTGCCCTCTCTCTCTCTCTCTCTCTCTCTCTCTCTCTCTCTCTCTCTCATACTAGACAGCCTCAGCCACCTTATCTGACTAACCTCATGACGCAGGGTGGCATTCGGAAACAAACTGTAAGCCTGCGAGCCGGCCTATGGCTACACAATCTTCGCCTGCCTATGTGACACTGACTGGCTCTCGCTCTCTCATGCTGCACAGTCTTTGCTAGCCTATCTGAGTGCCCTGCTGCCAATGTCCAGCCTGCCTGCCCTACTGCCTCCGATGCTACACTCCCTGTTTGCCTGTCCAGCTTGCTGCCAAGCTCAAAGCATGCTTCATTCTGCCTTCCTGCCTCCCAAGCCAAAGTGCCTGTCTGCCCACCCAGGTTGCCTTGCTCAAAGCCTGCCTGCCCTATTGCCTCCCATGCCATGCTGCCTGTCTTCCCGCCCAGCTTGCCGCCAAGCTCAAAGCATGCTTCAGTCTGCCTTCCTGCCTCCCATGCCAAGGTGCCTGTCTTCCCACCCAGATTGCATAGCTCAAAGCCTGCCAAAGCCTGCCTGCCCTACTGCCTCCCATGCCACACTGCCTGTCTGCACACTGAGCTTGCCACCAAGCTCAAATTATGCCTCAGTCCTCCTTCCTGCCTCCCATTCCAAGGTGCCTGTCTGCCCACCCAGGTTGCCTAGCTCAAAGCCTGCCAAACCCTGCCTGCCCTACTGCCTCTCATGACACGCTGCCTGCCTGCCTGCCTGCCTGCCTTCCCAGATTGCAAAGCCTTAGTCTTCCTGACTGCTGCTCATGTCACGCTACCTGACTGCCTGCCATGGCAACCAATGTCTGCTGCTGTAGTGCCAATGGCCCCCAGGTCAGGCCTATATGCCGCCTGTGCCAAGGATTCTGTACCCTGGCAACCAATGTCTGGTGGTGCCAATGGCCCTCAGGTCAGGCCTATATGCCGTATGTGGTAAGGGTTCTGTACCCTGACAACCAATGTCTGCTGGTGCTAGTGCCAATGCCGCCCATGCTGTCTGTGCCATGGGTTCTGAGGCCTGTCATTCATCACACAGAGGCGATGTTATTCCAGCGTATCAAGACTTGCACCATCATTTTTTGCACAGTCTGATGTTGTTCCAACGCACCAAGAAACAGCCACTGCAGCCCCAGGACCCGCTGTCAGGGTTCTGGGGCCAAGTTACAGGCAGGGAGGGCTGTGGCCAAGATCCAGAAGCTGCCATTCTAGCCTCAGGACCCACCGTGGTGAGTCTGGGACCATAATTCCTCGCATATTCCGATGTCATTCCAACGCACCAAGAAACTGCCTCTCCAGCCCCAGAACCTGCCGCCAGGGTTTTGGGGTCAAGTTACAGGCAGGGAGGGCTGTGGCCAAGATCTACAAGCTGCCACTCCAGCCCCAGGACCCACTGTGATGGGTCTGGGGTAAGGCTGATGCGGCAACATCTGTTACCGTGCTGCGATTCCATTCCGCCATTTTGGAATTGCCCACGTCACACCATGGCTTTTCTGCTGACATTCTGCTAATTCCACCGACATTCTGCAAATTCGGAAACTATCGAGAAAATAATGGAAATTTTCAGAAACTGTCGGAAAAATGTTGTTCCGCTATTTCATGGTGCTGGCAGAATGGCAGAAGTAGCGAAAATGGCATGTTTCCTCTATTTGTGAAGCCTGTGGAAGTAGCGGAATGAAATTAGCAGAACTGTGGAAGTAGCAGAATGAAACTAGCAGAATGAAAGCCTCTGCCATGCCGTACCACTAATTGCGGAAATGCTGTTTCCAGAGGAATTAGCTACGGCTGCGACTTTCCGCTACAGCCCTAGTCTGGGCACATTATTCCTTGCACATTCTGATGTCATTCCAACGCACCAAGAAACAGCCACTCCAGCCCCAGGACCCACCGCCAGGATTCTGGGGCCAAGTTACAGTCAGGGAGGGCTGTGGTCAAGATCCAGAAGCTGCCACTCTAGCCCCAGGACCCACCGTGATTGGTCTGGGGCAATCATTCCTCGCACATTCTGATGTCATTCCAACACATGACAAGAAGCAGCCACTCCAGCCCCAGGACCCACCACCAGGGTTCTGCGTCCAAGTTACAGGCAGGGAGGGCTGTGGTCAAGATCCAAAAGCTGCCACTTCAGCCCCAGGACCCACCGTGATGAGTCTGGGGCCATTATTCCACTCAAAAGCTGCTGAAAGCACATGTCCTGCTGGGTTGCCCTTGTTTAGCTCCAACTGTCAAGCACAGTTAAACCTCTCAGGCTGCTTCCTGGGAAATTGAACTACTCGACAACAAAACCCCACTCCCAAATCCCCTGGATAAGCAGCCCAAAGTCTTTGTCACATAAGAAGCAATGCATCTTGCTGTGGAAGATTTTCTCCTGGAGATCCCTTGGGGTATTGTGATGAACTTTCCAATCAAGTACTGCGAGGAAGAAAAACTGAGCTAGCTCTTTCTCCAGGTACGTGATGTATCTTTCATTATCTGTGAGGGCCTTGAAGACAGAATGGTGCTATTAGGATCGACTGACACATGTTCAACTGATGTTCGATGGAACCCTTCTCCACTTCGGCCTTCAAAGTTCTCCAGCCCCAGGACCCACTAGGGGTGGGAATATCAGTTCTCCTGAGATCGGATATTGCCGGTATTTGGGTGTATAGGATTAATCTGATAAATCCAATATTTACCTGTACAAGCATACTGGACTTTTAACATTGGCTGCGGTACCTGATTTTTTACATTGCAGCCATTGAAGTCAATAGCCTCAATGTAAAAAATCCGGTACCGCGGCCAATGTTAAAAACCTGGTATGCCAATACTGGTATATCCGGTACCTGGGAGATCTGATACTGGTACATCTGGTACCCGGTATTCTCCCCGGTGTCCCACCCCTAGGACCCACCATCAGGGTTCTGGGGCCTACATTACAGGCAGGAAGGGCTGTCTATCCACTGTATCTAGAAGCTGCCACTCTAGCCCCAGGATCCACCATCAGGGTTCTGGGGCCCATCATTCCACTCACAGAGAGCCATCCTTCTATCCACTGTCTATCCATCTTTCTATGCACTGTATCTAGAAGCTGTCACTCTAGCCCCAGGACCCACCATCAGGGTTCTGGGGCTCGTCATTCCACTCACAGAGAGCCATCCTTCTATCCACTGTCTATCCATCTTTATATCCACTGTATCCAAGAAGCTTGCCTTCGGATGATTTGAAGCTGTCCCAGGATGATCCTGTACCCGGCTACCGTTGGGCACAGGTTTGGGTGTTTAAACTTTATTTTTTTTAAATTTATATATATATATATATATATATATATATATATATATATATATTCGGGTCAGGCGGGGGGGCAGCAGGAGTGAGGGAAGAAGCAGAGGCCCCACCTCTCCCACACTCCGTGCCACTGCCGCCCCTCCTCCTCCCCACTACCTGGCACAATCTCGGCCAGGGGAAATGAGGGAGAGAGAGGCAGAAGCCCCACCTCTCCCTCATTTCCCCTGGCCAAAAGTCTGACAGGCAGGGGGGGCACCCATGGAGTGAGGTTAAAAGGGGGCGCTCTGCTTCTTCCCTCACTTCCACTGGAAGTGAGGGAGAAGAAGGCAGATTCACCACCTCTCCCTCACGCCACTGGCCCCCTTCTGCTACCTTGCCTGCCTGGATGTTTCAGGCAGGAGAAATGAGGGAGAGGTGGATCCTCTGCCTCTTTCTCCCTCATTTCCACTGGCCGATGGTGGAGGGGGCGGGACGATCCCAGCACGGGGCCCAGGCCGGTGGCATCGGCAATGGTGGCGGCGGCATGGCAACGGATCAGGTAAGTGATCCAGTTGGAATCTGAATGGCATCTCAGGCTTGGGGAGGGCAGAGGGGAGTGCCCCTGCGCCTTTACCCAAGCCCAGGCCTGGGTAGCGTGCTGGCCCCGGGCCAAGCGGTGCTCTCTGAGCCAGGGAGCGCCCCTAGGCCCACTGGCCAATGGCGGCTTTGCTGCTTGTGGAAGATATAGGGCCCACATTTCTAGCCCACCCTGGGCCCCGCTTAGGGTAAGGCCAGTCCTGGTATAAATAGGACGCGGCACAGCTACAGCAGTGTGGCATTGTGTGAGAGGGTGGATAGGAGTGGAGGTGGAGTGGAGCTGAGGAGAATGGAGTGTGAACCGTGAGAGAGTGAGAGAGAGAGAGAGAGAGAGAGAGAGAGAGAGACATTGAGCAGAGGGAGGGTGTGTGAGGTGAACATGAGGATGTGTGACTGTAGGGGCATGTGTGAACATGTAGCTGCTAGGGATGAGCAAACAGAACCAAGTTCAGAAATTCGGTTCAGTTTGAAAATTGAGTTCGGTTCGGAAGTTCGGTTCAGTCGACCGAACTATTAGAGTTTGGTCCGAACTCCGAACTTCCGAACAGAATTCAGAAATTCAAACCACATTGAACTAAATGGAATATTAACTTATAGGGATGGGCAAGCAGAACCGAGTTCAGAAATTCAGTTTGGTTCGGTTCAAAAATCGAGTTCAGTTCGGAAGTTCGGTTTGGTCGACCGAACTGGTCGAGTTCGGTTCGAACTCCGAACTTCCAAACCGCATTAGCCCATCACCCTAGTATCCGCATGCATGGGATATCAGGAGTTGGTGGAGGGGTGTGTGGGTGCTGGTTCTGCACAGGGTGACCAGTGGGGACAGGGTATTGGTGCATAGGGTGCATTGCTGAATCAAGGGCCAGGTCAGGGTTACTTGGTGGGTTGAGTGGTGCATGGTGATCCGACACTGTAGTGGGATCGCTATGCTGGATGCTACATCCTGAGTGGGCACACAGCCTTAGTACAGGTTCTCGCCACCTGCTTCTGGGTCCTCGACCAGGTGTTGGAGCAAATGATTGACCTCCTCCGCCCATTTACTCCGTGGTTCACAAGTGTTGCACAGCGCAAGAGGTTAGCAAACCTGAGACGTGTGATGCACTTGCACTGAGCGCACAGGGTGCAGGTAAAGCACGAATTGGTGCCGAGAGCAACAGCAGCTCAGCAAGTCAGCCTTGTCCTTGCCAGGTGGCCTGAAAACCTCTACTGCTGCCATGTGACCCTACCAATGCACCAGATGAACTGGACATGATGGAGGACCAACGACTGGTGGGAGAATATGCTGGTGACCTGGACGGACGATTAGTGGATTGTTCACTTCAGGTTGAACCGCTCCCTGCTGACCCACCTATGTGAGATCATAGGCCCCCACCTTCGATGCAACGTGACCAACATGCACTTCCCACTGCCTCCAAGGATGCGGGTGGTGATGGCAGTGTGGTGGCTAGCCACACCCAATTCGTGCAGGAGAGTGGGAGAGATAATTGTCGGTATCAGCAATATCAGGTTTTTAACATTGCCAGTTTTATTGGATTTTGAATATTGATGCCATTTAACAAGGCCTGGTAAATCCCTCAAGCCAGTGCTGCAGCCGGGCCCATGCCGCACCACCACCCAGAGGGAGCACAACAGCACACAGGTAAAAAAGGCGATGGGGGGGTTAGGTTACCTACCGAAGTGCCAGCAGCTAGCCAGCCTGGGCTCCTGGAGGAGAGTTCAGCTGCCTCCATAGTCTTGGCTGGCTGCCGCCAGACAGCCAGCAGTGGCCCGGAGGCCGAATCTGGTTGGGTTTTTTAAAAAAAAATTTTTTTAAAAAAAACCCAGGCTGGGCAGGGTGGGTGTGTGGGTGTCCCCCCTTCCACCCACGCAGCCTGGGAGGGGGAGGTGGGAGGTATTGGTTGTTGTTTTTTCATTGATGTCAATGGCGACAGTTCCCCATTCAAAGCAATGAAAAAAAAAACGGTACCAGTATACCAGTTTTAATCCGGTAAACCAATTTTTTTGAAACCGGTAACTGGTAAAACTGGTTTTTTGCCACAAGTGCCACCCCTAGTGCTTACCCAGTGCCTGGCTGCCATTGGGGACTGGATATGGGCGAAGTGATTGAAACTGAATCCAAACAAGACTGAGATTATATTGCTAGGTGGATCTTATGACCTGGGGGAGGTGGAAACCCCTGTTCTTGATGGGCTCTGGCCTCCCTTGGTCAGTCAGGTTCACAGGCTTGGGGTTCTTTTGGATCCACTGCTGTGCCTGGATTGTCAGATTACGGTGGTGGCCAAGAGTGCTTTTTTACCAACTTCATATGGTGAGAAGGCTGAGAAGTTTTCTCTTGGATTTGGATCTGACCACTGTCATCCAGGCCTTTGTAACCTCGAGGCTGGACTACTGCAACGTGCTCTACCTGGGGCTGCTCTTGAAGACTGTTAGGAAGCTGCAGTTGGTGCAGAACATGTCAGCCCACCTTCTGTCATGGACGGGTCACCGGGACACATTCCACTAGTGCTCTAGTGTCTGCACTGGCTGCCAATAGCTTTCCAAGCACAATTCAAGGTGCTGGTTTTAACTTGGAAAGCCATAAATGACGTGGGCCCTGGATATCTAAAAGACTGTCCCTTCCCCTATGTCCCATCAAGGCCTCTGAGGTTGGCTGAGGGTTCCCGCTTGTTAGTGTCAGCCACCCTGAGCTGTTTGCAGGAGTGGCGGGGTATAAATATATTAACTAAATAAATAAATTAAATAAAATTGCCACCATGAGGACGTCAGTTGTCAGTTGTTGTTCCACAATTATGGAACTACCTTCCTTTGGAGGTCCACCTCAGTCCAAGTCTGTTCATCTTCTGGAGGAGATGTACAACCTTTTATTTGGCAGGCAGGAATAGGGTTCGTTGGGATTGGGTAGAGGAGTTTGGGGAGAAGGATTGGTGGGTGGCAGATGGGGAGAAGGGGTGTGGGGTGTGGGTGGGATAATGGGGTTATAAGGAATTTTAAGAGATTTTATTGTATATTCATTTTATATTGTTGATGTTGTAAGCTTCCCTGAGTCCCTGGAGAAGGACAGGGTAAAAATGCAAATGATAATAACAAATAATTGCAAATAACCTAGCTAATTACTTCTCTCCCTTACTGTTATTCCACTTATTCTGCTGCAACTTAAGACATCTCTCGACCATCACATAAGTCAGGAAACATTCAGCTACATCCATGGAACTTTACATCAAAACATGTATTTGACACACTTCCTCGGTGATAATTGTTTGCAAGAGGTAATTGCAGAGTTTGCTGGATAGCTGGACTTTTAAATCTGGCTGGTTGTTCTCACTATGGCTTTGGCATGGCCTTTCTGTTAGCTTATCTGTAGAATGGAGAGGTATAAACTGCTGCTTATCTGGTAAAACAGGGCTTTAGCTGAAGGGGAAAATGAGGATGTGTATACAGTGGCATAGCAAGGCCTGGGTGGGCCCAGGCTCATGTTCCAGTTATGGGTCTTCCTAAAGATGGGGGGGGGGCGCGAGTCTCCAGAGTGAGGGCCAGGACTTACCCATAAACACAGGGTAATTTCAGATGTTATGGGATCACAGTCAACCACCCTGAATCACTGTGGATTCAAGGTTGTGGCTGTGATTGCGTGAACGTCTGTTTGAGCCCTGCCAGATGTTCACCACAGTGAATTCCTGGCAGGGTTCAAAGCTAACCATGGTTCTGGAGATGAGGTGAGGATGGCCTCATCTCCATAATCGTGGTTAGCTGGACCATGATCAGGAATTGGGTGATAGTAACATCTGTTACCTCGCCCCATTCCTGACCATGGTCCAGACCATGGTATGGGATAGAGCACAGTGGCCTGATTGGTCACTACACCTGCCTGTCTTCCCGATGGTTGGCAGTTGGTGGAGCATGAGGGGCGGGGCTGAGTGGCTGCATGTTTCGACGCACAGACCCACCCCCCTCCCCGATTCCCCTCCACGATCAGGCTGGCACGTGTAAAGGACGGCCAGTCTGATCACAGACTGGGATCCGAGACGGATCCTGGTGCAGGATTCAGCGTGGCAGGCCTAAAGGTTCATCATGTCTGAAATTACCCACAGTCACCCCAGCTCCCAGCAACACTCCTTCCTCCTCACAGAGTGGCAGAAACTCTGCCATAAAGGAAGCTTTAAGAGTAGTGCTGCAACTCAGTCCTCAGTTTTCCTCAGAAAACACCAAGTACCAATGTATTCGCCTTGATTTTTCAAGGTCCAAATTTCAGAGGAAGGGGCCTCAAAACTTTGGTCCTTGAAAAACCTAGTGCAGGTGCTAGACCCTGCTACCCCTTCCCTGACCCCTGCTGGCCAGGGATAGAATAGGCCAGTGGAGGCCAGGGAAGGGGGTACAGGGGCCTAGTGGGGGCACAGGGGTAGAGGCCTAGTGGGGGCTCAGGACTAGAGTACTCACCCTCTGGAGTGGGTCCGGTGACATGTAGCTTCCTCCAGGGCTGCGTAAGTTAAAAAAAAAACAGAAAAAAAACTGGACATGCTCAGAAAGGCTGAATGGCTCTTTCTGAGCATGTTCAGACCTTTCCAATATGGTGCTGGCAGCATCAGCATGCCACAAGTATCCCTACCCCTGAGCCCCTTTTAGGCCTCCAGGCTCCCTCTAGCCTCTATCCCCTTCCTTGTCCCTGGCTTGGAAACTCCCTGAGGGAAACTCTTTGAGGGTCCTTGGACCAGCCTGAACACTCCGGACCAGTCCTCAGACCCTCGGAAATATTCGCAAATATTTTTTTTGAACATTCGGTGCATCCTTATTTAAGAGGGAGTGGGGCCAGCACTCCACCTGCTCTCCCACTTGGGCAATTTCCTAGCAGTACCCAAGCCATTTACAAAGGGATATGCCAAGAACTAAGTTTTCAGAGTGGGTGGGAAAGGGGTGCTGGGCTGGCCCCATTCCCTTCCCCTCTGAAAATTTCCTAGCAGTACTCAGATCATTTGCAAAGGGTGACCAGAGAATCTGGGGTTTGGGCTCAACTGAGCCCCCTTGCTCCATGGAAGTTATGCCGCTTTGTTTGTAGAAAGAAATAACAGTGAAGATTCAAACTCGTGACCTCCTGTGCCTTAATTTAAGAACATTCCCAGTAGCAGCAAGAATAACCCAGAGGAAAGACAAAAGATCACTGATTTGGCAGCAGGTAATGCCTAACAGAGGGAGGAGGGAAGGAGAAAGAGAGATATATGGTAGTGAGAGAAAAGGGTGAGGAAGAGGGAGAGAGAAAAAGCTGGGGGGTGGGGGTGAGAAAGAGGGGGAAAGTAAAAGTGTGGGGGGGGAGTAGCCTGCAACCTTGAGGTAAGGGTGTGATGGAGTAGGGTGTCCATACCTCCCTTTTAGAAGAGGATACTTATGAAAAATACATGGTGCAGGGCTGCACTGGAACCAATTGGCCACCCCTATGATGAGGGAAGAGGGAGGAGTAGCCCAGGACCCTTATTTTGCCCTTTAATGTAATTCTATGAAACATCGAAAAACAATTTCAAAACTTCCAGACACAGCATGTATCCCTGTAGGTTTTTATAATGGGAAATGCACCTCCTTTCACAAGGTCATGAAAAGACAATTGTAAAGCAAACATCTTAGCAGTGAACACAGATTTCATTAGCACTTCTGAATGGAGTCTAGGAAATAGCCACTGGGAAAAAATGTAAGTACAAATGGAAAGGAACAGAAGGTACCATATCAAAGAATAACCAAGATAATAAGTATGACAGTATGCTTATTAATAAGTCATAATCCAGTGGCATTTCCCAAGAGAATACTCTCTTGAAATTAAAGACCTTATAAATTATTTACAAAAGAAACGGCATGTAGCTTCAGAGTTTGTCTGCACAATATCAGCCCTACAGAAACTACCAATCAAGTTCATAGGGTGCAAATGTGCAAATCTAGTGAAGATAAAGGGCTGACAACTGCCTTTAATCTGAAAAGTTATAGGGTGAGAGAAACCCCCAGGAAAGTAACAGAAAGGGTGGGATCCTATGGCAAAGACGATCCCTCACTGGGGAACATATCATTTAGAGCTTTGCCAGGAGAAGATAAACATCTCTGCTCAAGATAGTAGATGATCAAGCTCGGTAAATGATATCATGTCTATAAATAAGAAAGAATGTTTAGCTTCATTTCCCAGGCACAGCAAATACATCAAAATGCAAGTAACTAGTATTATAATAAGGGAAAATATCTTGAACAGAGCAAGTCTGAAACACAGAAGCTTTTGTTGATCTGAAAATTAAACTTGAGAAAGTACATTTTCTAAAAGTGTATTCTCATGAGCAGCTCTTCTGGATTTACAACATTTTGCTCACTTTAAGTAAGTTAACTAAGTAATTTTAACTACGCTATTGTTCTCACGATAAGGGTGGTTTAAAAAACTAAGTTAAATGGAGGATTTATACCTCTCATCAGAAGTGTGGTTGAGGAATGTTTGTTATTCCCAAAGTGAACAGACTTCCAAAATTGCAAAATAGGGGTGCTCAGTGTTCTGCCCCATTACCACTATTTACATAAACATGTATAAATTAACTTAATCAATGCAAATTTTGAACATTTAAAATAGTCCATTGCCTAACTCTGAGACTAAGCTGGGGGGAAATCTTAAAAGGAGTAGATTAAATGAAAGAGAGAGAGAGAGAGAGAGACAGAGAGACTAACTGATTTGGTATTTTGCAAACAGGGGCCTTAATCTGTCCTGCACACATTTCTGGCTGTGTGTGCACCGCCCAGATGTGGATTGGGCACTGAGCTTTGTCATGTGTCACCCTGAGCCTGGCTCCCATACTTCCCGGAAACCTGGTGGGACATTTAATTAGCCCCTCATCTGGCCTCTGGGGCACCATAACTAGGAATCTCAAACTGGGAATCTCCTCCCCACCTAAGAGGGGGAGGAACATCTAATTATTATAAAAACTAACATGATTGAAGAAACATGTGATAGACCCAAAAGGACATATCAGTCCCTTTCCAAAATGGAATTAGGAGTTCTGCAGTGACTTCCTGTACTTAATAAATGTTTGCACTTCCCTGGGATCTTGTTTCAAAGCATTATAAAACCAGGCTCTCAATTGACATGAACTGGCATAATGCCACTGAACTCAGTGGAACTACCCTTGATTTCCATCCACTGGAAATTAATACCTGAATACCTGAATAAAATTCACACCTGATGCTCTGGCACTGTCAGAGTGATGTGAGGCACAGACACAGTAGCGGGGAGGAGCCCGATGAAGGAAGCAGAACTGGTGCGAATGGGGATCTGCCACAGCTAGTCTCACACATGAAAGGGCTGGATTTTGAGCCCTGTCATGTGCGAGACTAGCCGCAGCAGCTCTCCGTTCACACCGGCTCTACTTCCATCATCAGGCTCCTCCCCGCTGCCATGTCTGTGTCTCACGTCACTCTGACAGCACCAGAGCATCAGATGTTAATGTGGCCTAAGGATGCACAAAGGGGACACATTTTTGTATTTCTAATTTCTATTTTAGTTTCAATGCCACTTTTGGTTTTTTTGTGTCTAAAACTTTGGATCTTTTAAAAGGCAAAAATGGGGATCATGCCTTTGTGCTTAGCCTGTGTGTGTGCATGGGTGTGTGTATATGCACATCCACAAGTTGTGAGTCTACAATCAATAACAAAGCATCCTACTATCAGTGAGCCACAGAGCACCAGACTGGGGGAATCCCACACCCTCATCCCATGCCCCACAGTGGGATCCTGCTCACTAATATCATTCACTCACCCCACCCCAGTTCCCCGTCGGGATCAGCCGGCACGTCTGTTGGACGTGCCGGAGTGATCCCAGTGGGGAATCCATGCGGTGATTCCATGACGGGGCAAAAGCCACCCCATCACATCTGAAATCACCCACGGACCCCAAAATTGCAGGGCAGTATTTGTATTCTAATAGAGAAGGTGAAAAGGTTCTTGTGTGTTTTTTATCTGTTTTATCCAAACCGAAATGAAATGTCCTAATGGAAATCTGTCCAGTACTGCCTGACATCAAAAGGTTTCTGTTCAGTTTATTGTTTAACAGTGAATTTGTGGGCCAATCGTAATTTCATTCAAACTGGATTTGAAACAAAGATGTTATAGTTGGAAATGTTTGTGTGAACCATGAAAATTACATTGCTTATAAATTAGGAACCAGTTGTCCAATATTTATGAAATTTGGCAGAAATGATACAGTTGGTGAGCGGTACAATATTTCCAAATTGCATCCAAATTGGATGGGAAACAAACACTTTACGACCAGAAATGCATTACAAACCATGATGCTTATAATATCAGAACCCTTTATCTAATCCTTCTGGTAGCTGGCAGTTATGATCCCCTCGGTTAGGGGTATATTCTCTCCAAATGTCATGCAAATCAAAGAGAAAACAAAGAAGTTAGTCTGATATCTATGTCCCATAATTTTATTTTTTTATTCCAATTTTTTTTTATTCCAAAATTTATTTTTTCATTTTCATGATTGCAATAGTGAAAACAAGATGAGATTTCTATTTTCATTTTTATAAAAATGAAAACAAATTGCACCCCCCTAGTTGATGGACCTTAGTGGATGTTGTTTTGAATGGTTACAAATCATTGCAAAAAAATATCATCCTGACTGACCTATCAGCCTTGTTTACAGTTGATAGACCACTCACTAAAATCCCTTTATGATTAAATTACCTTTTAATAAAGTATTTAATAAAAGTGTGGAAAATATGCATGGACCCGTGTTGATGGCATTTTCTCCATTGTCGCCAATGGGGAGAATGCAGTGAACAAGGGTCTCTGATATACAATGTATAGCATATTATTCCATATTCAGAACTGGCAGGTTTATAATTATATAAATTGTTCTGATTTGCAGTGCTTGGGGCATAAATCATGAGTTGTTTTTGTGAGCAAAACGTCATTGTCTGGACATAAACATTTAAAGGCCTGGAACAGAAATCATACCACAGCATCACTGTTTCCAGGGGTGTTAACACATGGGCTGGGAGCCTGCTGGGGTCCACAGTCACCCCCATGGAACCCCCACGGAGCCGCCACCCATGTGGGGAGTGTAACAAACTGGCAGACTTTTGTGTGGTTTAGCCAGGTGGTGTGTGTGTGTTTGGTATATGCCACTCATACCCAGTCCCCCTTTCCACTTTAGCCCGGGAAGCTCAACACATGAGCATGACCATGGGACTCTGCTATGGTGGCAACAGGATTGGGCCTAGAGAAAATCCCTGCTATCTCCCAGTCTGCTGATAGAGCAGGTCGGGAGGGAGAAGGTGTTGCTGGCTGGTGGGTGCTTCTCCTCCCCGGACTGCTTCATCAGCAGGCCAAAACCCAGCAGGCATTTCTCCCTCCAGGCCTGCTTCATCAGTTGGCTGACAACCAGCAAGTGCTTCCTCTCTGACTACTCCTGCTGCCAGAGGCAGACCTGGACACACGCAGTGGTTGCGCTCATCCCAACAGACTTGCAGCATCCCCAAGTTTTCTCGTTACCCTGTGGTATCCCAGATTAGCCCCCATGGCAGAATCTGCCTTCCTTCGATGACACCATAAGTAGCAGAGATGTGCAGGAGGGAACATTTTCATTTTTGTTTTCATTTTGTTTATATTTGATATATTTTTTCTGTTTTATTTATTGTTTCGTTGTTATTTTGCTTATGTTTAAAAATTTGTTTTCTATTCATTTCAATATACATTCACTTGCATGGCTTTGTAAAGGAATTGGGGAATGCAGTGTGATCAAACACTCACAGGGGACAACAGAGGAGCACTGGAAAGGAGGGGAAAGGGGTACTGTTCTTCTCTCCACCCACTGCTTACCATATTCATTCTCGTTCTCTCTGATGTCCGTCAATCACTTCTCTAACAGATGGGGGTCACTCAAAAGAGATTTGGCAGGATTATAGAGAGACAGGGGATTTAAATGATTTGGAAACAAAGGAGGAATAGTGAAGCTAGCAGCAGGCAAACAGCTGCAGCTAGCCAGCCTCCCCCAAGATGGCTTTCACAGTGCCCTCCCTCCTTTCTGCTTCAGGGTGTCTGGCCACAGCCACACCAGCCGACAAACAGCCCGACCAATGACCAACACCCTTTGGGTGTCGCCCTGAGAGTGCCACCCTGCCTTAGATACCTGTGGGAGGGAGGGATGCAAGTTTGAGAAGTAGGGCAATTCTCCAATGAACACTCTCCCCTCCTCTACACACAGAAGCCAGTCACAGCCCCCAGAAAGAAGGAAATCAAAGCTGCCCAGTCTACCTGCCAGCTGCTGGAGTGAGTGAGTGAGTTAGCAGTGAGTGGGAGAACACTGCTGAGTGGCCGGAATTGAAGAGTGTCACACCTAAGGACATCGTGCCCCTGTGCACGTGGCCTTGGGTGCTGGCCAGGACACCAGGACCCGAGACTGCTCAGCCCTGTTTTTGGGAAGACCTTATGGTTGGGCCTTACTGGTTAAGATAGGTTGCTGGTTTGTTAATTTTGTAGAAAGGAGGTATTTGGCCTCCTCCCACTTAAATTGCACGTTCCTTGCAAACAACGATGACCCACCTGGGTTATTTAGTGGGGAGGGGATATCCTTTCCTAAACAAGTTTATGGTGGGTGATGCCTGTATCTGAGGGAACGGCCCTAATTTTCTGGGATCCTGGGGTAGGGACCAGTGCTTATTTCGGGTCTCATATTATTTTGAGTAAAATGACAAGGAAATGTAGCCATCCTGTCACGATAAATACGGCTAATTCCTCCCATGTGAAACAACTGAAATTGGATACCTTTATGGCCACTGAACCCAAGCTAGGTAAAGGGGATCCCCCCAAAGCTGAGAAATCACTGATGCCCTTATCCCTGGTCCAAGGTGGGTAGGAGATTAGTTGATCCTGACAATAATTCAACTTACTCCCAAATGCCTCAGGACTCCTCTAGTGTAAATGAATTCTTTAGTGGAAATAGCATTCAAATTTTAGACTCTGCAGACCCGGGGTTCTTAGAGCTCCTGGGAAATCAATGCTTTCTTATAGGCGATCTCATTAAGAAATTAATTACACAATTGGATACAATAACAGCTGTGTTAAATGCTCAGAAAGCTCATTGGGAATCAATTAAGGACTTTATATGTAAGGACCCATCAGGGAGAGCACCACAGAATATAGGTAGCCAACCCCCGGTGAGGGTCACCAACAGACAATCTCAGAATACCATTGTAGATATTGTGCCCCCTGTGGAGGCAAAAACACCTAGGGGCTCTCCCTCTCTGAGGACCAATCGGAGAACTTTTAGTAGACTAGCTGCTCAACGGCTTTCAATCAAAAAGACGCCCCAAGCATCCAAACATAGGCTTTTGGTAAAAGTTGTTTCATTTAGAATATACCCTCTTCCTAATGGGACCTTCCCGAGATGGAAAACGAAGCTTGATATTCAGCACCATATTTCTGCAATTATAAGCCATCCAATGCCATTTGGTCAACTTAGTTATTTCCATATTGTTCCCTCGCCTTCTTCTATGCAACACCTGGTGGTGCATTTTCACACACCTGGTTTTGCAGCTTATATGTTAACCAAAACGGATTTGTTCTTTTCATGGAGGTTCAGTTGGGGGAAGTTTTCGATTTGTTATCAGAACAACATCACCCTGCTGATAGATCAAATAGATCTCTCCTGAGGGGACGAGAAAATGCTCACCCCTTAAGACAAAGGACTCTCTCTGGATTCACGGCTCTATCTGGAGACTGTGGTTCCCTTGTGAGGAATAGGGACCGATTGCCAATAAGGGATAGATTACAAAATTTAGCAATGGGAAGACCTGTCCCACTGACTAAGGAGTCCCCTTTAGAGATAGATATGATCGATTTGGACCTTACTAAATTGGATGCTCCTTTAAAACCATTAATTGAGAGATCAAGGAGCTTGGAGGTTCTTGATTTGCGGATGTCAGAGGGAAATCAGATAGAACCCCTTGTAGTAGACTTAGAAAATAAGGAATTACCAATTAATCAGGGAGGGGAGGAAAATCTCCCATTAGGGAGGGCTCCTTTAACCCCCATGTGACAACCACAAATCTATGACCCTGGTGACTTTTCCATCTGTGCATGGAATATAGCGGGGTGGCACTCGAAGGTGGGAAACCCGGAGTTTGTAACGTTTATTAGCCAATACCAGGTTATACTGATACAAGATGAATGAAGGAGGTGCCATGCTTGGAGCATTATAAATCTTATTTTCTTCCAGGCACAGTTGTTAGCTCTAGAGGCCTTCCGAGTGGTGGTCTGGTGTGTTTTATAGCAGACAGTTTAGAGTTCCATTTAGTTAATGAATTTATACTTACTCCCTTTGCTTTAGGGGTGATTATATGAGTTGGAGCTTATACAATAATTCTCTTAACTGTATATGTGCCCCAATCAAACGCAGGGACATTTGATTCCATTATTTGGTTGAGATTGGAAAATGAATTGACTCAACTACTTATATTCTAGAGATTTCTTGGTGATGATGTGGAATTTCAATGCCAGATTGGGCTCTGACGATGAATCCATTGCAAAGTACTCCGACCTTTCACTGCGGGCTCCCCCTGAGAGGTTAAACACCAGGTCCCCAAAAGATATCAAAATTAACAATTCTGGAATTAGACTGGTACATCTGGTTGCTGGTCTAAATCTGCATGTGGTAAATGGCTCGGGGTTTGGGGATGCTACTGGTGAATTTACTTTTATTGGGGCTCAGGGGTGTAGTGTTGTAGATTATGTGGTGGTGACAGTGAATGTTCTGGAAATCCTGGGGAACTTCTCAGTGGGCCCCTGTCTTTTGAGTGATCATCTACCACTGTCTCTGCACCTCACTATACCTGGACAGGCTTTAACTATGCCGAAGAGTCTAGATCTCAATCTGACAAATTTGTGCTGTGACCGCTACCCCAAATGGAATAAAAATCTGACTAGTTCCCTGGGGAATTTTCTGAGAGGGGATTTATCTAAAAGAACAGCTGAGATAATATGTGGAAGGGGAGAGAGTAAAATTGTTTTGCATGCATTTAATGAGTTTACTGTTTCCTACCAAAAATGGATAGTGAAGGCAACTATTCTGGGGGATAGTAAGAAAAATTCCAAGGTATTACATCAACCCTGGTTTGATAGGGTTTGTAGGAAGGCTCGGAAGAACCTAAAGCAAATGTATTGGGGCTATCACGTAGGGTCAAATTGTACTCTTCCAGCTCAATATTTCACTTTAAAGAAAGAATATAGAGTTTTATTAGTATCCAAGAAATGTTTATTTGTTGAAAACAAATGGCTTGCCTTGATAGAGGCCAGTTGGAGTAAGGATTCAAGGACCTTTTGGAAATTGATAAATGGCTCCTTACGGAAGGAAAGGTGCTTGTCTCCTTTCCTGATACCACCTCATACTTGGAAGGAGGGTTTTTTCCAGCAAAGAGTCCTTTGGGAGAGGACTTGGATTATTTAGACCCTAAGTGTGATAAAATACAGCTTCCTACTTGGCCCCCAGTGGAAGAGGCTGAAGTAGCCGAAATTATAGGGACCTTTGCTAATAAAGCCCCGGGGCTAGATCTTGTCCAGATCGAATTTATCAAGGAGCATATGGATTGGTAGATTCCTTTGCTGAGTGCTCTTTTTTTGGTAATAAATGATTCGGCCTGTATTCCAGAGGGGTGGGCCAAAGCTATTATTATCCCCATTTATAAAAAAGAGGTAAGATTATAGACAAATTATAGACAAATTATAAATTATAGACAAATTAGTCTTTTGAGTGTCATAAGTTAAATATATGCTAAGTTTCTCCTGCGTAGGCTAGTGAAATGGATTGAACAAGAAGAAATTTTGCATCCTGAGCAGGCAGGCTTCCAGAGGGGGAGATCAATGATAGAACAGTGTTTTGTGCTTGCCCATCTAATAGAAAAGTATAAAGGTCAAAATGGGAATTGGGAAGTTGTTTGTAGCTTTCTTGGACCTCTCTATGACCTTTGGTTCTGTAAATAGAAGGCTTCTGTGGGAGAAGCTTAGAAATATGTCTATAAATGGAAGATTGTTGCGTCTCATTCAGGGACTCTATAAAGACACAAGGCTGGTAGTTAAACTAGATAGGGAAGGGCACTTAACAGAGGAGATTAGGGAAGAGATAGGGGTAAGGAAAGAATGTGTCCTGGCTCCCACACAATTCAATTTATACGTTAATGATGTAATACCTAGACTGACCCAGAGAGACTTCTTTCCTCCCAAATTAGCCACCAAAGAAGTCGGAGCATTACTTTTTGCAGATTACTTGGATATTATTTCCCAAACCCGAGTTGGGTTGATTAGGCAGCTAAAAGTCTTCTCTGGGTCTTGCTCCAAGAATAAGCTGAATATCAACTACGAAAAATCTAAGGTTATGGTTTTCTCAGGTTCCAGGAAGATTTTTCCTTGGGCAGTTGAGGATCATCATCTCCAGCAGGTGAAAACCTTCAAATATCTGGGTATTAACTTCCATGTCCAGGGGAGCTGGAAGTTTCATCATCATAAAGTATTTGCGGCTGCCAAGGAAGTAATCCATGCCATTTTAAGATTTTTTGGGGGGGAGGGCAGGAAGAATGTAGACCTGGCCCTAAAAAGTTTTTAATACTAAAGTGAAGGCTTCATTCCTGTATGGAGCGGAGCTATGGTCCCCCTTCTCTAGGCAAGATCTTAATTCCTTGCAGACTTTTTTTCTTAAGGCCCTCTCAGAGTACCGAATGGTACACCTGAGGCGGCAATGTGGCTTGAGTGTGGATTAAGGAGTTGTGGTATGGCTGCTTGGGAGCTTGTTTTAAATTTCTGGCTCCAAGTGACCAAATCTCCAAACAGAGGTTTATTAATTTACATGATCAAAGACTCTTATATGTCTCCCTGGGAAAAGGCAGTTCGGAATCAACTGCTAAAATTTGGGTTCTCTTTAAATTACTTTAGTGAGAAGCCCTTAGCAGTAGTTAGAGCAGAGATTAAAACAAGAATTCAGAACCTGGACAGACAGATGGATATGGCTAAGTCAGGAAGTACTACCCATCTCAGGGGCTACATTCTTTGGGCACCAGAGTTAGGCAAGATGGCCACCTATCTCTCCAACTCTTATTAATTCCAAGAAAAAAAAATATTCTTTGTGCTCGATTCAATGCCCTGCCAACGAAGGTTGTTGAGGGCCGTTTCTTAGGAACTGATTATGGAGACCGTCTTTGTCCCTTTGACATGTTAACCATGGAATCCACCCACCACATATTTTTTGGATGTCAGTAAAATGAGCCTCTTCGAGAAATATTTCTGAAGCATATTTTTGCTAAATATCCAGGTAGAACAGAGCAGGGAATGTTGGAAATTGCCTTGAGCGATACCTCTCCTGATATCACTGGGATGGTTGTGAAATTCTTAAAATTGGCCATAATTTGTAGACATAGGTTCTTGGAATCCAGAAGTTTAGGAAAAATTTACATGGACATCAATGGGTAGCCTGGATAGGTTGGGCTAAAATGAGGTAATGGAAATGGTATTGGCCACCGCTTGTACTAGCTTGTCTGGATATGCATGGTAATTAATAGATATATTACTGGAGTGTGGAGATTTGGGGGGAGGTTGTATTAATCTTCCCCTTTTTATTGTTTCATTGCTTTATTGTTTGGGGGATGTTTATACTTCTATGTATAATCAGATATGTTTATATGATGATTTTTATTTATTATTTATGTTGTGACAATGGCAACGACCACTGTTCACGTCAAATAAACTTGAACTTGAACTTGAACAGTGCCCTCCCAACAGTGACCCTGGTTGACTACTCCAAGTTCTGTCATCACCAAACTAAGCCCCATCACAGGAATTCTTTGTGTGTGTCAAATCTTACATGATGTTTTAGCAATCTCAATTGCTAAGACAATCAATTGCATGCCAATCATTCTCTCCCCATTCTCTCCCTTCCCCCTGACTTGAATTGATACAGTTTGTTTTGTCTGACGCAGTCTCACTTCAGGCACTGTCAGGGAAGACAAATAAAATGTTGTTGATTTTTTTATTCAGTTGACCTTAAATGAAATTTGCAACATTTGTTTTGAGTTAAACAAAAAACATAAATGAAATACACTCCCACCCCCTTCCAGGAAGTCGTGGCCCCACAGGGTGAACATCTGGCAGCCACCGTTCTCATGAGCCAGTAACTTTGGGGTTAATGGGAGTTAATATGGGGTAACATCTCATCTGTTTACACCCTAAATGGACTTTTTAAAAAAAATATCTGTATATTGCCAGAGGGTGAAAACAGGCATGATGCTAACTCCACTTTAACATTTTTTAACATTTCTTATTCATGTTGCAGGGATGTATTGGTGCCCTATGAAGCCCTGCAACATGCATAAGAAATGTTAAATCGGTGTTAAAGTCAAGTTAGTGTCATGTCTGTTTTCACCCAGAGAGCCTTTAAAGTTCTGTTGAAGGATTCCAAAAGTATTTTCATTATCAAGATCTCCTTAGCAGTTGGTCCTTAATAATATCTATTTACGAGTTACTATACATAGCCCCTAGTGGCATTGGTGAAAAAATCGGTCTCACTGGGGATGTCTACTCCAGGCTACAGAAGCTGAAACCCAACATATGATGGTAATCTGAATCTGAGGCCATGAATATACCAATAATCATAATGAGACTCAGTTCTGAGGGAAACGGTCATGCACACCATGGTGGCCATGATCCACAAACACTTATTCTGGAGTGGTCCTGTTCAAATGTTTTATCAGGTGGGAACAGAGAAAGGGCTTCTTGACTGTTTTAGCTGCTCATATTTAATAGAGATGCAGAAGAAACCCTGAATTTGAATCCTGTTAGAAAAAATAGGCTGCAGTCCACAAAGCATTTTAACAGGACCACTCCAGAACAAGTGTTTGTGAATCAGGGCTCTGGTGTGCCAACTCCTGAGGTAATGAGGACAGGGACCCTCCATTCTTTCAATATCAATTCCTTACCCCTTGTCCTTAGCTCATGCTTCCTTGGATTAAGGTTTAGCCAGCTCACTCTCAGTCAAGTTCTGCACATTCACTCTCTCTCTCTCTCTCTCTCTCTCTCTCAAGCGCTGAGAAAAGCAAAAACCTCATACCATCTGGAACTGCTAAAATAAAAGGACAAAGCTGCATTTAATTTTGTATTGATGAATGGAATGAAGCAGATGCTACAAAAAACTGTGCTTACTCACATTTGTTGGCATAAAAGCCATTCATTTGCTTTAGTGCTGTTTTCACAATCCATTTAATTTTTCATGCATGGCAATGATTAGAGAGATCACTAGTTTCAAAAGATGGCTTGTAGAACAAGGGATCCACAACTGCTTGCTCGAGGTCCATGCATAGTTTGGCTCATAAAATAAAGTCAAGAGTTATTGGTTTCATAAGGACTGTCAATAAAATAAGTGTATAAAGTAGGTAAAGGGGGCAAAAGTCTTCCTCCCAGGACAGCAGACTTCTCCTGGAATCTAATAGACTGATTCTAAACTTTGTGCATCATGCATGCTCAAAATGCGCAAACTCACGCACAACCTGTGTGCAACCCCTGTGTAGACAATACGTAACTTGCATGACTGCAAGAGTGAGTATTGGAGTCCTAAACATTTTGTTAATGACACTGGTCTTCCTTCCCCTGGAGATTCACCATAGTTCAAGTCTAGGTGTTTTCCTTTACAGAGGCATTATAAGACCTACTTATTTGGCCAGACTTTTAGTGGATGGGGATAGGGGTGGTGGAGGTGATTTTAACTGGGATTTCATATAGTTTGGTTGATAGTTTCACTGGTTTTTATATTTTTTTGTATATTTTTATGCTGTAAGTCATCTTGAGCCTTCAGGATGGCCAGATTCAAACTGAAACAAGTGAATGATAAATAGATAAATAAATAAATATTGTCACTAATTCAAAAAGAATAATTATACAGACACACTAGTGCCTGTATATTAAGGCACAACGCAGCATTCATTACAATGCATGAAAATTCTATAAACTTAAAATAGCAGTGGGTTATTCCACTATTTTTTGTGACTCTTTGATTTTCAGCCAAATCTGAGATACAGGATTTCAAAGTCAGAGGCTGAACTGCAGTTTTCTTTGTGTTGGAAACCAAATACAGCTGATAAGAACATAAGAACATCAGTAGTGCCATACTGAGTCACACCAATGGTCCATCAAGTCCAGCGTCCTGTCCTCCGACAATGGCTGTTTTTAGACGAGCGCGGCACCGCCCGTGCTTGTTTTCCAAAAGACCCGGCAGCCCGATTTACATGTGACGCCGCCACCGAATATGCGCATGCGCGGCCGATGCGCATCCATTTCCGGCCGCGAATTGACCGGGTCAGCGATTGAGACCGGTCATACGCAGGTGGAAATGGATGTGCATCGCGCATGCATGCTTGTATTCGGCGGTGGCATCACGTGTAAATTGGGCTGCCGGATCTTTTGGAAAACAAGCACGGGCGGTGCCGCGCTCGTCTAAAAACAGCCAATGGCCAATCTCAATCGCATGGGAGAAGATTCAACAGTCACAATGGGCAATCCATTCCCCGTTGTTCACTTCCAACTCCCAACAGTAAGAAATTCATCCTGTAAGCTACTTGGTTAAAACCATTAATGGACCTATTCTCTAAGAACTTATCCAGTCCTTTTTTAAACTTGGTTAATAACCATTAATGGACCTATTCTCTAAGAACTTATCCAGTCCTTTTTTAAACCCAGCTATACCACTGGCCTTGACAACATCCTCTGGCAACAAATTCCATAAGTTAATAATACGTTGAGTGAAAAAGTACTTCTTTTTATTTGTTTTAAATCTGCCGGCAGCTAGTTTCATGGAGTGTCCCCTAGTTCTCGTACTATTTGAGAGGGTAAATAACCATTCCCTATCTACATGTTCCACACAACTCAAGATTTTATAAACCTTTATCATGTTCCCTCTCAGTCTTCTTTTCTCTAAGCTGAAGAGACTAGGGATGAGAGAATGCGGTTCGGAAGTTCTGAGTTCGACCCGAACTCGGCCTGTTCAGATGACTGAACCCGAACCTGAATCCAAACACGAACTGACTGAACCGAACTAAATCCGAACGTCGAAATGACCGAACAGTTCGGTCAGTTCAGATCACGTTCGGGTGAGTTCAGGTGGCAAAAACGTGTCACTGGAAGACAAAACGTGACAGGTAGGGGGAGTCAGCTGAGGAGCAGACTTCCAGGCACCAGGGGTGTAGAGGCTTGGAGTAGCAGCCAGCCTGCCCAATCACCATCCCTTTTCGCCTCAGACCACTGACTTCACAGTCTGCGATTGGCCATGGGATAGGCTGCATGGAGCCAATGGGGCTTGCAGTGTGGTGGGCACAGCAAGAAACAAAACTGATTGCCTCCCCCCTTCCCAACACCTTCTAGCTAGTCACTGTCCCAGAACAGCAGGCGTTTCAGAAGGCTCCCTCTCTCCCAGCAGTTTTTGTTCCTTCCTATTCCTAATCCATTGCCATCCTCCTCCTATTTCACCCCTCCAACCCATTTACCTCCATATTATAATTTATTTAGATTATATTAGATAGATTTAGGTGTTATGTTTTGGTTTTACCCCTCCCTGTGTTCAATCTTCCTTCCTCCCTCCCCCCTCCATGTAATCCTTTCCCTCTTCCTCTTATTCCATCCCTGATTCCCTTCCCCTGTTTTAAGTTTTGGATTTATTTAGAGTAGGAATATTATTAGATTGATTTTCATTTCA